>JAOXJK010000023.1:36242846-36270908 GCA_025774025.1 Xenus cinereus | reverse complement strand
AAGTTTACCACAGTGTGGTCTGCTGTTCTCTTATGTTCATGTGGTGTAAGCAGTAATCTTGTTCATTGCATAAGGGATACTGATTGCCTTACAGGTGCCTCGCATTATTTGAAGTATGTTACCTAAGTCTTGGTTACATTATAGCCTATTGGCGCCACAGCTGGCTCTGCTAATGCTAGCTCTTATGGATTATACTGTCTCTATCCCCTGACCAGGTATTAATAGAGTTTCCTCAGTAACCCACAAGTGATTAATGAGATGAGAAGATAAAATACTCCACCTGCTGCAGCAGCCATGAAAACTGAATTAATGAGTAAGGAAAAATGGGAAAAGCGGTCTCAAGGCTTCAGTGTACTGAACAAGCCATATCAGCTGCTTATTCACCTCAGCTCCTAATGATGTTGTTTGCGAATGAGTTAGTGTTTCCTGAGTTAGACCGCTAGCAGTCAGTCAGTCCAGGGAAAATTATGCATTGCTATGATAATTACTGTATACCATAAAAATCCCTATCTGTCTTCAGCCCTGTAATCTTAGAAAAAATGCCTTATACTCTGTCGTGTAATATTTAAGAAGAGTAAATTGCCTATTAAAATACACAGTGGAATAAATGCATTGATGAGAATTTTACTAGGATCTAGAGAATGTGCATTGGATACAACTGATGTGTGTTTCCAGTATTTTGTTTTTAATATGAAGAAAAAAATCTTTATTACAGTAAGCAGTTTGAGAACCATAAGCTTGGCTTCGAACTGTGTGACTAGCAAAACATGGAAGAAGCTTCTCAATCTTTACTTCAAATACATCAGTAATCTTTATCTGAAATACATTTGATTCAAAACAACAATTTCTTGACTTAAAATTAGATCCATTAATTTTCCCTGTTACATTTAATTTAACGTAAAACTTAGCAACCCAAATCTAAACAGAATCCACTAGTACTGTACCAAACAAACAACACTGTACCGTCTTTAAATAGGTGAATCTTCCAGCATACTCTGCAAAGTAATCAACTCAAACTGTTGAAGCAAAGGGAAATCCAGTCATAGAAGATACCGACTGAAAATGTAGTCACCACTCCTGTTGCTTATAAAAGGAACATGTCTCAGCAGCCAGGTGGATGGAAATGTAAAGACTTTTACATTTTAAAATCTCTCATTTTAAAACTAGTTTATCAACTTCAACTTTTTTTTTTTTTCTAAGAGCCACAGAGTTTTTAAGACATCATTTGCAGCTGATTTTTTAAACCAACACTTGCAGTTTTCAACGAACAGTCAGAACTGACATCTGCAAGCGAGAGTTCTCGCACTCAGCTACTGACTGCCAGCAGTCTTTCCACTTTCATTTCCATGGAAACTGGAAGAAAGTTTGTAGAAAGTTTGTATTTTATTTTTTTTTAATTCTTATTATATTCACCCAACCACTCAACTTGCAAGGATGGGAATTAGCCCACAGCACCCAGGGGAGCTCATATGTGGTGAGTGTCTTTTGGAAATGGAGTCTAAAGCTGCCACAAGATCTAAAGTTCATTGACTGGAACTCCCTATTGTGACATTTTTCCCCTTTTTTGGTTTTCTTTACTGGTAAGTCTCAAAACCTTTGGTGTTTCAGCAGCAGTTTTGCTCCTTAGGTGCAAGTTAAACAGACAGCTAATAGAAAGATGTAGATTATTTGGGTAGAGTTATATGTCCAATTCCTAGGTTCCAACCACTGTATAGCTCACTGCAAGTGTACATGTATTAGAGATAGTAGTTATTCAATTCAGAGCTTTCTGTCATAAGAAAGAGAGACTGCACTTAACACAAGCTCTGAATCTGCTCTTGTTCACCCTGGTTTATAGCTGAACACCACTGAAGACACAGGTTCTGTTCATGAATTCATTTCTTTCTTATTCAGTTCATACAGTCATACATCTTCACTGTGCTGAATTAACTCATCTTGGATTTACCTGAAAATTAGATCCAGTTCAATTCCATTTAACAAACGTGAATGTCAGCGAGTACTTTGGAAACCATTGTAACACAGAATGTGGTAGTCATCTCAATGATAATACTGAAACTGCCCAAGCATAATATTACTGCAAGTTCTAGAAACCTATCTATTATAACCAAATGAATCTCTCTGACTCTATTTAGTCCTGTACAACAGTGAACACTGTTTTCAAATTAAAAAACTCCTAAAAGATAAAAAAAATAAATCAGATTTTATAGTGTTCAGTTTTCATTTAACTACCTCTACACTAGAAATTCCCTGAACTCACTGCTATTCCCTTGTGTTGTCTTCATAACTGAAGACTTCATCTGGCCAGATCACTTAAACTCGAGCAAAGCTTTTACCACATGCTGCCTCCATGCGGTGGCTGGTTCAGGACCCCAGCCACAGCGGTGTCTGGGACAAGCAAATGAGTCCCTTGGGGCATGGATTTCTTTGGGGTTTTGAGTACCATACACCAAGCAACATATAATCAATGCAACAAAACTATTTTTTTTTCTACATTAAAAAAAAAATAATTTGGAGGGTAAAATGGAGAATGGAGAATGAGAAATTTAATCTCAAAAGGTTATTTTTTGTAAAACAAACATTCTGCCTTACAGGAGGAAAAAAGGAGAGGCATTCTGTGCCTTCTACTGCCTGTGATTGCAGCCTGTGTCCTCTAAAGCAATGATCCATCCCACAGGCCGAATTCTTCCAATCTTGGTCACACAGGCATCACTTAGAAAAAAACGTCCAGTTCTGGAATGTATCTTTTTAAAATGAAAAGGTGTTAATTTAGGCATGCTATAGACATATATGTGAAGCCATCAGGGAAAAAGCAAATTATCTCTGCTGAGATTCATTTCTAAGCTCTGGTCCCACAGAAATACTTAACACGCATGAATCCAAGATTTTTCAGATAACCGCAGAGCATTCGGGCAATATAATGCAAGTTCAGAAAGTCTGGCCCTTTAAAAAAGTATTGGACACACTGCTCATGCTCTGCACAGTCTTGGTGAGTGTACACACTGAACGTGAGGGCCTCCCCATAAATATGTGTACACAGTGAATATACAGGCCTGCCAGGTAGAATATCTAGCACTTGCAAAATTTTGCTCATGTACACCAAAGGGTATCACAGGGCTGGAAATCCCAGATAAAATAAGAAGCTCCTCGTAATCTTCCCTAATTTTCTACATGAGAGAAGAAATAATATTCAAGAAAAAAAAGCACATATATCAACCCCGTTATCAAATATTTTATTGTATTTTGATTTCTTCAACCCCCTGGGCAGCAACCACTGATGAATGTAATTTACAAGACTGAAATGGATGGAATTACTTGTATATTGGCAGATAAATAGGTGTCTGTAGGATTCTGTGCCTACTTTCTGATTATACATTAGTGGCAATGGCACAAGATGTAATTAGCATTATTGTAATCATGGCACCATCTTTTGTCTTTTTTTTTCCAGTCAGGAATTAGAAATAGGCAAAAATAATGACGTCGGTCTGCATGAGAAGTGTGCTGGACCCGCAGAGTTTTACAGAACGCTGCAAGCATCTTGCTAGTGCAAACAACAAGAGCAACTCACCATAAAATTACGGGAACAAACACTATCCACTCATCAGCATAGAACACTATGTTGTTCTTTATTATATTATTTAAAAGGGGCAGATTTACTCGGTCATAAATTAATAATTCAGAAGGTGTAAGAAGGCACAGCCAATTAGCTGCACTAATTTGCATTTTTATGCTCCTTCATTAGTTTTCTAAGGTTCTTCTCTTCTATTATAGCAATGCAAATGCCATCTTCCAAAAGGTGAATAGCCAACCTGGTTTTTGTTTGCATGGTAATGAAGCCTCTTCAATTATTGAAAGACTAAACAATTTAATAATTTTTAAGACAAAGCTTCGTTGCTAAAGTATCTCTTCTTTATGTTGGTTGTCACAAAACATGCTTTTTTAATGTAATTTATTTTAACCTGAAGCAGAGAGTTTATCAGGTGGCTGATTTTCTGAGATTCCTAAAATCATGCCTAACTTTAACCATGTGAGTGATCCCTTGAAGGGAGGTATTAAAATCCCTTCTTAACTTAGAGGCTGAAAAATAACTCTGTGTATGATGGCTTTGTTTGCAGTGCAGGGCCTCTATACGCTTGTGCAGGAATAAAGCGAGAAGGGTTTCATATATGAATTTGACCATTAGGGGAACTTCCTTCTCTTATGGGGGAAGGCAGGGATGCTCCCCCATGTCCCAGATATCTGCTGGCACCTCCATCTTCAAAAGCTTCCTTCCCCTGCCCCAGGGATTTCCCTTTTGGACGTTACTATCTATGGGCACAGCCTTCCTAAAGTTGGTATCTTTAGGTCTGAGAAATACTCCTGAGGCTGGCAAAGCTAAAGCTAAAAGCCTTTCTGCAGGCATGACTAAAGCCTTGGTCACCAGAGTGCTGTGGGCCAGCCGTACTTGCTCCGTCTCTGTCTTCCTGTGCAGGGCACCAGCAAATCCCACTGGCTTTCTCAGAGAGCTGCTCCTAACCTGCAGCTGGCCTGACACGTACTTATTTTTCCATTTTTACTCTGGTATTTTCCTTTCCAAATGCTTTCCATGTGAGGCCATTTCATTTTATTTTTATAATTATTTTATTTTTAATACAGCCCCTCATTCCAGATGTAGATAGTACATGCACACACTCAAGCATACGTATGAGCAAAGTAATGCTGAGGCTGCACCTTTATATAAATGTCTCTGAGGCAGAGTGTAAACCAAGAGAACTCTACAGATATTTCAGAGGGATGGTGGGGATTAATCTCAAAAAAGGGAAAAAAAAAAAACCCAGAGAATTAAGCAAAGATATGATATGTTTTCTGAGGCAACCTCTGAAGGGACCTGGCTCTTCAGGTTGTCATGAATGCTACCGCATGGCTGAAGGAGCCATAAGAAACCTGCCGTTCTCTGTTCACCTCTGCAGAATGCTTGTCTTTTGGGATTTTTGGTCTTTTTAGGGGCAACCTGAAGTGGTGTCCCTTCCCAAGGGACATGGTACCATTCCCCAGCCCACTGAAATCCACTCCAGGCTGTACCCCAGTCACTTCAGCTTTTTTTTGTTTGTTTTAGCACAGCTAGATTTCACAGATGGGACAAATCATCTTTGAATTTTTGTCAACAATGTACATGGTTTCTGTCATTTCACTGATAGTGCAGATAGATAGCGTGTTTATAAGACCGATGAGGAGAGATGCCATGCCGGACCTTGTTCTCATCAACAAAGAGGGGCTGGTGGGGAATGTAAAGCTCAAGGGCAGCCTTCATTGAAGTGACCATGAAATGGTTCAGTTCAAGATCCTTAGGGCAAAGAGGAGGGTGCACAGCAAGCTTGCTAACTTGGACTTCAGGAGAGCAGACTTTGGCCTCTTCAGGGATCTGCTTAGCAGAGTACCATGGGATAAAGCCCTGGAGGGAAGAGGGGTCCAAGAAAGCTGGTTAATATTCAAGGATAACCTCCTCCAAGCTCAGGAGGGATGCATCCCAACAAAGTGGAAGTCAGGTAAAAACATCAGGAGGCCTGCACGGATAAACAAGGAACTCCTGGAGAAACTCAGACTCAAAAAGGAAGCCCATAGAGGGTGGAAGCAAGGACAGGTAGCCTGGAAGGAATAAAGAGAAATTGTCCAAGCAGACAGGGATCAGGTTAGGAAAGCCAAAGCACTGATAGAATTAAATCTGGCCAGGGACGTCAAGGGCAACAAAAAAAGCTTCTGTAAGTATGTTGGTGATAAAAGGAAGACTAGGGAAAATGTGGGCCCTCTCTGGAAGGAAACAGGAGACCTGGTCACCCAGGATATGGACAATGCTGATGTACTCAATGACTTTTTTGCCTTGATCTTCACTGGCAAGTGCTCTAGCCGCACCACCCAAGTCGCAGAAGACAAAAGCAGGGACTGGGAGAATGAGGAACCACCCACTACGGGGCAAGACCATCTTCGCGACCGTCTAAGGAACCTGAAGGTGCACAAATCCATGGGACCTGATAAGATACATCTGCAGGTCCTGAGGGAACCAGCAGATGAAGTTGCTAAGACACAATCAAATGAGAGAAGTCGTGACAGCTCAATGAAGTTCCTGCTGACTGGAAAAGGGGACACATAACCCCCATTTTTAAAAAGGGAGAGAAGGAAGACCAGGTGAACTACAGGCTGGTCAGTCTCATCTCTGTCTGGCAAGATCATGGAGCAGATCCTCCCAGAAACTATGCTAAGGCACATGGAAAATAAGGAGATGATTGGTGGCAGTAAACATGGCTTCACTAAAGGGGGCCTACAGGAGAGATGGGGAGGGACTCTATATCAGGGAGTGTAGCGAGGGGTAATGGTTTTAAACTGAAAGAGAGCAGATTTAGACTAGATATTAGGAAGAAATTCTTTACTGTGAGAGTGGCGAGTCACTGGAACAGGTTGCCCAGAGCAGCTGTGGATGCCCCATCCCTGGAGGTGTTCAAGGCCAGGCTGGATGGGGCTCTGAGCAACCCGGTCCAGTGGGAGGTGTCCCTGCCCATGGCAAAGGGATTGGAACCCAATTATCTTTAAGGTACCTTTGAACCCAAACCATTCTATGATTCTATGATTATACAACACAGACCAAATGACCGACCATAGGAGCAGCAAGATGGGTTGCCATGTTTTAAAGCGCTTTCTTCCTTTTTTGTTAACTTCTTGGTGAAGGCTGCGTGTGAAGGCTGGGCTCTGAATCACTCCAAGAAGGAAAGTGACAGAGGAATGGACGTCTGAATTGGCTATAAGAGCTATGACTCAACAGCAAGCAACATTATGCCAGCAGGTATAACAAGGTGAAACAGGTACCAGCAGGTGCAGTGAGAAAGGAAAAACAAAACGGCTTGAGTTAATACGTAATTTGAAGTAGAATTGGCCAAAAATAAAAACTAAATAGAAAATAAAAGGGATCTGAAAGCATAAAGAATAATGTTTTCTAAAATCATAGTAGTGGCAGGGGAGTCTGTGCCCTTACTTCAGCCCCTCCGTTACCTCCTCCCCTTGCCCCCGAGCCCAGCCCTAACGCATCTCCTGCATCACTCCATGCAAAGGGGACAAGGGTGGCCCGCAGGCAGGCTGGGGCTGTTGTTTGTATTCCCACAGCAGGACAGATCCTCCCAACTTCCAGAGTCAATCTCTAGGGCTGTAGTGCATTACTCTTTCCCCTTCCTACACATACAGAAACGAGGATCTCCAAACACGCTTCTTACAGCTTTTGTAATCTAAGTAAATTTCTCTTCTTCATGTCAATCAGAAAAATCAATCTTTTATTATGCAGTGAAGAATTTGAACGTTTCATATTTATATGCCTGATATTTAGCTTATAAATTAAAATTATTTGCAAATCACATTTTTTAAGAACGCAGTTAAGTCCTTGTCACAGAGTAATGTGCCCGTTTCACATTTTTGGCTGAAAGATATTAATATTATATGGGATCTGTTCATTATCTAATGTGACTCCTTTCATCACACATCTACAGGACTTCCCTAAGTTAGTTTCTGTATCAAGACCAATAGTGCAAATAAGCCAGACTGGAAACTGACCATGGTTTCAAATTATCTGTTCAGAGAAAGGCCACTCATTTTCAGCATATTTTCCAGTCCTTTAAGGTCATCCAGAGTTCCTGTCAAACCCCTTTTTTAAAGAAAAAAAAAAATATATATATATATAAAATAAATAAATAAATAAGATCAAAGTCCTTTAGAACAGGTTACCATGCGCCGTGATGAAACACGGCTGTGGAGGCTGCTGGATCCCAGCACAGGCATGTGGGGGAGGCTGTGGAGCGTCCCACTTTCTCCTCCATCAGATGCACAAAGCCCTGAGCCAAGGAGCTATGACCTGTATAGCACCTTCCCTTTTCTCTCAGAGCAAATCTTTGCCTGAGTACTGCATGCTCCCTGCTTTTATTCATATTCTCCTGATTATAGTCCAATGATCATTTTAGCACTTTGGCCGTGGCGCACTGTGAGAGCTCCATGTGTATCTGATTATCCATCATAAAATCAAATCCTTTTCAGTCCCTATTTCCCAGCATGGAGTCTCTTCCATCCTACAAGTACGGCTCACACTGTTCCTCACTGCATGGGCTTCCAAAAAACATCTTGTTCCATTTTGTAAAGAAATTCAGATTGCTCTCTGTCACTCACTAGCCTTATTTATCATTTAATTCTCCACCAGTTTCCACGGTGTAAGAAAACTTCATCAATAAAATATCATGTTTTCTTGTCTCATTAATAATGGTAATGTAGGGAGGGGGAAACCTCACAAGGAACAAACCCTCACACTGATGGTTCCTTATTTACAATTATAAGACCTATTAATTTTTAACAAAATTCATAGACATCAGGTGGATTTTTCTATTGCTTTATTTTCTTAACAAAACGTCTTCTCGTATGAATGCATGTCCTTTCAAAAAGTTTATTACATCAACAATATTATCTTGATTGAAAATAACTTGTAATCTCATCAAAGGTTGGTATCAAATTAGTCTGACAAAATTTATTTTCGCGAAGCTAATGTTGATGGACATTAATTGTGTTTGAGCAATATCCATTTGATAGGTCCTTAATTTCCTGAGTTAGTCCTGTTATCATTTTTAAATAATGGCACAACATTAGATTTTTCCCAACTTGAAAATTCCCCCGTTTCAAGACTGTAATCATCAACATGAAATGCCCATGGGGGTCTTTTGCTAGTTCTTTTAAAACTATTGGATGCAAGTTAATTAGACCAGCAGATTTTAAAACATCTAATTTTAATAAACTGCTGTGTAACTGGTTAAAATTAAAAGGACTACATCGTCATGTCATATGACTCTACATCTGGCTTTCCCCAAATGCAGACACCAAGTGAGTGAGATTCTGCTTTTCGTGAATTCTTGTCAATTCTGCTATCATCATACAGTCACAGAACACTAATATTATCAGGATTCCCAGTACGACTAAACTCCTTTGACTACCTTTTCATTCTTAAAACCACTAACCCTAGATTTTGGTTTTAACATTTTGCTTTCACTATCTACTTTCTAAAATCCAAGGCACTTATTATGACTGTTCCAGCTTTTTTTTTTCACGTTTCACTATGATTTATAGATGTTTTTCATTTTACTTTGACCCATACTGTTCCTTCCTTAAGTCACTGTGACAACATCATTCTGAAATATGCAATTTGGGCATCTAGTAAAATGTTATTCAACAATGGACAATTATCTTTCTCATTTTTCTGTTTACATTTTCTCCAGTTGCTTGTCTCAAAATTATTTTCAGCTTTATTAAATTGTCCTTTTCAAACTCCCAAGAATATGTACTCTTGGCAGAACTCAAAATAAAAATGTAATCAAGATAAAATCAGTTTCATCTATTTTTTCAGTTCTGTAATTAACTCTTCACAAGAGCCCACACAGAATTTTGCCCCATTAGATACAAATTTGTTTATATAGAAAATTGTTAACTATAATTTTAAAAATTCAAAAAGTGCCTTAAAATCAGCAGCCTATGTCACATGTCTTTCAAATTGATGTCAAGCCATAAAAATATGTGTTCTTCCTACATAGGGTAACTCAATGGCTGCACAGCCATTTCCCTTATTCTCTAGCGGTTTTGGACATTTCTAGCAGGCCAAAGCTAGAAATCTCTTTTGTGCTTCATCAATGTGACTTTGATCCTACAGAATCCTCCTCTTTTTTTATCAGTGGTCAGTAATTTGGACTTGAGCAAGGCCATTTTAAAACAGAGTGTCTCTCCTACTGCTGCATTTTTCACTCAATCTTTTCGACATAAACTGTTACAACCAATAATTTTAACATTATGAGCGTGGGAATCTTCCTATCTCTTTTCAGAAGATCTAGTTTTATGCTTATAAATGAGAGAATTCCACCATGTGTATAGCACATAACAAATGAAATGCTGAACATATTAGAATAAAATAAGTTGTAATTAAGCTATGTTACTAAACATTTTTACATCTAACTGTTCTTGTTATATTGGCCATAGACAAACTCAGGTAACTTAACTGAAGTCAGTATAAAATTCCAGAAAAAGCAGGTATTCCATATTTAATCCTCCACACTGCATTTTCTTAAAATTATTCTACTGGTTATAATGAGTTTGAAGTACAACTGAGTCTAGACAAATGTGTTAAGGGCTTCTACTAGCAAATTTCTTGGTACAGCTGTCATTATTTTTTTAAGTTGCTATGGAGACTTACTAGTTTGAGGCATCACTGTTTCGATGATTTTCCATAGCAATATTGCTTTGGCTCCAGCACACACCCCAAAAAAACTGTGAATGTCTTCCAGGATAATTTATCATCTCCAGTTGAATATACTAAAATACCGACACAATTGCCTACAACATGGTAGTAACCAGTAAGATTTGCTAAAGGATTGAGCTGATGACCTACTTGCTAAAACTACTGTTAGGTACAATGAGTTTCATAATCAAGATTTCAGTAAAAAAACAGGTAAAAATACACAGCTGGGAGAAAAAAGGAAAGGCAGAGCATTCTGTCAAAACAATATTTTTGTGCTTTCCCAATAATTTACATTTTAAAACTCAAGACTAAAATGCCCCTGGTAAATCTCAGACTTCTCAGAAGTTAAAATATTCAATTCCGTCAGGTTTCTTCTCTTCCTCTTTATGCTCAAACAGAAATAACTATTTTCTTTTTCATTTTTAGATAATGTTTCTTTGTGGAATTGTGGAAGGAATACATTTTAAGAATTATATAGCCCAGTGGCAATAGTGTCGAATGACAAAAATCATAAACCACCTTTATATGGACAAAGCATATAGCTATTATATGGATGAATGAAAATCTCACAGTGCAGCTGTGTAAAATATTCTGTTCTGAATTTAAAACACTCAGGGCCTGATACGCCTTTCACCCTCTGCACAGAGATATAAACAGCCAGGAGTAATTGGTTTTACGCCAACGGAAGCAGAGTGCAGGAACTCAGTCCAGGCTGGGAGTGAGGTGAACCTCGCCTCCTAAAAGTGCTGAGAGTGGTTGGAAATACACTGAAAAGTTTCATTCCTGCCATTTGTTTTCACTGATTCTCCTCAGCCTTTTGCTGCAGCCTCCACTCCTGTCTCCTTCTCTTTTTACACATTAGCTTTAGTGACATTTTATTAGAAAACCCAATACTGGCCAAAATTTGCAGGACGAGCAGCCACCCAGTACAGCCCTTCTAGAAACAAAAAAGGAGAGCAGTTCAAGTGAAAAGCAAAAGGAAAGTTAACCAAAGACAATTTTGCCAATCCAGTGATACTTCAGAGTGTTCAGGTCAGTGATTCAAGCATCTGATTCGTTATACGAAAAGGCCACAGAATAATTACTTCTGTGGAGGAAAAGAGGATGAGGTTCTTCTTTGACCACTTAGCTCCATGACTTCCACCCTCTTGGTGAGCAGGAGCAGAGTAGATGTCCTCACACCAGCCTGCAATCCTCGAGCCGGGCTCTGAAGGAGCAACAGTTTTCCTGTTCCTTCTTGCTTCCCATCGTCGCTGACATCCATGTGCCTGGCTTGCTTTCCTGCAGCTCGCAGCTAACTCAGGGATATGATTGGATGTTTTTTATAACTAGCTTTTCTTTGCTAATTTACTGAAGTGTATCAATAAAGAAAACCAATAATAAATAAATAAACCTTTCTGTTTTTCTCTTTTATTTCACTATTTGGAAGAAGCACCAACAGGCAACAATTTTTCAGATGTGTCCTGCTTTTTATTTTCCTAATGTTTCACATTGTGTGTCAACTTTGTTTGCAGGTGTTTTGCTTGCATTGCCAATATATTTTCCATTAACATACCTCTTTGTAAGCACACACACTCCACGTGATGATCACCTAAGAACTTTTTTTTCTATAAAATTCATACACAGTCTGTATAACTTCGAGTTTTCACCTCAAAACCAGCCCTTTTTGCTGAAACAAAAAAAAGAACATTTCTCTTCAAACAAGCTGGACTCCCTGCATGCTAGAGATATTGGCTTATGGCAAGCCTACTTTGGGTTGCAAGACCCTGCGTGGGTTTTGAACTAGTGATTAACAAACTGAGTGGCCAAACTGGTGCTATGGACACAGATGTGTAAGTTAATTAAATTCTGTGACAAGGAAGCAGAATAGCACTTGCATTTATAGCCATGCGGGGAAAGTCTTATCAGCGTATGACATACGGCTTAATATTTTTCAAAAACAAGCTTACGTGGAATATCTCTACTGCAATTCAAGAAGGTAAAGATGCAAGACTGCAGCGCCTGGTGTAAATGGACGCCATGTAGAGTATGTGGGACTAATACACACTGCATTTTCCCTAATACAGAGTATGTTGACAACACAGAGTGGAACTTGTAACAAAATAAATCAGTGCAGTTCAATACCACAAATTTGCCACTTTTTGGTCTGGAGGATAAAAACAGTCTGTATTTTAAGGTTAAGGGTGGATTTGTGAGCCCAGTCATTTTAGGTTTTTATATATGGTCATCAAAATGACCAAACTGTGTCAGACCACAGGTTCATCTAACCCAGTAGCCTAAAATGGTCTGAATTCATAAAATCACCCTCTAAATCTGTGATAGCGTGGGAAAATTCTGCTTACGTAAGTAATGTTTTACTTTGAATAAAAATAGTTTGTGATACGTGACAATAACAGCACAGTTAAAGTCTCAAGTATCTATCCATTCAAACACTGTTAAGAAGCAAAGAGTGGGCTTTTTGGTATTATTTCAGCCTCTGAAAAGAAAAGCAAAATCAACATAGTTACAGTGTGTAAGATGGTAATAACTAAAAATTGAAAAAAAAAAACTTTAGCTTTCTGATGAATGTATTCCTAGCCCAGGATAATAAAAGCATTGTACTTACAAAAGGATTGCATTTACAGCTGAGAAAAAGAGCTCCTGCAATCTCTCAAACCCTTCAGGAGGAATACCCCAGAAATCAAGATACCAACATATGCTTCTGTCCAGCACTTAAGTCATATTTTGCAAGTTAATTTTTATTAATTCCTGTTACTCTGAATTCATACTAGCAAGTCAGAGAAGCTCTGAAAAGCACTCCCATGCAGAACTGATCAGAGGCTGCGAATTATTACAGACTAATTGCACCCAAACAATTGATCCCTATAGGCACAGACGGACTCTCCGCTTCTAGAAGCTGATATATGTCCCAAAATGAAATAGGCATAAATTGAATTAGATTAATCAGCATGAAACATAAAGCTCAATGAGATTTCCATGCAAAGGGAAATGTGCCCTTAAGGATCTAATCAATCAGAGCTGAGTATGGTTAAGAAGAAAGGACTAAAACTGGGGGGTAATGGCATTTGAGCGAAGGTATAGCTCAGCTTGCACATCCTGACTTCTGACTACTTAGCCGTGTAATTGTATGTTTGCACAGTGTGTTGCAGGAGTACACGCACTGACACTGTGGTTATCAGCAAGGAATAAAATTAGGACCAACGAACAAAAAAATGTAACTAGCTGCTACGGTTCATTTTAAAGGACTCTTATCTACTGAATTCGTGGGACCAGATTTCATTACAGCCACCTCAGGAAACACCTGAGCGCCCGCGGGCTTTGGAAACGCTGGCCAAGCTCTGCCTGGCCAGTGCCCGGGACGAGGCTGCAGCCATGTCATTCTGCCTTCTCACAGCTGACCTGCAATGGGAACAACAGCCTGATGCCAACCAACAGCCAAAATGAGACATCAAACACTATGAATTGTGCAGATCTTCAACCCTCCCCTTTCTTACAGGGAAAAAAACGAAGAAAATTAACATGATATATCTAAAACTCCACGGAGAGGAACAGAATAGTTCCAATCTCATTAAAACTGTTCAGAAAGTGGCTTGGGTTTTTTTTACCATGTGACATCTTCATCTTAAAAGACTGACATCTTCACTTATGTCAATCTTTTGTTCCATTTTTGATTTTTCATAGAGCAAACAAAATCCTTCATACAAAAATCAGTATAAATGAAAAAGAAATGGTTTGGCAAAATCAAAATAGATTTCTTTTCTGAAAATAGTTTTTGTATTATTTTTAATCTATAGAGAGATCATCCTTTAAGACAGATGTCATGAGAAACTTTTAACCAGATTCTCCTCTATTTCAGAATCTGTACAAAAGTATACTAAATTCCTTCTGTAGTGGATACACTTGGTTTACCTTTATTTTAGGTTTTCTTCGCAGGTGAAACAAATGTTGAAATACAGACTTCTTTAAAGTAAAAGGTGTCGGAAAACGCAGGTAAGCATCTAATGATACTTTCAGCGTCATCAAGCTACATAATTTCTATGGACAAGGGAAAGATCCTCGTACTCCATATTTCAAACCCAGGTAGCATTTGATACTGGACCTGACACAGGGGCTCCCGAGTCGTGTGAGGTATTCCACCTCCTTGTGGTGACTGCAAGCACCCTGCAGCATTTATTATCGGGGAGCAATGGGGAGTCAGGGGTTGGCCCTACTGTAGAATGAGAGGTTGAACCAACCTGTCCATCCCTCTTTTTGAGTAAGTAGCCACGACGCCTCGGGAAAGGCTCTGCCAAAAGTAACCACAAAGTGATTCCTAAGGTTGCAACTCTCTATTTTGGGGCGTTAGTTCTTCTCAAGTAGATAATCCTTAGACTATAAAAAACTACAGTTTCTGCCAGCTAATGTGGGAAATCCTTTCGCTCAAGTTGCAGGTGTCTGAACAGTAAAACTGAAAGTCTGGATGCAAACAGCTGATGACTCACTTGGAAAGCTGCTACAGCCACACATAACAGGACTTGTAATAGTGGCCTTCTTAAAAAAAGAAAAAAGAAAGAAAAAAAAAACATTCTATGTGCAAAAATTAAAGCGGACTTTCCATCACTTATGTTACTGAGCTTTATATTCACTGTTGTGTTTTTCCTGCATAGCGAATGTTATGACTTTAAACTCTGAAGGTGAAAGAGTAAAAAGTCATCCCCTCACTTTTGCTATGAATACATATTAGATTAAGTGCAAATATAATTCTTACAGTAGATGTGCATTTGGTCTGTATTACATTAATTATACCTCTGTACATCTGCCATCCAGTTAGCTCCCAATATAGCCACATGGCTTCAGTGGCTTTACACAACTGAAAGGAGAAAATAAATCATAGTTCTAATGAGAGTTCAAAACTCCATAACAAAATTTGCTGGAAGAAATATGAAAATAATTCCAACTGGAACAGCTCCGGAATAAAAGAGAATATTTCAGTATGTATTGAAACATGACCTAAAAACGCCAGTAAAGCACTCTGCTTTTTCTATTATTTGAACTGCTAGAAGTCTCTGTACTCTCTAGAGTAAAAGTAAGTTTTCACTCCTGGTAAAATCACAGCATGTGGATTTTTCAGTGTTGTATATTTGATGTTACTGAACCTCAGTTTTTTAAACTGACAATTGTGTTTATAAAACACCAGAACTGACTCAAGAAATGTTCAAAATATCAACACTTGTCCTCTAAAGTGTTCAGGAGATCTAATTAATCAATATTCTATCTCTCCAACCAAGATCTTATCACTTGGAGTGTGTGTGTGTTTATGTTTGTGTGTGTGTTCTAAGATATTAGCACAGGATGTTTGTTAATCAGCTTACTTCAGGAGAATACAGAGATGGAGGAAAAAAGAGGGGTTTCTGTGTGAAAAGTCAGAAACAAAACCTGCACATCACAAATTCACATTTTTGCTGTATTTGTTTGCTGTTGGATTTGTTCGGAGATTCTCGGTTAATATTAACTGGTTAAAAATAAGCACACAGCAACTGCAGAAGCTCCAGTTTTCCAACGGCTATTGTAAGGAAGACAATTGTCCTACACATGTAGAGTAACCCTGGAAGTGAGCGCTATATTAGCATCTCTACTCATGACTTTCTGAACATTGCATGATGAATGACTGTTTGGGGAATCACTCCCAGCTGCTTGTTTGTTTTCTCTTGGATATAGAAGGCGTGTTTGACCCTGTTATGTTATCTCTGCAGCATAGCTGCAAAGCAATTCCAAGAAGCAAGATAAATTAATTTTTAAAAGATAGCACATTCCTCCATGTGACACACACAAGTAAAGTCACATTTCAGCTTTGAGTTAGCTTATGAAAGCTACCTTTTAGTTATAATAAGTAAGACTTTAACTGCAGGAACACGACAAGTAAGCAGAGGAGGTCACAATGCCTTCTTAAGAGTTGCAAGTTGCAACTTGCAAGTATGAGCTTCAAAGTACTGGCTTGGGTTTCAGTTGTTTTGTCACATGTGATGTGGGTCATTTATGGTCATGCAAAGCAGGTAGAAATACTACAACTTAACCCTGAACTCAAGGAAAGAAAGAGTTAAAGAAAGTATATGTGCCTGGCAATGTCCCTACAGTAAACCAAATAATCATATCAAAAATTATCAAGGAATGGCACAGTCCTCATTCTTCTTAAATTAAGTACTATTGGTTCAGCAGTAATTTCAAATTACTGATATGACGTAAACTCGATAACAATAAAAAATGCCCTCAGTGTTCTTTACAGGGCATCAAATTAATTTTATGTTTTCTGTCACTCACTCAGAGTGGCGTGCTTTTGCACAGATAAGCAGCAGTTTCAGGTACGGAAACAGCACCACATCTGAAAGGAGCCTTATTCCCAAAGGGGTGGCAGCCAATATGCTTTGGACTAGGTCAACATATCCTTTCCAAGGTATTTTGTTTTTCAAAAGAGTTTTGGTTATGTCCCGAGATTATCACAAAGAAAAGGACAGATTCCAAAGACTTTCAGAAACTGTGAGTTTAAGAAACATAGTAACATATACATTGTTTGATGTTCATATAATAAAAACTTGGAGAGCACGACAGAAACTCAAACTCCAAAAATCAACAAGAGATCTTCAAATAAAATGCCAAGAATGTGAAATCCATCCTTTGCTTAGGTATAGCTACAGCAAGTGAGTGTTTTAGAGAACAAAAGCAACTACCCAGAAGCCAGCTGTGTACATGCTTTTATCACGAAAACAGTTGCTGCATTTGACTATGCCACTAAGAGAGAAAGAGCTTCCTCCTCTCCCACTGGCCACTATATTAAGTAGCTTGCTGTAATTGCTGCATAGCACTTGGCAGTTGCAGGCATGGTAACAGTTAGCATTAATAAAAGTAGAAACTGCTCTCACAGTTGCGTGTCTCACGGTCGCATGTGTGAAACATATCACATTTAGTGTAGACAAAGCGGACATCTAAGTACAGATGACTGCAGACTGTGACAGAACAAGTATGTTCAGCTAAGTGTGTATCCATGCGGCTACATACGGCATCGGAATTTAAGTAATTATGCAGTAAGAAAATATACACGTATGATGATTACTGAAATTACTACTTAATTATTTCATGTTCTTTCAAAGCTCAGTGTTGCACTAATAAAAATTAGTAACTTTAAGGGACTGTTTTAATTTAAACATGAATGTCTTACTGCATGAAAAATAATGTGGCTGTATGCATGTTTTTCCTTATACCTTCGTCTGTAGGGAGGGAATGAGTCAGAGAAGCCCGCATATAGCTCTATCTGTACCTGTCTATTCCCAAAATATCACAACAAATATTTAAAGATCTTTTCAAGTGACAGAAGTAAAGGTCAGGGTCACAGAAAAGGGCAGTTTGTGGAGGAGGGGATTAGCATTTCTCGAAGTGATTTCCTCATCCATCTATTTTTTTATATCCTCCATAAACAGCCTCTCTAATTTCAAACACTTTTTAATTCTGCAGAGAAGACAGTTCTAAAAAGGTATCGTCCAAAATAAATGTTTTTCTTGGCTCATACATCAGCTATCCTATCTTTTCTTTTCTAGTATAGATACGGGTGGGTGAAGGCATATGTGTGTGTATATTCTGTATATACACAAATATCAGTGTAGCCTCTATTTAGCATTCTGTACTCACACACTATTTATGCAAAGGTATTGACTTGAGAGCTTTGCTACTAAGATTTTTTTTTGTCTCTATTTCATTGAAAAATAATTATTTAATAGATTGATCAGATTAACATTTGTCTGTTTTATCTGGCTAATAAGCTAATGCCAGAAGAAAGTTCCAGGTGCTCAGCTCCTTTACAAAACAGATCTCTATTTTGCATATCCAAATAGAGGGCAATTCTCCAGCATCCCCCCCACACACTGAATTCTCCTTTTTAAGCAGCTGTAAACTGTGTGCTAGGTCATCTCTGAATTCATACAGACTGCATTCACTTTTCATTTATTTTTAAAGATTGCTTTTAGATTAGAAATTGGTAAATGCCTTTGTGGAAGGGTGACCCCTCCACTGCCACCCTCTGCCTTGTCACCACCCAGCAATAAACAGCTGCTTCTAAAAGCAAACTAAACACAATGTTTCCCAAAGATTGTAATATAAAGCACTCATTTCAGTTTTTCTTCCCGCTTGTGTTTTGGCAAGAAGTTTTCCAGGTTTCAGATGAAATTCCTCAGTAAATAGTTTTCTCTCTCTCAAAATGTGTGGCCAAAAAGCATAACAAACCTGATTCTCAATAGCTTTTCAGTTCAGGTCCTCACCTACCATTTTGCAAAATGAAGACAGACAAGGAAAACTGAACCACCGATCTGACTGCAACCCACAGCCATCTAATGCAGGTATAATATATTCCCACTGAAGCTGCTGCAGATGGCACCAAATTCTTCTCTCCCTACACATGATACACGGCTCAGTAAAGGAACTTGACCTCTCTCCAGCCTACAGAAAGAGAGGAAGGAAGCTGCCACCCCTGAGTCTGTGAGAGGAAGAAATACTATAGGGTTTCTATGCTTTTAAGCTATCCAATTAAATTAGAAGAGGAAGAAAGGGAGAACGCTACTTCGCAATAAAGACGAAGGAAAGACAGTGTTTTTATATACTTGCTTCAGTGTGGTTTTCGTGCAACCTGTCAGAAAACATGCATGAATTTTACGATTGGTCTCGCTGCTTCTGTACTTCAGCTACCCGTTTGCCTAATAGGAAACTTCCCCTGCTCTAGTCTTCTTAGCTTGGCCCTCACCGAAATACATGGTCTTTTTAAAAATTACATTAATATTAAATAACTCTTGATTAAATTGGATGGTAAAATAGAAAACTGATGATAGAACGTCAAGGAAATGATGAAAGAAGAAAAATGGTTTGGGTTTTTGTGAGAGGGAGAGAGGGAGCGAGCATGTGTGTATCGATGCATGGGAAAGCGGTCAGGTTTAGTGAGCAACTGATTGAGGGGAAACCAATAAATCCAGACTTAAGGCCTTGAAGCATAAGGGGCCGGGGGGAGGAGAGGGGGAGTGGCACCGATATCATTAGTTAATGTGGCTGTGTTGTTGTTAATTCGGATGCGCTCTCATTACGATATATTCACCTACCTCTAGCTTTCAGTAAGATAATAAGATGGATGAGTCTATGACTCCTACATTTATTTTTTCCCCCTAGTAGACCATTCTCACTTCTGCTTCAGATCATCAGATTTTATAGGTTTTACAAGCGGTGGAATGAATTGAAATCAGCCCCATTAAAAGCAGATGAGTCACTAGGGAATGGATCAGATGATAAAAAAAAAAGTTGCCAGAGTTCACCTGGAGTTTGGTTCAGATCATCCCCAAGTTTGGGAGGCTGCATGAGGCAGTGGGGAGGGAAAAGTACACTAGGTGAGATCAATTGCCACATCCCGAGGCAGCAGCATGCCGCAGCACCAACCACAACTGCCCCGATGGCCATCACAGCTGCAATGCAGAGGCTGAATGCAGACCCAGCCGCTGCCTGGTGCTCCTCAGACGTCTCCATGCATGCTGGCACAGCCACTGATGGTCGCTGCGTAAGAGACCTGGCAGTGTCAGTCCATGCCTGGAGCACGACTCAAGAGATGCCGAAGGAGAGGAGGCTCAGAAGCACAAGCCCTGGCCCTCAGCACCCTTGGGGCAGCAATAACCCATCTACACCAACGGCACACCTAACGGCGGGGTGACTCCCCAAACCCATCACTGACAGGCAGCACCCACACTTCTCCCTTGCAGCAGGAACACAGGCTACGCCCTGCCTGCTCACGGTTTTGAGTGCTCTTAGGGGAGTATTTCCCCCAGGCCTTCTCCACTTTTTTCCCTTGTGGTGTCTTCCACACAAAGTTTTTGGAGAGGACTAGTAGGGTGACTGTAAAGAGGTAGAAGTCAGTCCTGGAAATGAGTTTCTGTGTTGTTTGGCTAGCTTTCAAAGGATCTGATCGTTTTTAATACTGTCAGTATTAAACTGTTCTGTTAATGATGTGTTAAGGCAGTCATGGATTTACCAGAGGTTCTAGGCAGATCAAGGCTACATTTCCCCAGTGGGCACACAAAGTCTTGGATAGACATTATTTATTTATGATTTAAATCAAGAAAAACATCGTGACTGCTTTCTAGAGCTGGATGAATTATTAACATCATTGTCTTTTTCTTAAACATGAGTTTTGACAGAAAGATGACACTAGGAATGTTTCGTTGCAAATTTTACATAGCTTTTTCATGTTTGGTTGCTTTGGTGCACAGGCTTATATTCATTCAGGTTATACTATTCTCTGTGTCCAGGAGATAGAGCTAAGACACTTTGACGCATTTCTTCAGGAGTGGCCTTTGTCGATGTGCTTTTAGCCAGTTGGAAAAATAAAGCCTAAAGCCTACTTATTAGTCACAAATTTTGCTGTTCCATTGAAAGATAGGACAGGTTTGGGCCTTTGAGCCTGCAACATCACCAGCAATAATTTATTGAAGGCAACAGTCCTGTATTGCTCCTCAAACACTTTAGGAAAAAAACAAACCAGTAAATTATCTGCAAAGGTGAGATGACAGATCGCAGGCTATCAATGATCATATACACATGTTGTTAGAGAATCACATGGATACAAAGAACGAAAAAGCAAGATGGATTTTTCCTTATTAGTCAACTTCTTAGTAACTGTGAAGATGGCTGGTTTAAATGTATGCTCAAGCATAAAATCTGCCCATGCTAGTCGTTAGGTTAGCAGCATTTTTTATTATTTACCTTGCAATATTAAGAGACAGATTCTTTATAACAGCAAATCTGCACTCCTTTTTAAAAAACAGGACATCAGCATATATAGAAAGGCAGGGTTTCTTATGTGCATAGTTGCAGACTGACATTTGGGAGAGCTGTGTCCTTGTCCCAGGTGTATCACTGCTTTCCTGGGTAACCATGGAGAAATCATTTTACCACAGCTTCCCCCTCAGAAAAATACGAATAATAATGTCAGGCTGCTTTGGGAAGAACTTTGAAATCTATGGGTGGAGAGCATTGTATAGGAACAGGGTATTACTGGTAACTTATTTATTTGTTGTTTAGCTAGTTTACTTTTATCCACTGCTGCACCACAGCAGTGATCACAATAAACACCACACTCTTGGCATCTGAAGTGCTTCTCTCGCATTCACTGCCCAAGCTCTTGTTCCAAGCCCCCCATCTCCTGCAGCTGACAGGTGGAAGATGCATCACAGATTCCTGCCAAATCTAGAGCTGGACCTGCCTGCATACCCCAGGATGCCACCCCCTCTGGCCTGGGTGCTCCTTTTCTCCTTCCCAGACTCCGTTATGGCATGAGCATCTTGCAAGAAGATCCACTCCCCTGTAGCACCACACGGTAAGGAGGGCAGCAGACCCCAGTGCACTGCCTGCACCCTGCCAGCCGCGGTAACAACCTTCCTCCCACCTTCTACTCTCTCTATCGAGGGCTGCCACAGCTTGGTAAAAAAGAAAACAAAAGCAAAGTATCGATGCGTTTTCTTGTCTGGAAGCACAACATCTGATAAGGATGTGCGTGACTTTGGGCCGTTAACAGCAAATTGGATGAGTGCTGATTTGCACAGATGTCCAAGCGATCACTCTATCAGACTCTGCTCCCCACGCCATGGAGAAAAATTTTTGAAAGAAGGAGCCCTCTCCAGTCCAGTAAGATTCACAACTATAACTGAATTAAATCAAATTTAAATAATACACAGGATGAGGCCTTGAAATTGCCACAGAAAATAATACTTTCTGGGCTCAAAACCTATGTAATAATTGGTGACAGCTTCATTAGGTTTTTCCCCAAGGTTTGGTATCCCTTTTCAACTACTACCATTTATATGATACAGTTCAGTCATTACCATTGGAAGATTAATTGAAGTTCAGATCTAAAAATGAAATTTTCCATCATGTCTTTATTAATTCCCAAGCCACTTCCTTTCACTTCTTTTTATCTTATCTTTTTTTTACCCCTACATCACCACTGTCTTCAGAACTGCCAGTTTACTAACCCAGTATTTACATGTTTTTGATTCATAACACATCATCACAACAGTTATACTTGGTGGTTGGTCTGTCCTGCCCTCCTATTTTTTTTTTTTTTAATCAAAACAAGTCTTTACCATAGCAACTTTTCTTGGCTACCAACCCATTCCAATAATTTGCAAGCAGCAAACACTTGACAACACTGATCAGAGCACACTGTCCTTGTGCCAAACTGAAAGGCAGCTCCTCCCTGGAACAGTAAATACAGTCCTGAAGTTACAGGATGAAGCTGCTGCAGGTCTCTCGGAAAGCTTGCATTCTTTAGAAAGTTACTGAGCGCTAAGAAGCTGGCTGTGCCAAAACTTTCAGAACTTTAGAAGTAACTTGAGGGAGCAACTCCTCCCTGGGCCTTTTAATTTATGGTAGGAAGAGAAGAGCTATAAAAGCTAACAAACTTTTCATAAAACTGGTAAAGGAAAGAAAGTTTTCAACTCAAGTATCAGACACAGAACAAAAGGTGCCGAAAGTCATACTGAACAAACTTTTTCTAACAATACTTAAGTCACTGCCAGCTTGACATCAGATTTTTAAGAAAGTAAGAGCCAACTTTTTTAGTAAGGATTGTTATTTTACCTATCTAATCACAACTTCCCAATTACACTTTATGTAAAAATATCACAATACCATACTTCCCTTCAAAAGTTTTTTACATAAATTTTCTCCGTGATTTAAAGCTATATATCCTCCAACATCCTGGTGAAAGAAGTAACTTCAATATTCACAATTATGTTTTCATACTGCAAAGCTTTATCAAGGTTAGACTACAAGAAAAGGGGCTTTGCTTGTTATTGAATGACTTGAAAATGGTTGAGAATTATTTATTATATTTATCCTATCACACTAAGAAATAGCATGGAGAGTCCCAGTAAGCCATTTCATACTTCCAAATCAGCATGTAGTGGATAGTTTTCAGTTAGTTTTATACTAAAAAGCTAGTATTTTCCAATTTATTTTTGATTGAAAATGTCCAATTGTTCGTCTCTGATTACAAACCATCAAATTAAAGAAAAAGATGTTATTTGCAGTTGGTAGAGTTGAATGAAGCTAAAAAATATCCAAGAGTGTAATATTTCAGTGTAGCCAAGAATCTGTGGAGGTTACTAAAAGTGGGATATTTTGAAGCAGGAGTAGGTACGATCTAAACATAATAAACAATATTACCACATAAATATTAAAGCATACCATAAATTATATGGCCTTAAAAAGTTGTAAGGGTTGTTTTTTTTGTTTTTTTTTTATATTCTCAGTTATATCATTCATTCCCTAATTTTCCTGAAAATCACCATGCTGTTACAATTCTTTCAAGGTTCAGTTCCTAGTCTGGTTGCCAGAGATTTGCGTGCAGATATGAAGACAAACGATGCAGCAGTGGTACAGACATAGTCAAAGGATACAGAGCAATCACTTTCCTTCTTTTCAGAGCAACCTAGCTCTTACTGCTTAGGCCCACACCTGGGGGGTTTATTCTCTCCAAAGCCCTGTGAAACAACAGTAGATTCACCTCTACTCCTGAAATAAGCCTTCCCATCTCTGCTTTTTTCTATCATTTACCAGGGGATCTTTCCCGAGTCCCTTCCTTTCTGAGTCTCAGACTTTGCTCTTTCTATCTGTTCACCACCTCAGTTGACAACTTTAGTTGCTCTGTTAAACTTGTCAGGCTCTTCAGGACCTACCTTCCCAACACCCACAAATGCAGCTCTCTAATATTTACTGTCCACCTGGTCAGGAAAATTTCTGGTTTCGTCTTTGCTTCCTTTACTCAGACCCCCACCAAGACGTGTGAGAAAGTGCTTCTCCTGTGCTCACCCCTCAACTTCATTTTCCCAGCAGGGAGCACCACCATAAACATGACCTCTATTGGTTAGATTTTTTTCTTCTGGGTAGCTCATGAATCCACCTCTGCCACTACGTTTCTACTGCTAATGTGGGGCTGCCTATCCACTCCTCTTTGGCAGCCTACATCCTCTCCTATTCCTGAAATAGAAAAGATTTCTCCTCTCTCCTCCTGTCACAGGGAGAAACTGCTCAGTGCACGTAGCTTAACCAAACTGGAATCAAAGTGTTCAATTGATTTGTTAATGACATAATTAACTGGCAATCAGTGAATTCATACATTCATGACCAGTATCAACAGTAAAACAGACAAACCATAATACTTATGAAATGCTAAAAAAAACCACCCATAAGCTTCTAAAATCCCCTCTGTGAGTAATCCCAAGAAGGCCTATTTCCCCCTACACACAGTTAGGTACACACTCCTGCACACACACGCACGTGTAGTGGGGGTGTGGGTTACAAGTTCTCCTCCCCTGGGAGCCCAGCACACACCTCCCCGAGGGAGACGTGGGAGCTGTCACTTCGTGTGTACCCACACTGCTCCCTACCATCCGCTAAGGCACATGCTGGTGAGAAAGTACCCCAGGAGGGCACACACGCGCATCCGGAGTGCGAGTCCCTGGTTGTTGCCCCCCACACCATCAGGCTGCCGGCTGGGTGCAGGGTACCCTCAGCTCTGATGGGGAGGCTGCGCCGCCTGTCCTGGACGGAGGTCGGGGTGACCACGGGGTGACTTCTTGCAGTGTCGAATCAGGTTGTGTTGGTTGCTGTTTCCTCATGAAGGTCTCTCAAACAGAAGATCTCCACTGATGCTTTTCAGACATGTTCTATGTTTCAACAGCCTTTTTGTAAATTCGCAGTTGCTGTTTAATCCACATGATCAGGCTGGGGTAGACGTCCTACCAGTTTTGGGTACTCCATACACATGCATACTGCCTGTCATTACTTCCTTATATTAAGGGTGTTTTTATCGAGGCCATTTGCCAAAGGTGGGCTCTATGAGCACCCTCAAGCAGGTTGTTTATTATTATTATCTCTATTGAAACTTTCACACAAATATGCATCTCATTTTGACTGCTGTTTTACTGAGTACTTTTACTGCCTGAATTATTACACCAGACTCATGCTCGGGCTACAGATGCCTCCTTTGCAGCCTAGAGAAGTATTGTATTTTTGTGGACTTCTCTCTGTAAATGTGAGAGCTGCGGGGACAATGGCAACAGCCAATTTTGGATGGCTGCAAAAAGAGAAAGACTTCAATCCGTAACCCCCAAACTCTGTGTAAAGACCCAAATCGGTCAAATCAGATACTTGCTAGAATTCAGTGCTTGTCAACATTTTTGTGAACTGTTCCAAAATGTGAATGCTAGCCGATTCATTTCAAACTGTTATAGACAGTCCAAGGTTGTTTGGAGCTGTTTTTCTCAGAATGATGATGGACTATTTTGGAAGCAGTATTACCAGAAGCCCATTATATTTTTCATAGGCTGAGAAATAAAAAACCTAGAGTAATTCAGAGACATTGCTTTGGCTTTGCTAAGTCTTGTTTTGTTCGTATTTTCTATCCTTTTCTTAGTTTGTCTTTATTACCTGTTTCAAACAGTGATATAAAGCCATTTGAACCCCATGTCATGGAAGTGGTTACATTTTATCAATGCCCTCCAATCGATGCAGAATTTCATCTCTGTCCCAGCCACTTCTCTGACCTGAGATATTCTGCGTCCTCACTGAGCAGCATCTCTCATAGAAATCAAAGCCTTAAGCTTCAACAAAAAACGCATTACCTTTCCTTGTCTGACATTATTCTCTGGGGAAAAAATATCACCTTACATCCTAATCAAGCCAGAATTTTATAAATAAATAAGGCATGCCTTTCAGAAAACAGAACTTGCTTGGTAAGCAGCAATTGATTCCTAATTTTAATAAAGGAAAATGCTCTGAACTGCTAATACTATTACCAGAAGGTTATTTGTGAATCCATTAAAAAAGGCCTAAAATTAGGTTCATCGAGAAAGTATAAAAGTAATTAGCTATATAATATTCACACGGTCTTTGTTGCAGCACCTCCTGTCTGAAATATTTGCACTTTTTTCTGTACCTTGATGATTCACAATTTCATTCACAAGTTCCAGGAGAAAGCTTATCTTCTGTCCTGTATCTTGTCTCCTCTATGTGATGTCCTAAATTGCACTGGAAGCCTTGCTTAAGAATTCTTCTAAAGAAAGTTACTTCATTTCTTTTGGCACTTTCTCTTCACAATTTTTCCAGTTGTCTTCATGCTTGCTTTCACAAATACTTTTAAAACATGGCTAAAGAGGATTCAATTCTGCATTGTAGATGGCAAAGAGAGATCATACCCTATCAGATGAACATTACTGCTGCTGGAGAGAAAGTAGGAACGATCCTGATTTCTTTCCGAATTTGATTTCACCAGACCTAAGAAAATCAAAATTCATTAGCTGTCCCCATGAAAAATGCATGTGGAAGATGGTGCTATTGGATTAACTAAGTCTCTTTCTCTGTGTCCTATCTTTTCCCGCACATCTACTGAGATCTCAGTAATTCAGACTTAACCCACTGCCAGTGTTCCTTTGTCACACTGCACAATATCTCTTGCACGGAAAGAACAGTATTTTCCCCTCTATTATTCTCATGCTCACAATTATAACTTCCTTTATATTGAAATTACCATTTCTCCAGATGCCTTTGAGCTGGTCTACAGTGAGGGTACCCCACTGCAGTAGAGCAGACAGACAGGCAACTAACTCACTGCCCCAGCAAGAGTTCACAGACCTTCAGTCTTCCTGCACAGGCAGAAGGCTCCTGCACTGCCAGCTTCTAGCTGCTGAAAAGGGATATCCTGGGAACTCTCGGCTTTCTGAGAAGCAGCATTGTTTACCTGAACACGATCGCTAGGAGTCAAAGAACGGGTGAAAAATAACAAGCTGCAAAGCTGATCAGAATGTGTGAGCCTAAGATTCAAGAGAAGTCCTTGCTTCAGAGTTTTAGTCTTTCTTTTCTTGCGGTACAGTTCCTGTGACCTTTCTCCCTCCTCAGTTTCAGCCCATACAAGAAACAAGCAAACATATTTCTCAGCAGTAGACCCAGGCTCATTCCTCTATCGACCACCTCTTACATATTCACAGGAAACCCACTGTTTTCCTCTGTTTATGCTCCCTGTTGCCCCACTGAGCCATGGCAATTACACTTAGACTCAGAAAGGCCTCTAAGATAATCATACACCTTCCAGACATGGTATCTGATCTATTATCTGATCTCCTAGTCTCTTTGAATGCGAAGATTTTACTCAGCATCATGTTTGTTGTTCCAACTGGTCCAAGCATTCAGATGACAAAAAATTTGGCAGTGATCTTTCCAAATTCTTCTCATAAAACAATCTCTATTCACTTGATAGATTGAAATGAGATGCTTAACAGTAAATATTATTATAAGTATTTTCGTGGGCTCTGTTTATGGTCTTCTTATTTCAGTGCAAAGAAAACCAGATGAGAACAATAATTGAATAGAGAGCTGAAAAGCACCACAGATTAATATAAAATGATAAGAACTAAACAATTCAGCTTCTGTAATAGTAAACATGTCTCTCTATCCTATTAAAATTCTTTGAAAGAATTAATACAATGACAGATAAAAGCAAACTGATGGATACAATTAATTTGTTCTTTCCAAAGACTTTTTAAAACCCAAATCTCCTAGAAGTGGCTCTTAAGAATATTTGGAAATCATAAATGCCTAAAGGTGAATCCACATCACAGTTTTAATTCAAATCACCTTTATCACAGAATCATAGAATCATAGAATGGTTTGGGTTGGAAGGGACCTTAAAGATCATCGAGTTCCAAGCCCCCTGCCATGGACAGGGA
>JAOXJK010000023.1:36201845-36228635 GCA_025774025.1 Xenus cinereus | reverse complement strand
GCTGTAACAACTTTTCACTTGTGCTGAATTTCTCTATCCTTAATTTATTTCCATATTTAGCAAAATACTGTATGTCTATTTTTTCAAAGTATCATTAAAAAAACCATGAAGTTGTTCATATCTTCTGTGTATTCTGTTTTTCTTTTTTGTTTCATCACTGTTTTTTCCCCATAAATGACTTTCAGCTTGTGCCTAATACAGTGATCATGCAAAAAGATATATTAAGTATCAGCTGAAAGCTTGGCAGGATATTGTTGCAAAAACGCTATAAATATTCCATCACACATGTTAAAAAAAAAAAAAAAGAAAAAGAAAAAAGCCCAGCACACATTTTCTGTGAATATTTGGCAACTGAAATTTACTGACATTTATGTTTGCTGAAATTATAAAATGCAGACTTCAGCTCATAGAAGTGGATTTTAGACCATTCATTGTTTTAGTAAAAACTCTTTGCATGCTCATCCAATCAGGTAACATGAATAATGTGTGATTTATCATGCTTACTCAACTAAGCAAACCAGCTCATAGTTTAAATAGCTAATAATGATACTTGAGCAAATTATTTGTGACCCATAGGTGAATTTAAAAATGCATTGAATGCATTCCCATTGTGGATGATTTGAGGAGAGCACTGTTACCTGTTGCGAATAAATCTCAAGCAAAAAAAAATAGTTATTTTTGTCATTACGAATTACATGTTTATCTCCAGTAAAATGACTGCCGTAGATACCAGTGAGGAAAATCATTGTCCTTTTAAACCGATTTTATCAGCTTTGATTTGCTCTCTAATCTTAATTCCTTTTCCTCCTCTATTTCCCTTCATTTATTGCTACATTTGTGATTTTAACTATTGGGATCTAAAGTACATTGTCCATAGTTTGCATTTAGTATCAGTATGTCATATTTTATATCAACATTGTATTTTTTTTAAATTTCATATCATGTTTTAACCCCATGAAGGTTTTATGAGAATCATGACATCATAAAAAAGGCTATCTAAATTTAGAAATAGGAAATCAAGTGGGAAAAAAAATTGAGAAAATTCAATAAGGGCTTCTGTTGCAGTAATTGTCCTGAAAATTGTGCAACAGATCCATTCTTAATGAAACAATATGCTAAACTGAATATGCTGTTCTAATGATATAAGTGTACACAATATCTTTCCTATTTTAGGAATCCATGCAACATCTGAAAAAAGAGGTTCCGAAATCAAATGAATAGAGTATGTAACTCTAAAGTATGCAATTGTAAAGAAGGATACAATATAATAGAAGTGCTGAAACAATTCAAACTAACATCATTATTTATTTAAACTATTAATATATTCAGATAGTATAAATCAGAAAGACAAGATCATACTTGTCATTAGCTGAAACCAGGCGTAGCTGCGGCTCTTGCTTTGCCTTTGCTGTTGTGATTCTTTTAGTGGGTCTGGCAATACAAAAGGCTTTTACAGACCTGATAGCTCTTGCCCTGTTTTATTTGGGAGCCTAGCATCCTTCAGAATATCCTGTGTCCCATCTCCAGAGGCCCATATTAATCCTTAAAGTCCTCCAGTTCAGGAAAGTTAACTTTAAGCATGTGCTTAATCACTTTCCTGAGTCAAAACCTAGAAAATTGACTTTGTTAATACAATCTATAATAGATTTTGTGGGCACAGCAATTTTTATCATATTAGAAGAAACAATCCAGCTTTATGCCTTATCCTTTTAAATAATTTATATTCTCATCCGGCATTTTTACAATCCTACATTAACTGTGAAGATTTCCTATTGAAGGTATAAAATAGCCTTTCTGAAAGAGAGGAGAAAGAAAACAGCCCAATAGTATGTTCACTGTTCAACAATGCTGATTCTGCTCTGACACTCCCCAAAGATAATGAGACATGATTACCTACCTGTTTCTTATAATTTTTATTATTACTGAGGTCGAAGTAGTTTTTCTCTTCTAAACCTTCTTGTGTATAGTTACATGAAATCAATAACTAAAAAAGACTTTCTTTTCAAAGGACATTCATTTTCACGTAATGCTTGACCCCCACCATGAGACTAGGACATCTATCTATCCAGTAGAATCAACTTAATTACCTAGAAATTATGATATATGGTAGGATATAGAATAGCTATCCCATGGTATGAAATGTTGTTTAAGCAGTTTCTGTATTGCTTGAAAAGAATTAAAGTTCACCTAAATCTAAGGTGTTATGATAAAATTATCTCATTGGTCTCTGAGAGTCTCATCACTTTATTGTTCTTGATCCTTTAAATTTTAAGGGAAATCATATCCTTTCAACAAAACATAAGGAATATTCTTCTCTTTAAAAAAAGAGATTCTCATCTACCAAACCTTGTAAAAAGCAACAAATGATCACACCCCATCCACAGCATCTGTTACTAAATTGGCTAGTTTTCTACTTACACAAATGTGAGGAATATTTCTAGAGGCCTACATTTTATAGAGTTGACATGCCAAAAGTTCACTGACCACACTGTCATCTTCATAATAGCTTTGTTTGCTAGTTAGTTGTTTCTGAGTGCACTTGTTCAAAAGGCTTTTGAAGCTGCTGATGTGTTGTATTTAGTTCTTTTGAAATGCTGAAAACAGTGTCTTATTATGTTTAGCTTTTAGCTTACCTTTGTAACCAGTTCTAATTGTTTAATTTACCCTGCTCTTTTAAGGTGGACAGCAGAAAAATCCTCTCTTCTCAAATTACCTGAAGATTATCCTTCAGTTGGCTGTCATTACATCGAATTAGTAATTAAATTGCTTTCTCAGTGAAACTAAAATTGCAGCTGTGAGAATAAAGTACTCAGATGGAACTATAAGCATTCAGGGCTTGGCCAAGGATTCCCTGCCCAGCCTTGGGCAGGACTCTCCATCTTCTTGCACCTAAGTTTACCCTTTGTAAAAGGGAAAAAATAGTCCATCACTTCTTCCCAACCTTTGCACACTACTGGGATTTTAAGCAATGAGGATCAAGAGCTTTCACAAGTTATACAATAAGACCCATAATTTGTTAACAAATTTAACAGGTTCGTAGTTTTAAGAATAAGAGTGGTCCTGCTGAGACACTCTATATGTGACCTATCTTTTCAGGGTCATTAGGACTATTCACAAAGTATGAAGACTATTGTGGCATTTTTGCAATTAGGATGCTGTTAAATTGCCTTCTGCTCCCATTTTTAAGAAGGACTTAAAGCCAGTTCCTGACTTAGCCAGCCTGATAATGACCAAGATAGAATGAAAAGAAACTTTTATTTCCCTTTGTAACATGACATTCTGAATCCAGGCTGAAGGTTAGATCTAGTCTACCTTTTTGACACTGAAAATGATACATGTTTATCTCTAAATATCAGGTGCACTTTTCTTCAGCTGTCAGTTAGATTCAATGCTGTTGTTAAAGGATTTGGCAGTTTGTGACTATTAAAAACAGTTTGGAAGGGATATTGCTGCCCTTGGCTGGGTTTTGCATTTTAGCTGTATCACTATTTAAAACCTCTGTATTTTCCATGTCGCATGAATTCTCAAGTGTCGTATTTCAGAAGAATGGACAACAGCCTTCACTAAGACCATACAGAGTACACCTATCTTCCCAGTATCCCGTTTATGTATTTTATATATTTGCTTAATGTTTACTTAAATGCACGTAAATGAGAATAATACCTGGAAAATACACTATAAAATCATCACAAAAATGAAAGAATGACAGAATATTCTTTGTATATTCACAGCAGCAGCAAAATCTAGAAATGATCTAAATGAAATCGTCCCAGATTGAAAATACGTAAATAAAGAACAAGTCAGGTTTTTCAGCATTTCTCATATTAAAGTAACAAGCCCTGAAGCAGAACAAGTAAATGTATGGACAGAAAATGAATTCTGATTTGCAGCCTTCTCAGAGAAACCTCTAACAGTAATTTCTATTCTTGGCAACAGAGGAAATTCTAAGTTGAGTACCTCTGTGATTTATGTTATCTGATACCTAAGGTTTCTGAGGGGGTTTTTTGAGGGGAAGGCGGGTGAATTCCCACATAAGGAGAGCATGGGTATGCAAGCATTTGCTCCATTTATGATACAATAACTTTACTTTAGAAGAGAAGCGTCTAAAGTAAAAAGAGTGTCTTCCTTTTTAATTGAGATGAACTAGCTCTAATGATTGTTTGAAATCATGCATTTCTGCTTGGAAAATATACACTGTCTGCATTTATATCATGTTTAAATAAGACCTGATCCTTCTCCTCCTACTCACATTGGCTGTAAAGCCCTTACAATGGAAAAGAATTGGGCCTTATTCTGATAAAATACATGTGTTTCTCTGTGTTTATATGTGTATATAATATATATATTTCCAACCAATGAATCATTGCAAAACATGCTCAAAAGATTTCTCCAAGTATCATACTTTCTAATACATTGTACCCTTGGTAGAGGGAGACTTCTCAGTCTTTGAGTATTTAAAGCAATAATAGTATCTGTCAGCATCAAGTATGAAGTTAACACCAGTAACGAATATAACCTTCCCGCTGGGCAGTCATTAAGAAGTTGTTCTTTCTGATTCCTGTATAAATATCTAGGTTAGATTCTAAATAAAAATTCTGTGAACTTCAGTTGAAACAAAAATAACAGAACTATTTGAGGTTTGTTACAGTCACTTCTATATCCAGTTGACCTTGTCCCAATTTTAGCTTTGTTTCCTTTTGCTGCGTGGCTTCTGGGAACCTGCTTTGAAAATAAAATCTACTCAGAGGGTCAAATACTGAATATCTGACTCTGATAAAACTTCTAGCTAGCTTTGCCTGGCAAAGACTTGAAAACAGTTGCCTTTGCACTCCTCATTTTTTTCTGAATCAGAGCTAAAGTTCAACTGCTAAGGCAAGAGGAACCTAGACCAAAATAGGATATATTGAATGCAGTCAATTTATGCCAAACTAAGATTCATAATAATGTCAAAAATCTACTACCAGCTCAAGCATACAGGAATCTTAATAGTAAATAATGGTTTTACATTCAATGTTAAGAATTTGGGGAGTTTTTTAAGATATGAAATTAAAAAAAAAAAGGAAAAAAGAAAAAAGTAAACTAACTTTACCTGAGAATCTAATACTAGCTTCAGCAAAGTATTTCCAATTCAGACCATATGCTGAGGAGTGGACTACACCTTTAAAATGCAAGCACAGAACACTTTTTCCAGGTTTGCACAGTGAGATGAGGGGGGGGAAAGACGTAGTGCACATGCTGCTTCTTTCCCCCGTAGGTTAAGGACACATTGTCCAGCTTTTTACATTGCACTGTACTGTAAAGCAAGATCAACAGAGGTACCTGCCTCTTCTCTGTCCCTTCTTGCCCCACAGTGGGAGCATGTACTGCCCATGTTACCTACCTGGGAACATTGAGAAAATCATTGGGTTTTTTTCTGCCTCAGTTTCTTGCTCTTCCTCAGTTCGTTGATCATCAAGATATTATTATCCTGACCTCTTTTGTAAAGTGCTTTAAAACATTTAATAAAAATGTTACATTTCCAGGAACAATTGCAGGATCACTGGTAATTGTTAAAGCAGTTTTGCTTGTAAATAGCAATGATTGACAGTCTGTTCAATGATGATCCAGTAGGTACCAGGAAAGCTTATATTTCCCTGTTTCTCATTTATGCTAAAAAAAATTATATTCTTCTCTGATAAGCTAAAAGAATCTCACGACTTATACCTCAAAGATCTCATAAATCATGGTTTGCCCAGGGACATAATATATATCTATTGAGAAATACTGTAATAAAAAATCAGAAGGCTTAATTTGTAACCACCCCTGAATTGCGATGATTTCATATGTCAAAGAGAGACATCTAACTGATAATTTCCACCTAAAGTCTTCTGATCACATAAGTGGTCACAGTAGCTGAGGACAAACATTCATGTGTGCAGGTCTGTGCCCTGGTAAGTGGTACAGTTCTCCGTTAGCACAGTTAATTGCTAAGTGTCAAATGCTGCAACTCAGTCATTCTTAGTCAGTGACTAAGAATAGATCTTTTACAGCCTGACCAAGCAATACTCACACAGTCTCCACAATGCAGACCAGAGCTGCAGTGACCTCCACAGTGGAAGAGGTAGACTGTGTACAATTTTGCTGTCCATCCCTTGCCTTTTCCCAAATCAGTTGCATGCTGTGGTACCAAAAAAAATTGCTGCAGATCACATAATACATCTATGAACGCCATAATGTGCAAACTCTTACTCTGTCTCCTGTTGTTTTTACCAGAAACATAAAGAGAAGTATAAATTTTGCATCCTCTTCACTTTACCACAGAGTAACAGGCTCTTAAGTTTTATAGAAATAGCCACATCATTAAGCCAGGAAAGATCTGTGGGCCTGTATGTCCTGCTCTTCTATTCCAATGAAGGAAATACATACTGTTTGTTTCTTCCAGTAGTGTAACTGTTGATGTTGTGTGGGACTATCAACAAATACAGGACCGGATGTTATTCCTACTGAAGTAAATATTAATACTCCTGTAAGGAGAACAGGTGCTGAGAACTTGTGAAACAGATACTACAAAACATAAAGCTAAATTTGGAAAAGATTTTTGGATACCACCTACATGATAGAGCATGCAGTATTGATTTCAAGCTATGTAGACATTCATCTTGTAGAAACAACATATAACAAAATGATTTGAGAGGAAGTCTACAGGATGGATACCCAGTTACAAAAAATATGGCAGCAGTTTCATGAAATGATACATTACTAGATGGACAGTAAACTGCCATATTCAGCATATAACATTATACATGTTGCATTTTATGTCCGGCAAAATATTTGCAAGAAAAATGCTGACATACTTAGAGTTTTAAAAAATTATCTTCTTAAGCAGCCAACAGTATACAGAAAGATTCTTCCCAAGAGCATCATGAGTTCTAACATCTTTTAGAAAACAACTAATTTATCAAATAATGTATGCCAGAGGTAAACTATGTTCTATTAACTGAAGTAGTAGATCATAAAGCAAACAGATACACTGGATTTTAAATAAAAATGGTCTTAAAAGGATACTAAAGTAGCAAAATGAAAAAATGTCATGATTAAAATAACTTTGATTTGAGCTACTTGAACATATGCTCTATTAACAGTTTTGTTATACAGTGCACAAAAGTTCCACGCAAAATAAAGCTTTTGTGGGTCTTACTTTGGTAAGGAGAAGTAAAAGGGAACATTTCTTTCTTTCTGGTGCTTGTGCTTCATCCACCGTCTATCTCAAACCCTAAAGAGTGGAGAGGAATATGGCCTAAACTAGCCAAACAAATTAGCCAAACAAAGGTTACACAATATATCATGCACACAAAATTAATGCAAATCACTTGAAGAGCCTAGTCAGAAAATACAAATGAGAAGTTGTGGACTTTGATCAGTAAGCCCTCAACAAACTCTACTGAGGATATCCAAATGATGTTCTTAAAGGTTTACAATTTCAAGGATTCTGCCTGGATGTTTCTCAGATCATTTCATTCATCTGTCTTATTTGAAGACTGTCCTTTCTGTCTTTCAAAATAATCTTGATGGAGATGGTAGAGCTTTACGAAACATTGATTTTTGAGAAGAGGATTGAACATTTGTACAGATACTTTTTTACTTTTCATTCATTATTTTTCTTTTGAAAATCTGTTTGCAACAGAGGATAAGTGTAGAAATTTTCATTTCAGATTGTTGACATTGGCAAAGCTATAGGAAATTGTAATAAAAGGAACTATGTAATGTTAACTTTGAATACTAGTACTGATTCCACCTAAAATATATTGATTTCAATATTATTTGCTCTACTCCATAATGGGGAAATGTGTAGGAATTAAGGCTTTTACATATTTTTCATACATTTATAAAATGTTATGATCTGTTCTCAATTATTAATTATTAATGCAATTTATTAAAAAAAACTGTAAGGATCAAATTCTTTCCAGAATAACTGAAGTGAAGTCAATTCCAATGGTCAGTTTGACCAAGTGTACTTACTATTGCTTCTGCAAAAATCTTTTTGAAAATGCAGACCTAGAGGATGGAAAGAATAAATAAGAATGAAAAAAAGACCACAAGATCTGACACTATGAATTAATCCTTTCTCTCCTCTGCCTCATATAAGGACTTTTCCCTTGTTCTTAGGAGTGCATTCCCCAGGAATGAAATAAGAGCATTCCCTGTTTTGCTTACCGAAGTGCAGAGGGAAGAATCAAGACAAGGTCTGTTCCCCTTCTGCTGTGGTTTACAAGGCAAGTCTTAATTCCTGGGGGAGTCACCTGCTCCCGAAGACATGTAGCAGTACCATAAGTACTTCAAATACCATCTGTACGCTGGGGAGCTCCCGGAAGCATTGGGGTCTCACTGGAACAAGATGCCTCCCCGGGGAAATCATGAGGTTATGTAGCGCCTAGCTGCACTTACAGGGATAACTGAGCTTTCTGTGTTGCTTATTAAAACTCAGATTACTTCTTACTCCTTTTAAATCTACCTTTGTGGTTTTTTATTAACTGTTCCTTGAGCGCATTATCAATGTCTGATGATACAAAGTCCAGTGTATGCATTCCTTTACTTTTAGTCCAGTTTCCCTGGGAATGTGGCTTGCGACTGTAACATTTGTAAGCTTTTGCGTCACCTATCTGCCAGCCCCTAGTAAATCTGTTGGCTACTTTTACCCAAATTCAGCAGAGAGCTAGAAGACTCATCTGTATTCGTTTTCTACAAATCTCATGAAAATAAGGAGTCAGGGAGGCAAGGGGGACACAGACATTGCTCGCCTGGAAGGAAGGGCTGCAGTCTGAGTGCAATCATGGCTAGGTATAAGAGAATCCACATGGAAATTCACCCTCAGATGCAAATCATAGAAAATCAGGCTTCATTAATTCCACTACTCATGGAACTATTTGTTTTAGATGATATATCTATACTGGAAATTCAGATGGTAGTAATATCTTTGCTAATTTATAGATCATTAACACTTTTGTACACTAATGTATAGAAACAGCAAGACGTATCAATCGCCTGATCCAGCTCCCATCAACATCAAAGAATTGTTTCCACCAAGTTAAGTGGGAGTTGGATTAATTATCCAGCATAAACATTTATAATAGCAACATTAAACAAAACTTATTCTTTAAAAGATTCAAAAGCAGAAACAAAAGAAACATTTTAATCCAGCTTTAAATGCTGTGGTAGATTTCATTTATACAAATAGCAGCATGAAAGGAAAACATAAATTCATATTCATAAAAGCATAAATGAGTGTACCATAAGTGCAAGTAATGTTCACTTCCTTCACTACTCCTGCAACTTTATTATATTTTGGAAATGAAACTTTCCATTATGCTTGTCCTTGTTCAGTCACACTCTGCTTACAGAGGTGGTTTTCACCAAAGTACAAGATGGCCAAAGTTATTCTGTTGGATGGAAAACTAATGTATATGAGGTATGGAATTCCATGACTTCTTTTTTAAAACATCTATATAAATTAGCATGAAAATTTTCAGACTTGGCTTTCATGGATTCATGGAAGTCCTACAGAGGCTTTGGTAAATGCCTCCATTGAGGAAGTATTTCATATCCTCCAGTAGCCTGCTATTCCACCCACGAGAGCATTCATATGCTTTTGAACCTATGTTAAAGCTCAGCTAAGAAACCATTAACTGTCCAGATTAGTCCTGTACAGGAAAATCCTGCATGGGGAAATGGAAATTCCATGGCAAGCTCCTAGCAGAGTTTCCGCTGTATTGTTCTTGTAGGAAGAAAAGAGGGGTTGTGTTCCCACAGAACAAGCAGTGGTTTCACTCCAAGGGGCTCCCACAGGATTCATCAGGGTCTAGGAGCAATCACACATAAAACTTCTGTGTCTTCAGGTTGCATTTTGGATCCTCATCTCCCAAAGAATTGTACTATTAAGGACTCTTGCTCTAGTTGCTACTGCCCTAGAAGCAAAGTTTGGGAGGTCATTGAAATTTATATAGATTAAATGTGCTCAGGGCAAAGTTAATGTCAGTTAAGAACTTCTGCTGGTACATCTGAGTCTCTGGTTTTGCCTTTTCTCATGGCACGTCCTCAGTCTTATGAAAGAGCATCCAGAATAGGAGGAATGTTCCTGAAAAGGAAACACTGCTTCCATCTATAGAATTTGTCTTGGGGTTATGGTTTTTGTATACTGCGAAGTGTTTGGACTGTTTAAGCCTACATTAAGATGCTCATCATTGTATCAGTACATATGTGTGCTCACCAAAAAATTTTTAAAAGGAAAAAAGAGAGAGGTTTAAATATAAGCTATAGTTACAGGAATCGTTTCCAGTCCAGGAATGTGCTCTGAGTGGATACTGAAGGAATAGCAGGATGAGTGTGTAAGTTAGCCCTCCTCTCCCCTGTTCCTGCTTTTCTTGCCTCCACAAAAAGAAAGTGCATGCATTGGCCAGACCGTAGTGTGCTCCATCGGGTCCCTTGAACTGGGTAATCGTGAGTACCTGGTAGCACGCAAGTAAACCTTGATAGAGCCTGACTAGTTGACTAGATCCTGATTTCAAATCAATACAAGCATATAGGATTTTACTCAAAGAGCATTAATCACTTATGTAAATTTGAAAATCTAAGCTGTGTATTGTTTGAGTCACACGGGATGTAGGTTCTTCGATAGGATTATGACTTCTGAACACAGACCTTAAGCACCTTAAGTAGCCAGTACATTTTGGAAATATTTTTAAGATATCATTTCATCATAGAGTCATAAAATGGTTCGGGTTGAAAGGGACCTTAAAGATCATGAGACCATGGGCAGTGACACCTGCCACTAGACCAGGTTGCTAGTTTTACTTTTCACTGCTAATGTACTTTTTTCAATCCCTTATTGAATTAATTTATTTTTGTGATACAGTTACAGTCTGTGAATTCTCAGAAGAAAGGAATCTTAAGATCCAAATCTGCTTCCATGAATGACAATATGAATTCTGGTGTTAACTTAAATGGGAGCAAGAGCAAGGTATATTGATAATGAAATGGTGATTCTACAGTGAAAAAGCAGACCATAACAGGCAGTTGCAATTCTGTTTCTTCTGCAAAGATGGATCATTGATAACAGATCTTTTGTTTCTGAAAGCTAGAGATACTATTGCTGATTTTAAAAGAACACTTAGCCTGTTTCACTTTAGTTGATCACGAATTAGTACTTATCTTCCCTAAGATTTTCTTCTTCATAAACTTAAATTATAAACCAAACTTTTGTAAACTATCAGGCTCTGATTTACACTGCTTCCAGCTTGGATAATATATTTCCTTTTTGACACTCATTGTACTAAAATTACTAGATTGATTCCTTGTTTCTTACCTGTTTTTCTCCTCTATATGGCAATTGTTTGTATAAATAATTTTTGGATGATTATTTCTCCAGTAAAATATTTCTTTGAAATCCTTCCAGGTTCACAACACGTAGTATTTAACTTCATTATCCTGAAAATTAAACATTAAAATATTTTCCGTACACTGCTCTAGATTACTGGTGTAACTATGTTTGGAGGAGGGAAAGAAAACATATTGTTACTTCCTTCCATTTCTTGAAATAAAGTGAAACCTGGGGTTTTTTTCTACGTTATCCAGACATGCTCAGCTTGTCGAATGGCATGTATAAGATTATATAAAAAAAAAAAATTAAGGTGAAATATTTTGCTTAAACTACTTGAGATATCTATTCTAAGAGAAACACATCAACTGTTTGCTAGTTTTGCTTGAGACCCAACTAGTTGGGAGGAAAAGACCTGAGGATGGGGGAGTTTGAAAAGTTATGGCAATATTATTTAATTTAAAATATTGATAGGTGGACTCCTATTTTACTTTTCTGGTCTGGCAGTAATCTCGAGAAAAGTTGTTTTTGTAATGAGATCACCATGTCCTGCAAAGAACTAAAGACGACATTGAGGAGACACGATGTTTGGTTAGATTACAGTTTGAATTATCCAAAATGCATCAGAAAAAGAGAAGACTGCTGTAGAGGAGACCTGACCTGCTACAAGAGAAGGTAGTAGAGAAACTGGATCAGATTTATTATCAAAATAGCAAAAAATCAGACTGCATTAATTTAGTTAACCATGTCTGTGAGTAACTTGCAACAGATTTATCTTCAGGCTATTTATCAAGAAAGATTATCAGAATGATAATTTTCTGAGGAAGACAGGAATAGAAATAGAGCGTTATGAATTCCTGATTTATTCTGGGTTGCAACGATATCAGCAAGTACGTTAATGAAAGGGACTTTACCTGGGTAGTAGGAATGTAATGCAGAGCATATTAAGACTTCCAGAAGTGGCTTCAGTGCAAAGGAATTTATATTACTCATTAATAACATTTTTGGAGGATGTTACAAAAATATATAGAAACTGGTCACTGGTTTGGTTTGAATTTGCCAAATTTTAGCAGAAGTGCTTTTAAACTATCAAAAAGTAGTAATTGACATATGTACAAAATGAATTGTTTTGACATATCAGTGTTTCTGTATGTGACATGAAAGTCAAAGAAAAGAGGGGCTAGGCTCTGTAGTTAGACCATCCAGATGCAAAATGGGAGATGCATACCACAATGCAGCTTCTTGAGAAGTTTTGAAATAGTGTTACTGAAGATTTGCAGTATCCCCTCACTATTCCCTAATACACTATGAACGGGGCTTTCTCGATGTCCTTAGTTGATCCTGTTCATTGTGAGTGGCCTATTTCGAAAAAGAGAGGTATAGACAGAATATAGTGCATGGTGGCTGGCAAAGGCATGAAACATCTGGCATGAAACATGAAACATTGTGCTCTAATACAAAGTGGAGCATCTCCATCTGGAGAGACTGAGGATCTGCCCAAAGTCGTCTATGCTGCGCTGTGGCAGCGCTGCTCAGGAAGGAGGATAATACAGGTTCAAGTCCTCTCAGGTAGAGAATGGATCTCCTCACCATTCCCCCCGTTCCTGGGCTGTCTGATATGAGAAGAAGCCTTGTCAGTAATGCCACTTGCAATCTGATTCTCCATCTCCCTGGCTTTTATCCATGTGCACCTGAAAAATGAAATGCTTTGGAAATGGCAAACTGTTAGATTAAATACTACCAAGATATTTCAACTTTAGGGCATCAAAGATTCCCCAGTCTGGAAGAATTGGGTTCCATTCAATTTTCTGGATTTTAATCTTGGTGACAAGAAATAGAAGTATTCGAATAGCCTTATTGTCTGTGTAATTGGTTTGACAGCTGACCCAGAAAAACCTCAAAAAACCAAAAGTAAACAAACAGAAAAATCCCACAAAACCCTCTCAGAGTCTTTGCCCCCCAAGCAAGGTTCCTTGCGTAATGCAGCAGAAATGAGTGTCACCCTTCGAAGAAAAACTCTTTCAGATTATGTTGAATAATTCATTTTCTGTTTTCTGACTGGATTTCGTAACAGTTGGTTGAATGTAACTTTTCTGACTTGCCAAGAATCCACGTGACCATGTAGTGCACATTTGGATACATGTAAAGATGTTCAGCTTTCTCATCTGCATTTCTGAGAGTATGAAAATTGTCTCACTACCCCTTAGATTTCCAGCTGACGTTTGCTGATGTAGGTCAATGGTCACTTGAGGCATAATATTATCATTGCTGCCATACCACCCATATCTTAGAAAAATGTTATTGCATTTGCTGCTGTTTGCTATTGTATAAAATGAAGAGACTTAAACTAAAAATGTCATCTGTTGAGCACATATGCTTTTATTTCCAAGAATCTGGATAATTTAATTATATTATCTATTACAAAATGTGCTTCTTTCAGAAAAGTGGTATTTGAACAAGTTATTTTAATTAATACTAAATTTTAATGTATGCCATTAAATGTCTGTTTTTCCCAGGCAGAATATGCTGTCGTTCACTGATGTGGTACAGGTAAAATTCATGTAAAAAGAGGATTTAGTCTATTAACTACCACTTTCACCATCTGGAAGTATTCATTCTCCATCTTTTTGTGTGTTATGTATTTGATGGCAGGGGAAGCTGTATACTAGACTGCATCTTTAGTCTCTGTTCTGAGCCAGTGTACTTTCTTCATTTACTACTATGTGTGTCCTTTGTCTATTACCCCCATTTCTCTACTTACTTTCACTTTTCTATGAAAGCACAGGAAAATCCTTGTACTTTGCAAAGACAGCATTTAGAGCCTGGGCTAGGTTGCCATCTCTAGATGAAAAGTGCAGAATAAAAAAAAAATTCATTTAAATAAATGCTTTTTTTTTGGTAGCTTGAGGCTAACAGAACTTGTGATCTGTCAAATTTGAAAAGGAAATTAATTTCAAAGATATGAAGGTGTAGGAGGAACTCTGCTGCCCTACAGAATTTATCCTGTGGCTGTTAGTTGACATGCCTGGGACAGTTGTGGCTGGTGTGGTAACGCAGAAAGACAGTGCTTCAAATAATTCCCAAAATCTTTGAGGGAACTTACATAACACATAGCAGATTTACATCAAGCAAGAAGTGAGCTCTCTCAAACATCCAAAATACAAAAATATTTTGTAGGGTTTTTTCCCCCCATGTTCAATGTAAATTCGGTTTCAGTTTCATAGGACTGTGTGAACCAAGATTTCTACAATTCTATGAAACCTGTAGAAATTGTGTGTTTAACTTCTTCATAACAGTCCAGATGAAGGGAGAGGAGAGAGCAATTCAAGCAGGTAGACTACTAATGCAGGTGAGAAGCATCTTAGGGCTGCCAAGGCAGCTTACAGATAACTCCCCTAAACGCTCAAGTTTCCATTGCTTTAGAGAGCATACATCCCTGCATCTTAGAGAGATTTTGGGTTTATTTAGTAAGGCTTCCCTCAGGCCACAGGGGAGTTCCAGCTAATTAAAGAAGGATTTGTAGGTATTTTCCCAAAAAGGTCCCAGTGCCTGACAGATGAGATGAGGTGGTACCTGGAAGTGTGAAGATAGCTGTACTGCCCAAACAGCACAGCATTACCAGGTACCAACTTCCCTGTCACAACTTGACCATGTGATGCAACGATGACCAGCCCTCCTCTTCCGCTGCCACCACTCCCTTCTACAGCACTGTCTCTAATTTATTTAAATGACTACAGAGGTAAAACTAACATGCAGTTGTGACAGAAAATAGCCATTCTTGAAGTTCACCATTTGTTAGTGGCTCATAGAAGTTATGTCCCATTTCTTATTTTAGATCAAGATTATTTTATTTGTATTTACTAATTTTTTCAGTCTTTGTATTTGGGATATTTTAACACTATAGTTTCTACCCTCAAACGTCCTGAAGGAAGACCTACAAATATGTGTAAATTTATAAACAGCAGTTTGACTAACATTAACATTGGCCACTTCAATGTGGTTTTTAAAGATACTCGTGACTTTGTTGTTCTAACGATAGTAATAAAGAGAAAGGAAGTGTTCCACCCACAGTGTAGCTGTGAAAGAAGCAGAAGAAATGCAGCTAAACAGAGTCCTAGGACTACCAAAGAACCCTTTCTCTGCCTGCCTTCACCCAACATTATATTGACAATATCTGGTTTCCTTTAGGCTACATCCAACAGTAAAGGTCATCAATAATCTGTCCCACCTGATAGACGTTGCCAGCACATGGTAGAACTTGAGCCCTCATCTGACTCATCTGAAATACATTCCATAACAAGCAATGGCAGTCCTCTACACTGTCCCCAGATTGTCAACAAAGCTCATTTTGTAGCTCTGTTGCACCTTTGTATTGACTGAAATGAGTGAAACCTCTGAGCCATAAAATACAAGACAGGAAAGTAGTTCAGAAAACAGGCACAAATAAAATAGTATTTTTGAATGAATGGGAAGCTTTGCAAAAGACAGGTTTTTTTTTCTCTGATTTGAACTCAAAACAATTGATTTCAGATAATATGGTTGCAATTTAATCAAATGTTTCCATATAAGATATGAAGTGCTTTGCATTGATGTCCCAGGAACTGAAAAATCAGCCCTGACTGCTCTGAATTGGCTCAAATACAGCACCTAAGAAAAACTTAAGATCAAGTCAACACAATTCCCCAATGAATATTCTCCCCAGCAGAAGGATTAAATAAAGAGACAGACTTTGGCATTTAAAGGGATATAACTTATAGGACAACTGTCAGGTTTAACCTTTTATACATGTCATGACCATTAAATGGATGAGACTATTGATAGACAGATGTATAACAGGAAAAGAACAAATAAAATGAATTAATCTTTAATAGCTTTTAATACAATAAACAATATTAATAAGTAATGCCTAGTTCACAGCAGAGAATTTCGAATATCCTGATAATATTCTAAACATTGACTCTTCCTGGATAAGCAGTCTTGTGTCCTATTTATGCTACATATGCTATCAATATTGTCATGGTTACAGTCCAGCTAAATTATTAATATATATGTACAAAAATACTGAGACCATTTAGATTTACAAAGAAAGTAAGCACTACAGCCTTTATAGCCTTGCACATTGCTTCTGTGCCTACAAAAAGCCAAGTTTATTACGTCAAAGTTCAGAAAAAGATAAATCAGAATCATAGTTGATTAAAAATACATGTATTTCACGTAAGTAATTATTAGCTAGAACTTGATTAAGTTAATTAAAGCATTTCTATCAGCTTCAGTAGGTGTTCAGTCCTCTAGTTATGTGCATGAAGTTCTTATAATTAAAAGTTAGCCTCAGTGGGTTTTAGGAGAAGCCAAATGCAGAATTTTTCTATTAAAAATGTGTTCATCAGATAGCCATAGTTAAACCAACACTCTTTTTGTCACTTGTTAGCTTTAAATATCACTTACTAAAAATTGCATTTAAATAGCAAAAAGACAAAGCATGGAATATAACATAAGATGTCTATTTGAATTATTCATGGTGATCTGGAAAAATTAATTGATACAGAGAGAATAATAAATGTCCATGGAGTATTCCTTTTGATAATTTTCACTTTTCTTTGCCTATTTTTTTAAAGGGGAAAAAAAAAATCTAAATTACTTTGAGTCCTCTTCTGCACCAATACATTTTCTCTTTGTTGTATGTTTTTCTGCTCAGCCAGACTGAACCCAGAGATACCAATGACGAATCTGCCCTGGTTATCCATTAATATAAACAAAACCAAAACAATAAAAAAAGACTTTCCTAATACCCTAGAAACTTGGAGAGATGATTTTCTACACTAAAGGGAAAAATACCAGCCTTCAGAACTTCTAGCTGCTATCTAAAATTCCCACATATACCTCACTCCCTTTTGTGAGCCAAAATACAGATGAGATGCTAAATGCTATCTCCTGCCATTTAGATGGAGTTAGGAAAGGTCTACTGATTCATTTGCTAATGATAACTATTGAGTAGATGTATAACTCACTGGGATATTTTCTATCAAATCAAAGAGTTTTATGCTAACTCCTCTACAAAGAGCAAAATAGTACCCCATCTCTGTCACATGGGGGGAGGGCATTTAAAATTATTATCTGAAAGACAAGAGTCTAAACATACTGCAGATTCTGTAATGATTGCTTGAATGTACTTTAAAGCTGGTAGCCCATCAGTCAAGGGTGATCACTCATCATCATCAAGCCATGGTAACAGCCACCAAGTGAACTTACCATTTATTTGTCACTTGTTTTCCTTTTCCATCAAACTCTCTGTGGATGCACCTACCCCTGCACCCGTCCCACCGACGTTCTGAGTTTGTCGCAGCCCTGGCCTAAAGAGGCTGACTCTTCAGCAGGAGTAATACAGATTCAGGCTTTTAGCTCTGGAGGACACTTACTAAAATAGCAGCTGTAAAAACTGCAACTAAAACAGAAAACCTCAGCAGAGGTACGGAGAAGGTCTTTTCCAATTTATGGAAGTCAGATGAGTTGATCAGCTGATACCATACCAGACCGTTATCAAAGTTTCATAGGTCACAGTGGAAACTCAAAGTTGGGGTTTATGTTTCCTTTTGGTTTCTGTGGTGAATGGAAATACAAGCTTTGTGAAGTGCTACAATTCATTTTAATAGCACTGTAGATAGCATGAAGGTAGAAAGGAATGCATAAGCCTTTTATCTCTTGATTTATTATTTTTATTTCTTTAAATTTTCCAGATGAGGTGCTTCCTGATACAACTTTAACTGTAAATACAACTTTAACTGTAGCTTTCAGTGTAGAGCGATGAAGACCTTCCTTTCTTACAATAAATGTAAAAGATCAAAGATATTATGGAATAATTTATAACATAAATAACCAGGTGGACTTGAAATACTGCATAATTATAATTTTTGAAGCTTTAGCTACAGAATTATAAACACTTTATTTTATACTTTATAAATTTTATATTTTTAATGTTTAATTGTCCCTCAAAATTGTTAGATTGAGAATTAATACCTACAGAAATTTAAGAATTAAAAAATGGTACATTTCTAATTTTTTTTTTATTAATTCTGAAAGGTTCTCTATAAAACATATGATTCCAATTGCATCACTTAAGCTGAATCAGGGAACACACTTTCTTGTACGAAAGAAAAACAAAAAAAAGCTGCAAGTTGGGAGACAGGAAGATGTTATTTAGAAAGGAATGTAGTGGGGGCTCGATCTGCTAAAGCCTATATTGGATGACCAAAGAAAGGAAGGTGACTCAAGGTGCTTTTGCCCTTGCTTGATGCTGGATATAAAAACTTATTCAGAAGGTGTAGGAAGGACATGGACTTTCGCTACATCCTGCTGCCAGTTGTTCTGAGTCTCAAGTATGTCAGGGCAACCGTAAACTGTTGTCCTCTTCCTGCTAACCTCCTTGTGTTCTTGAGACAGTATCAGTGGTTTTATGCTCATATATACTACAAAGAGTAGAATGACAACAGGAGACCGGAACAGCGCTACAGTCTCAATCTGACCAAGAGATCCAGCTGAAGGCTAAGAAAAACATTTCTAAAACTCAGGTCAAGGTGGTAATGGTGCTACACTCTCCCATGATGAACTGTAGCTGAGACAGAATGTGAAAAGGCTGTATATGTCCTGTATAATAGTTGCAGGTGTAATCTGCTTGCTGTTTGCAAATCTGGTAATGAACAAATGACCTGTAAACCAGATTAACTGGTCGGTAAAATATAAGTTTTTATTGCTAGTCTGCATTGCTGTGAGCAGTTAAGCAGACAATGCATAACAGCAAAATTCTCTCTTTATTACTAAATAAGAAAATTCTAACAGTTTCACTGCCATAAAACAATAGGAGTCCTGTAGCAGTTTTTCTGGTAGAATTCAAAGATTGTCGTGTGAAAGTTGATTAACTTTTTTTCCAAATTTATCACCTAAACTCTCTGTATCTTCTTTTCTGAAGAAAAATAAAGATTATATTTTTATAGCAAAAATGTCAATCAAGCACCCAAGAGAACACATTTATTATATTAAGCCTTAGAAAGTGTCTTTGATAAATAAACTCACTATCATGAGTTTAAATATGCTAAAATCTACTTACTCAGTCGAGAGTCTAGTTGACTTGAAGGGCAGGTTATAAAAGGCCATAATCAGCTGTGGGGGCTAGACCAACTAGCTGGCAGAGGAGAGGGAATTCCTGCTTTCACATAATCCCATACATAAAGGGTTTCCTAGCATGGGGGATCTCCTTCAGCTCAAAAGCAATGATGACCTGGAGGTCTCATGCAAGGAGAAGCCTTCTGCTTTAAAGGGGATGACTTAGTAGGCTGTTGACATTAATCCCATATATATTAAGAGGGAAGGACTGGGAGAACTATACTGGTGATATCTTGTGGTTTTATTGTTAGAAAGTGAGAGAACTTCAAATGTCTAGGGAACTGCTAATATCTTGCAAGTTCCTGCCAATAGTAGGATGCTATTCCACATAACTGCATCCATCCTGTCTTTCCCCTGGTTTGAGAAACCTTTCTTGTCCACCTCCTCTCTACCAGTCCTTACTAATCAAACCATCCTCCTTCACATCTTTCTTATTGCTGGGGCTTCTCTGCTGTTCCGGGCTTGTTTCCTCTCCCCATCATTTTCCCAACATTATATGAAATGTTAAATTTGTGAGGCAGAGATGCCTTGAGAAGCAGGAGATGCTCTGTTCTCTTCCTAATTGTACTACTGCCCTTGTAAGCAAGCCATCTTACCTTCCTGCTTTTTTCCTGAAATCCCACCTGAGTCCCTAAACTGAAGATTCCAAGTTCACACTTGAAAAGATAAATGCTGCTCAAAACACTGGGTATACAGCAACGTCCATTTGCTTCTTTCAGCCAAGCTGGACCAGAAAATCTACTGAACATGTCCTTCCTGCAGACTGAGAGAAAAGGAGTATGATCTTGAATAATGTTGAGTATAGTCTGACACAGGCTGTGTGCATTAACATTTGTTGAGTCCCGCAATGAAATCCAGACTTGCAAAGTCTCTCAGTCTATTTAGCAATTTACAAGACAAATAACCATATTTCTAATTGTGTAAAGAAAAAAACTGTAAGTTAGGGAATAGTTCTTGCCAATATACTGGTCAGCCATGGGAGGCCAACTAATATCACAACACAAATAAGAAGAAATTAACAGAAAAAAAACAACCCAACAATGAATAAGTAAGGCATAGATTACCCTTGAAAAAATATAGTAATCTGTTTTTTTGCCCTGAGATGTTATAAAAACTAACAGAGACCAAACAATTTATATGAATGCTGATTTATACGAATCTTTTTTCTCTCACTGTAACCACACCACAGTAACTTTAGACATACAAAATTTGCAAATGGTATCCAAGCTGTGCATGGTTCTAACCAAACTGTTAAAAAGCTGAACAGTTAGACTGGCTTGATATCCATCAAGAGAAATAAATAAGCTCAAACAATTTATAGAAATACTGATTTGCTTTGGGAATGGCTCTGCTGTACACTTATAAGCAACATTAATTTCCTAGGATGGATGAACTAGCAAAATCTGATTTCCTCAACATACTTGTAGGTATCAGAAGGCAAACTTCTTTATTTGGTATGCATAAAGTTGTAGTAATCAGAACAGCCTTTGACTTTGTCCTACACATTTTTGCTTACCCACATCATCATCTGCAGAAATCGAGAAGGTGATTATAGACATGAATGGAAGCAAGTCAGTAGGGATAGCTGTTTTTTACGGCCAGTTACATTTATCAGCATTAAAATCTAGAAAGAGCTAGAAAAAAACACTGGAAATATGCTGTGATTTCTTGGAATGAAAGCTCTATTCAGCTTTAATGAAGACATCAAAAATAGTTTTAATTTGCTAAGTAAAGGGCCAGGTTGAGATTGCCTTAATAATCCCTGGTGTCTGTGAGTTCCAGCAGTCAGAATACAGCCAAGAATACACAACACTGCCTGAAAAAGTTATGGAAGATATTGTCAGGACACTCAAAGGGGTTTGTACAGCTCCCTTGCCATAAAGCAGGATCAGCTACAGTTGCCTCTCAATCAACTGTTGATGGCCTGTCTGGGTTATGGATTAAGTGTGTTGCAAGACTGGAGACACCTGAAAGGCCCGGCAGGAGCCAGCTCACATCATGGAGCAGAAGAGTCATGTTTACAGGACAGAGCCACACCAGTGTACCCCATACCCACCAGCCCTATCACCAGCTCGCTCACTTCCCCTTTGCATTCTCAGTGCCTTTTCCCAAAGCCCACCTGGCATTCATCTCATACTGCCTGTGGGCTTGGGGGTAGGGTTGGGTTTTGGGGTGCTTTTTTTTCCTTTTTGAAATTACTCTTGATAATCAAGAGCTGATTAGGCCCACACATATGAATAAACCTGTTGAAGTGAAATTTCTCTAACACAGAAGATATATTTTGGAGATGTTTCATAGGTATAATCCTCCTAGAAAAAGAGAAATGGGAGATCTTCATTGTCATTAATGTTGACATTGAAAAACCTTTTTTCAGTGGTCTCATATTTGTAATCTTCCTTTTAGCATTTGATTCAGCTGCAAAACAGAGGACAAGCCATTTTGTCTATTACTTGAAGAGTTTGAGGCTCAGTCAAGTTTTGCTGAGTTTGAAGTGAAATAAAGAGTATTACAGCTGGGCCTGACTTACCTTGCTAAGCAGCTACCCATCAGCTTAGCCTTTACCCACCAACTTCAGCCATCCATGCTTTTCCTTCAAGAGTTCAAAGCCATGTTCAGAATAGGAAGCACCTTGCCTAGAACTCTATGAACTTCTCTTGGACATACTAAACTAGGGAATTAGCTATGACAAATTTTAGATCACATCCAGTATCCCTCATCCTATCTGATTTCATCTATTTTCTACAGCAGTTATTGATACACAGCAGATTGCAGTGAAATAAACACAGTATTTTCAATTTTATATTTTAACATTTAAAATCTGATCAGTATGCAGCACTATGAAAGGATTGTAGATGCTGATCTAATCCTCCTACTTTTCTGGTGGCCAGATTTTCTGTAATAAAAAAGCACATAATCCCTAGAATGACATACCAGTTTAAAGGACTTCTACTTTTCTTTTGCAAACTGACAGCAAATTTTCTTTCCTTCCAAACTGTGCTTATTTGTTAAAAAGATTTTCTTGTCCCTAAAAAAGCTAAAACCAACACAACCTTGAATGTGATCAATTTAAACACAAAACTGCATTTCTGGATATACCAGTTATTTCTCCTGGTAGGGTCCTGGTAGATATCCTTAAATAGCCATTGACTCCCTAGTTCTTTAACCTTGCAATTTTGATATATATTATAAAATGTTCAGATCTGAAAAAATCCCTGGCTTGAACGCACAATGATTTCAGTGATTTAAGTGCAGTGTGAAGAACTGCACCTGTAAATGGCCAGCCCTATTTATAGCTTATTTATTTATACTTTTTATTAATATATAGTTTCTAAGTTTGTGAAAAAAACATGCAGAAGTAAATTAATCATGCAACTGTGTTTAAAAATTGCTCATGCAGTTGCTTTGAGGCCATTAAAAAAGCAGGTCCTTTTACTTGCATGTTCCATATGAGCAATCCAAGATGTATTAGGAAAAAGCTACAAACAATTGTGCCTGTCAGTTATTCCAGACTTAAATTTTGAACTACTGAGCTGTCCCAAGCTAGGGATTCGGCTGAGAGCAAAGGCTTATAGGGCTAAAAAACCAACAGAGACTATTAGATGGGATATTTATTTATTTTTTATGAACTGGTTCAAAAAAATTCTTAAAAAGATTGCTTCTATTAAAATGAATTCTCATATTTGCTTTCCCAATTTCCCACCATTTTCCACTTAAGGATTTTGCAAAAACCTTGCAGCTACTAATGTTGTAAATCCATGATATCTCTGTGAAGAAGAGAGAAATTATTCCCCTGTGTTTTAGACTGATTCAGCACTGCTTGCATTAGTGGCAGGTTTCATCTTGATCCTTTTTTTTCTGGTAGTAGAGATTGCTCATGTGTATAACCTGTTTAGGAAAGAGCTTATGTCAAGAGACTGATACAAACTCGACACAAACAATCTGAACAGACTAAAGAATAAAAAAAGGAATTTAATGTGCAACAAAGACACAATGAGGCAGAGAAAAGAAACAAAACATTTGTGTAGAAAAAAGTACAACTTTGGTATTAAAATCACCAACGTCCCAAAATTCAGAAATACACAAGGAGTTACCATTATATATCAGAACAACAGAAGCAAACTTTTGAAATGAAGACATTTTGATACTTTATTTAATGTTAGGGGAGAACGGGGAAGATGTTTTTATTTTTGGTAGTATGTCATCTTCACCTATGTCATAAAATGAAATATGTATTTCAGTTGTAATTATTGGGAATATCAGACTTATCAGGAGATTTCTGCTGAACACCTATTTTTGTCTTGTGGGGAGATTTACCAGTAGCAAGGGGACTGAGGAATTAGTGAAGGGGGCAGTAGTTTTCTCATACCACTGTGTAGTTTAGCAAAAACTCCATAATGCATGATGACGAAGAAAGCTACACAGCTCCACTCCGTTGCTGCTGCAACTTCATCCAGCCTAGATGTGGCTTCAATACAACACTAACATTAGAGCAGGACATTTCAGCTGCTACAGCCTGTTTATCAGAATGCTTTTGTTCCTCCCACAGTTGGATTTAGGAGTATTTACTAACCTGTTTCTAGGGGAAATTAAAAGCTGGATTTCACTTCAGTAGCTGAATCTACTTACTCCTAAGCTATTTGGATCAGTAGACCCCTTAATAAATCAAGAGGTGGCAAGAAGCAGGGGTAAGTGAATTTCCCTGTAGGGATCCTTCACTGCTCCTTGCTGGGGAAAGCAGGGATATTCACTTTCCCTGTAAAGTCATCAGATACCAGATTTGCTGGTTTCCAAGGAGTATCTCATTGTCCCTATGGATTCTTCCCAGGTTTGGGGCAGAAGCATTCTCTACCTTTCGTGATGAATTTGTGCCACTGTGCCATGAAGTATTTAGATTCCTGGGGCCAGAAAAGGGAAACACAAGCATGAGTAGTTCACAACTTCTACCTAAAGGGCAAGGCATGAGGAGACAAGAACCCTAAATTTTTGTCCTTGTTCCATAAACATTTCCGGATTTTGCTGCCTTACATGCAGCTAGCACTGGGCAAACAGTCTACGAAGCAGGATACTAATCCCGTTACAGCTGAAGCCTCTCCCATTTGGCAGTCAGCTCAAAAGTTTGCTCTCTTTTTCTCAGGGCCCTACAACATTCTTATCTAAGCTGTCCGTAGCTTTCCTCTTCATCTGTTTTTGTACTGCTTCTAGCGCTTCTTTGTTCATTCCCACACAGGCAAACAGGCACAGTAGGTCCAATGAATTCTTTGTGCATTGAGTATACTGTGCACATCAGTACAGTACATGACTGGTAGGTCTGGCATGTCTGGGAAATATTGAACTGCCTGTGCATGCAATCCAACATGTCTGGGATTTCCATGCTGGCTATGTTCACAAGTCCTGGAAAAATACGTACATATTTTTCATAGACCAGTTCATTTTTCCACATGAAGGGATTAATACACTGTAATCAGTTCGCTTTTCATCTTTTGATAAACTAAGCTTATTGAATTCAAGTCTCTCATCATGTACTGTATTGTATTGTATTGTACAGCATCCACTCTGAAATCACTTTTGCGATTCTTTTCCGCACAATCTGGGGTTTGTGAACAGTGTTTTAAAAATACAGCCGCAGGAACTGTATGCCTCATTCGAAAAGCAATCTCAGCGATGCTATACATAGAAGGTAAAACCCCTTCATGTGCCTCGTCAGTAAAAGACATGACCAAAAGGCAGTGTTTCCAGTTCGTAGGAAACGGTATGTTTTTACAAACTGCTCTCGTCCAAATCATAGTGGGTTTTTTGGTGGAAACTTCTGGTGAATCAAAAGTATTCTGACCCCTGCAGGTGCTTTGGCAAACTGACACGAACGGGCAGAGGCTGAGGGAAGAACCTGCATTTTTGAGGAAACAAACCTTCTAGCTCGCTGTGTTGCTACACCCGGGAGCATCGTCCATTTGTCATAAAACTCAAGAGTCTGTGTGCTCGTCTAATATGACCTTCAGGGTGCTTTCCTGACTTACCACCTTCCAGAGCACAGGAACACACAATGGTTTTAGTTGTTCTCAAACACATGCGTTGCATTTGTTTATGCCAAAACACAGTGCCTTTAATGAGATCAGTTTGTCGTTTAGTTTCCAAATCTATTAAAAAATCAGTTCAAATACTGATGCCCAGTGGATGGCTGCTTCTCATTGTCCATTCATTGTTGAGATATGTCAGCTGAATGGCCCTAATCCACGTAATGTATGCTGCATTGATAGCGTTTTATCACAATAATGACGTTTCACTGGAAAACAGATCAATGCCTTGCAAACTATTGGGGCTAATTAAAACATTTGCAGCTCTTGAAAAACAGCCATCTACGATTCAGTTTAAATTCTGAATGGATCAGAATATAGTCAGCTATTCTGACATGATAAAAACATCCTTATTTTTAATAAGAGACAAATATGGGAAATGCCTTCTTTTAGACAAATACAGGAACGCTTTATTTTTCAGCGTCATGTTACGAGGCTGTTAACGTTTCCATTAGTGATGGGCCTGGGCTGATAATAGGGAACCTTTGCTCCAGTAGGCCTTTAGGCTGGAGGGAACAGCAGCGAGCTACAGTGCGTTCTGAAACACACCAAAAAGGTACGCTACTGCTGACGAAGCTCTACACTATAGTTTCTTCCATTACTGGTAGCAACTTGCCCTTTGCCTTGCCAATGGGGAGGTTTGCCCTTACATAGCAGCTCCTCTATTCACACAAGACCTGGTTCTTTCTGGTAAAGCGGATGCGTGTGTGGGACTGCAGACGCTGCAGAAGCCCCATCTCGGCACTCTCCATAAGAACCTATATTAAGTTTCCAGAACCTCTCTCCTAAAATTTCCCACAAGGCTGGCACCAGCACGCCCAACCCCGAGACTTTTCCAGGCTCAGCACCCTGCAGCTGACACAACCCCACCTGCCGAGCAAATGGCTTCATCCTCTCACTCGCCACAGCTCCCGGCGTTTCTGACAGCCCACCTTGCTCCCGGGGCCGCCTTCGCACCCCGGGCATGGCGTGACACGGCGGCAGCGGACCCCGATCTCCAGCTTATACCGCGAGGCCGCCCTTGCGAAGGCAACGACCTCCCGATTCCCCGCCGTCTCGGTTCCCGAGCGCGGACCAGCAGCGCCGCTCGTTTTGTGTCCCCCTCAGTCGCTCCTCCGTCCCGGCTCGGGGCAGGCAGAGCACCGTTCCCAGGCCACACCAGTGTCCCCCAGTGCAGGGGCCGTTGCGTGTCCCCCCCTCACGGCACCAGGA
>JAOXJK010000023.1:36176604-36188192 GCA_025774025.1 Xenus cinereus | reverse complement strand
CCCCCCTGCCATGGACAGGGACACCTCCCACTAGAGCAGGTTGCTCAAAGCCCCATCCAGCCTGGTCTTGAACACTTCCAGGCATGGGGTATCCACAACTTCCCTGGGCAACCTGTTCCAGTGCCTCACCACCCTCATTGTGAAAAATTTCTTCCTCATATCTAAGATATTAGATATTACCCTTATGTGGTATGAGCAGCTCTTGTGTAACAGGGACTCTGCTGATCTCTCTGTCAGCCTTGAAAAGATCTAGTGCTGAAATACTAAAGGGCAGAAACCTACAAGTGGTCTGAACTGGTGTGCTGGAAAAGCAGAAACGTGCTGCCATCGCTGTCTGTGCTGCACTGGTGCCAGGATGCTGCTGGGTAGAGTAGCTTGAGGGAGCCAGGGGCAAAGGTGCCGTCAGGCATCACCTCTGTGGCCACCGGGGCAGGCAAAGGCCCAGGCCTGTAGAGGGTGGTAGGGGAGAAGAGCCCGTTTGTCAGAAATAAGGAGAAATTCAAACCCTTTACACAGAGTGATCTGGATGAAGCCATGGTCGCTGCGGTTACAGAATTTGAAACACCAACTCTTGGAGCATAGCTTATAGCCCCTTTTGTTCTTGTCATTACGTGGATTACTGCTGTGATTTGTAAAATACAAATTGTCCAAGCTGTATTCCGGCTTCTCAAAAACAGGATGTATTATTGTTCTCCAAATTCTCATGGTTTTTGTTGTGTGGTTGTTTTTTTTTCTTTTCCCTCTGTGTGCATGGCCTCATCATGATGGAAGTATCCCAAGTATTACTGAAGTGGCATCTTCTCTTGAAAGAATTTTCATAGTTTCTCTTCAGGAACTTCTACACTTCCTTTGACTTTTATTGATACAGATGCTTTATGGGACAGGTTAACGTTAACTAGAAAAAAAAAAGACAAATTACTTCCTGGGGTTAATGACTGCTCTTCCTTTGCTATTTTTATGGAGTACAAGAGTCGTGAGGTTCCCATGGAGGTTCCCTTCTTCACATCTAAAACTGACTAATTTGTTTATTCAGTGCTCTTTTTCAACAAGGTACTTTGCTGACATAACAGAAAGCAAGCAGTTGGTTCTATGGGGAGAAACAGATCTGTGAGAATCTGCTGGGACACTTGCTGTAGATCATGTCCTTAACTGTTGAGCAGCTCTTTCCAGGTGTTGTTTCTTCCCCAAAACAAGAAAAACTGCAGGTTAGGAGATATTCTGTGTGTTTCTGTGAGTGGACAGCATTTACATTTCAACCTCATTGTGATTGTGTGTGTATATGCTGTTACTTACTATCAGTTTTTAGACTTCTATTGAGTGTCAGACTATTGAATGACAATCAGGTTGTATTTGGCTGTGGCATCACATACTGGAGGACAGCTTCTGATAACCCCAACAACAGTAGAAAACCCCACCCTTCGTAGCTGGAAGATGCCTTAACTATTTTGAAGAGTTTCTTGGCAAGATCTGTATTGGAAACTTGCTTGTTGATACTATATAAAATTGGAGTGAACTACTGGAAGGCACAATGTGAAGGAACATAAAGATGTAGATTGAAAATAAGTATGTTTTTCTACCTGTGTGGCTATTTTGTAGTAGTTGTTTTGGTAGACAAACAAGGTCGGAAAATGATCTGGTGCTCTATAGTAAAGATACCTAATGCCTAGTTTATTTTCTTCAATCTTGTATAGAAAGCATGCTTAAATTTCTGAGCTGATGGGATGCTACTGTATGTGTACTTGACCTAAGGAAGCTGGGATTTTGTAGGACTGGTGGAACTCTGGATTGACTGGATTTATTGCTTCCTGGAGAAAGAAAAATCTTGTTGCACGTAGCCATCTTCTAAAAAGAACACAGGCAGTTGTTCAGTGGGAATATGAGTTATGTTTGATGGGACTGATTCAAAGGGAGCAGAATTATTTGAGCAGAGAGACTTATTCAAGCCCAACTATCCCCCTCCACAGCAAGAAGCGTGATGTGCTTGAGCAATTCTCTTGGAGTATGGATGGTAATCCAGGAGTGCTGGAAAACTCACTTTTGGTCATATTACAGAATGGAAGGCCTGGCATCTTGCAGTATTTTTGTAATAAAAAGTTATCTCTGGAGTGAATTTTATGTGATGTATTTTTTAATCGAGTTTAAAAAAGCTCTCTTTCTGACTCAATTTTGACTTCTATAACAGCTGCAGATTCTCACTTCCATGATAAATACAACTTCAAGTATCTGTAAAAGTTATTTAGGTTAGAATAGCACTCATTTATACTACAGCGACAAATTTCCCTGAGACAATGTAGTTTTTCATACAGATGGAAGTAAACAATGCTAGTAGCTGTAGCAAAATGGGCAATAGAACAGCTGCAAAACGTGGTATTTGGCAAATCCCACAGTTTAGATTAATCCATTTTTTTTTAGTCTGTTATCTTCTGTTTAGCACTATGTTGAACTTGAAGTAAATCGCACACAGCTCGAAAGCAGCTGAATTTATATACTGCAGCCGAAATCCAATAGTGAGTGAGTTTGTTTGTTTATTTTAGATGAAAACTGGGATGATGATCAGCTTCTTGGATTTGAACCGTGCAATGAAAACCTTATAACAGGTTGTAACATAATCAACGGGAAATGTGAATGTGACACCATTCGGACCTGTAATAATCCATTTGAATTTCCAAGCCGGGATACTTGCCTGTCGGCCTTAAAAAGGATTGAAGGTAAGCACTTGTCTTTGGTAATTCAGAGTTAGTAATTTTTCTGTGCATTTGATGGAAAAGCTAGGGTCTATTTCAATATGTTTTAGGATTACTTGGGTAGTTTTGGATACCTGTGGTCTTGTACTTTTAGAAGACAGTTAGTTGTATGTTTTTAAAGGAAGATAAAGCTTCAGTAAGCTTGGCCTTCCAAATGCTTAGATTTAAGAATGGAAGAAACTAATGCTTCATGCGTTACGCAGATTTAAAGACTAAAACCAGTATGTTTATAGTTTATGGTAGCTACCTTCCCATATCTTTTGCCGTAAAGCAGTGTGGAAGTCTCTTTAGGTGTATTGATGTGACTGAACCATGAATAAACACAGTGGATTTTAATAGCAAAGGCATAGAAAATGGAGTAGTTGTTGATTATACTTGTATCTTTTCTTATATGAATGAATTGCTATTTTGTTCAGGTTTCCGTAATGAAGAATTAATTTATTGCTCGTATTTTTCAGTGTCCATGTTTCCTTGATTAGATTTGCATTAGACCACATATGTTTATCTTCTGCACACAAACATGATGGGGTTTTTGTTTGGCTTTTTGTTGTTGTTGTTGCTTATGGCCAAACTGGAAATGAGTTGGCTCAAATCTATCCAGTTGGAATGAAATTCCCATGGCATATTTCTAGGATTGTTTTGAACAGCTATTGAATGTTTGATCTTGGGCCCTTTCTATGATGCTGTCGTTACTGTTTATTTTCCAAAGTGTCCAGGAATATGCCAAAGTTGATTAGGGGTGTGCATCTGCTTTATTAGTCTGCTTTAAACCAACATTTAAAGTAATATTGGGAAATTAAATATCTTTATAAGGCTTCTAATGCTATTTAAAGTTACCGTCTTTGAGTTAAGAACATGTGATCTGATGTCATCTGTTATTCCTTTTGTGATAAAATTCTTTTCCAGCTACAGACTTTAAATAAGGAGGTCTTGTGAGAAAAGCGTAGCTGGTGAAAACATGTTGATTATTGTCAGTCATGATGTTGGTCACTAACGGCATATACAAGTTCTTTGTGTGGTTTTTGGTGTGGTTTTTCTTTAGCTCTAGGAAGAGGAGAGGCACAATCTTTGGCCTTTTATTGCTGTAGTAGTTGGTGGTAGCATACATAGGTTCTTTTGTAACCTTCTTTTTTTCACTTGTGAGTGTGTGACTAAGTCTGTAGTAGTTCAGCAGGACTTTATTGGCATGACAATTCATCATGTGTTTAACTTGCTAAGAAAATTTGCTGTGGGTGCCTTTTTGGTTTTTTTGCAGACTTGAAAGAAATGGACTTAGTTCGTGGAATAGCATATCTAAAGCTTTCAGCACCCCCTGGTTTTGGCTAGATTCCCATTTTAAAAAGAATAGCATTTTAAGCTTAGCCATGAGGTATCAATATTCTGCATGTAAACTGTCTGGTATGACAGCAATGGCACAGTTGTTCTTGAGGTGTTGTGGATTTTTTGTTTGTTTGTTTTCTTGGCTTTATTTTTCTTTTGGGGGGGCATAGGGAGTGTGTTCTTCCAAAGCCTCAGACTATAGGGCTTCAGTAGAAGAGTTTAGGACCTGTTGTTTTTCAGTCCTTCACAGATAGGAAGGATAGTTGATGCAAGTGATGAAATAACAATTCATCAGAATAATATCAGAACTTAAATATCAGAACTCTGGGGGTTATAAGTTGAGTGTTATAACATCCAGCTTGTATTCACAAGAGTGTGAATTTGCATTTGCATCCTTGCACTATGAAACCCTACCACTGAGGAATGTTTAAAGTTAAATCTCTATGCATTTCCTAATAGAGGGGCAGAAGTCATAGCATAACTTTGATTTGTCTGCATTTGACAGCTGTAGTAGGTCAAATCTGCCTTCTGTGTTTTGCACTGTAAATGTTTATTCTCTCTTTCTCTAATTAGGATTGGGAATTGGATGCTAACTGCTTCTGGAGGTTATTTCTTTAAATGTATTACTTCTTGTTTTGGTTATTAAAATATATGCTTCATCATGTACCTAAAGTAATAATGGAAAAAAGAACAACTTTTTTCCACTTGCGCTTGCCACCTCCCTGTTTGTTAAGCAAGCCAAGTCTCTTAGGTAGAGTAGGGTAGCCACTCTGGTGTGTCTGAGCCAGTATTTGCTGTTTGATTATTTCAGGCTTTCAAAGTTCACAGTCTAAAAGTTAAATTAATCCATTTAGAAAGTCCACATGAAACATGGATTAGGTAGTATGCAAACCAAAGTGTTCTTTGAGCATGTTAAAATAGAGAAATCTTTCAGTTTCTTCAAGGCAAACTAAGTCTTAAACTGTAGTGTCATGTAAAAAAGGGGGATTAATAAGATCTGTTAAAATGTCTAATTAGGATTTTCCTGAAATCCAAAGTACTGATGTATACTTCACTCTTTTGGCTTGTCTGGTAAGATAACAGCAGGAAGACTTAAAACTAGTTATTTAAATCTTGAAATGTTCTAATAGAATCTGCCATGAAAAGTGGGACAGAGAGAGGGTATTTGAACTTCCCTGTCCTCACCACACTTGATATGGATAATCAAATATACAGTGTGATTACAAAGACCTAAGTCGAGCACATGAATGAATATGCCACAATCAGAGTTTCTGCAGAAAATTTAAAGTTAGGAAAAGTGCCATCTAAGCAGCTACTGCCATGTATTTTCTACTTTGAGGATACTTAATAAGCAATTGAGAATTTTTTGTGGTGTTTGGTGATGCATGTCACTCTGCAAGATTTTTGATATCTGTTATAAGTGTATGTATCATTCACGTGTTGATGAACTTCCATAAAACTGAGGCAAGGGAAGGCACTTAGCTTCATCCTGCCGAGGGGAAAATGGATAAAGTAGCTTTCCTTCTATTTATGAAGGTAATTGGGTAGGGGGAAAGTCCTATTGAGTGAACTCTTTTTTTGGTAGTACTGTTCTTAAAAGCACAGCTGAAATAGATTTATAACTTTACAGAATATTTGACAAATTGGAACCTAGAAAATTAGTAGTACACAATGGCATCTAGAGAAATTCTGGTTCAAGCAGTTTCATTAAAGTTGGATAGCTATGACAGGTTTTCTTGGATTGTACAAATTCATTTCACTAAGGACCCGTCTTTCTGTTACCTGAGCAGTTGAGGCAAGGCTACTATAGAAGCTAGTGGTGCTAGATCAGTGTGGTTTGCTTGTTCTGATTAAAGTAAGTTCTGTGGGTTTTCTTTCTCTCTCTTTTTTTTCTTTTGATTTTTGATTGTTTCCTTGAAAGAAGAAGGCAGGGTGCAGTTAGGCTGCCCCAACCATACTAAGTATACGTAAGGCCATGCACAAGAGATACTGGCGCTAATGCGTAGCGTTAGCTGCAGTTGCCAGCTCTATCAACCTGTATGGCTTGCTGAAAGCTGTCTTTGCCTGCAGATGTGGAATCTGTTCTGTAAATATGACCCAGTAGATAACAACTGGTGAGCTGAAATCTGGAGTTCCATTTCCAGATATGAATTTGTATGTGCGAAGAGGTCAGGTCTTTTACACGTACTTTGGTTTCTTGTCTTTTTCTTACTTTCAAGTGCCTCTTTTGTCATCTTCCTTTTTTTTATCTAGTTTGTCTTATACTTAAGCTTTTCAGGCTGTGTGTGGTCTTCCCTTCTGGGCTTGATGTCAGTTCTAGCTTGCTTACTCAGCTAACCCAAAGCATTTTTTTTCTTGTTACCTCCATATAGGATCTCCTTTCCCTATCAGCTTGTGTCTGCCTGCCTTCCTGGGCTCCTCATATTTTGTTCTGCCTTTCTCTTTCCCTGCCTCCTTTTCTTGCTTTCTTTGCCTGCCTATTTCATACTGTTTGCACCCTAATTAACTTAAGCCACATGAGGCAAATAAGACAACTTTGTCCTTTCCCAAAATCAGGCTGCATGGGCTCTAAGGTCATGTTGCTTAAATGTCATTGACAGGGCCTGAAAGCCATGTTCTTTATTTTGTCTCCCAAAGTCTTCCTCTGTCCTGAACTGGGGAAGCCTGTAATAAGGAGAATCTGTTTTAATCTCTACACAAATGTATGTAACTTGTGTAGGGGAGCTGATGTCTATTTGCAGGAAAGTACGGAGGGGGTAATGTGAGATCTCAGTAACGCAGGTACTGAAGACAGTTGTCGTCCCCATCCCATGCTCTTGTTTTCCTGTGAAACAGAATGATTGGATATGTTTGAAAGGAACTGGTAGGTATCTTCTAACTAATCTTCATGTAGACATACTGCAAATGTTCCAAGGCTTGTTACTTGAATAGATTATCAATAGCATAAATTACTTCTATGCCTTAGAGGTCTCCCAACTCTATTGCCAGGGTTAAAGTGCCTGCTTCTCTGCATGGAATGTTAGTGACTTATCATATAGAAGGTTTGTATAGAGGTTGTGAATCATCTTACTGTGAGGAAATGCACATGTCTGGGGCTAGAAAAAAACTGTCTGGAAAAGCTATCACATAACTAAATAATAATAGATTCCTGTGTTGGATTGTGGGGGTTTTTTTGTTGTTTAAAATGCTTTTGCTTTTAGTTATTGTCTTGATGAATGCCTGTTCTGATATGGTTCAGGAAATCCTGTGTACTTGAGCTTAGAAAGCTTTTTTCTATTCAGGAGGCTGCTAATGATGACAGCTTGGTTGAACTTGGGCTGCTGGAGTGGACTCTGGAAAATATGGCCAGAGGGTGAAAATTGATGAGATGCTATCTGTCTGAGCCACAGTAATAGGCAGAAGTCTAATAAGCTGCATCTACACATTCTTGCAGTCACGATCTGCTAAGAACTAGGTGCAGACAGTACAGAACAGTCAGTTCTTCAGACTTCGTGGGAGACACTGAGGATTGGGGGTAAGGGAAGTAAAAGAGGAAGTAATTTTTTTAATCAATATACATTTGTAGGGCATTGGTAGGTGTTAGCATTGAAAACTTGTGTAGTGCAAGTCCAGTTAACCTCAAAATCTTGTCTAGCATGTATGAAGAGTCACTAGGGAGTCAGTATCTAAAGTAGCCCAGCCTCAGTAGTTTCAAAGACTGTATTCCAGTTCTGGGATCTTCTTTCTCTCTGGATGCTAGGCTCTGGCAGCAGTTAGGTAACCCAGCAGAGCTTTAAAGAACAGGAACCTAAGGATGTTCTTGAGCCTGGTCCTTCTCCTCTGCCAGAGCAGGTCAGGATCTGTGCTGTGATGAGCTGCTCATGGGGAAGGAGGCATGCCTTGCTGCCTTTCCCCTTTGGAGGCAGTGGCGTGTCTTTGGGGTTATAGCTGTTCGAGCAGAGAATGTTATTTAAGGAGCGAGTCATCTCCTTTTCCTTCTGGGAGGTAGGAAGAAAGTTGTGAGTCAGAGGCTACACAGAGCGTAAGTGCCACCAGCCATAGAAAAGGTGGTGGTTTTTTGTCTCTCTCAATGTACGCTTAAGATCTAAGAGGAGAAACCCATTGACTTTCTTTATCAGTTCATACTCTATCAAAAGCATAAGCATTTTCCATGCCAAAATTAAGCACGGTCTTTATTCGGAATATATGTGAAGGATAAAATTTGTACCTTTTTTGATGAAAGATGCAATTAATCCTTTAGGAAAATGAACACCCTTCACTTGCATCTATCTCTGCATGTAAAACCTGCTGCTGATACTAAGTTATTGAAACACTTATTTTAAGAGTTGCTTCTTGGTTACCTGGCTTGCACTTTTCTAAGCTATTCGCTGCTGTCCTTCATAGGTGAAAAGAAAAGGCCTTTCAAGTCGCTGGTATCTATTAAGCTGGCTTATTGCAACATACTCCTTGCATTCCATTATTTTTACATGTAACTGAATAACTTTATACTGGCAAATGTTGCAATACCTGTTAGACCAGTCCTGGAATAATAAATATGAGAAGGTAATTTTATTCTGAATGCTTGTTTGGTTGTTGTTAAGTCTGATTTTATGTTAAACTTCACTTGTGTGGTCTTAATGGCTGCAGCAATGTTGAAAAACTAGAACAGAATAAATCTAGCTTTACGCTGAATTAACAGGCAAGGAGGGGAGTGAAATACTTTCAAATGTGTTTAATCTGATACACTTTCCACTCCTCTCACATAACAATTAACGTATGTTTTTGCTCAAATATCTGAACTTTGAAGGTTGGCATGTATTTGCAATGAGGAATGCAAATGTGGCAAAGGTCCAGATTTTACCCTTGAACGTGTTTGTAAGAGCCAAGTAAATGCATTTGAAGGCAAAATTTCAAATGGAGCATGGAGGAAAATAGCGATATAGCTTTCAGCCTTTGTTTCTGAATACATAGATAGAGGAGGAAAAACTATTTGATGTGGAAATCGTACAGATTAGGAATACTGATATAAACTCAAATACACAAAGAAATCTTCCAAAAAACTAAAGGGAGGAGAACTCATTAATTGATAAGAGGGTCTTGTGACAGTGGCACATCTGGCAGTGCAGTTGCATTCACAGCATAACAGAGTGGTGTTAAATTTGCAGGACTTGTCACTTTTCAGACTCTAGCTCCTCAGAGAACTGTTCCCTGATGAAGGAAGTATGATCTCTTCCTAATTTATTGGCTATTTTGGCATGTCCTATTTTTAAGATGAGTTATCACACAGAGAACATCTGTGCCATGAAATTTCAAGCTAATGGTAAGAAAACCTTGCAGAAGTTTCAGAAATCAAAAGGGAAAACTGACTTTCATATTTCTGCATTAATGTGGCTGGATACCTAATTTTAGGCTTAATTATATTATAAATAATGCTGTTTGTATTAATGGGGGAAAAACTGCATTGCAGAAACTGTTAGGAGGGAAGATAGAAGAAAACTCAAAACTGTGCAGCTGGTTAAAAAAAAAAAGGGAAGTGTTAGAATCACAGAAATTACTTATACTTGTAACTACTGCTGCATCTTTACACTTCTATTTTTTCCTTGCCTTTTTATATAAATATGTGTTGTTTCTACTGTGTAGTAACTGAGTTTATTTTCCTTCTGTGCTATGCTTGCTCATGTGAGCTGCTGTGCAGATGCCACCCTTGTATTTCCTTCTTCTACATCCAAATCCCTGGGGTATGTAACGCTTATGGAGAGGGTACTGCATCTTCAACTTGTGACACTTCAGTTTCCTTCAAACCTGCAGTTTCTGAGGTTGCTGTGGACAGAAGTGTAACCTTAACTTGTAGGCCTCCGGGTAGGGCTGTGTGACAAATCCATCCTACAAAGCTGGCAATCCGATGTGGATGGTCAATGTTGTTGTTCCTAGAGACGAAGTAGCATTCTTCCTGCCTATTTCTGTTTCAAATGCTTACCTGCATTTATGTGAAATGGAATACAAGATAACCTGTTGAACCTTCAGCCTCTATAAGAGAAGGAAAAGAGCAAACCGGGTATCCTACAGCTGGTAAGATCTTGCTTTTGATAAGTTCTATGCCTTCCAAATGTTCTTTTCTGTGCTGACAAGTAGGCTGTGCTGAAGTATGTCCACTTTAACTGTAATGCAAGTTACAGGTTTTAATGAATGCTTGTTCTTAACTTCTGTTAGAACTGGGGAAGAAAGAAAATGGAGCAGGTGACTTTCAACAGAAAGCTTCCAGATACAGTGTTGATCGAGGATCAAAAGTTATCTACACATGACAGAAGAGACCTGAGCAAAGATCTCGAATTGAATGATGTGTAAACATTAGGCTAATGTTGCGTACTAGCAGGAAGCTATATTCCTGTGGCACTTGGTGTGCTGGGTCACAGGTCTTGTTTTGACAGGGCAAGTCTTGTTTGGATATATGCAGCATTGATGCTGGCAGAGATAAGTGAATGTTGGATTATTGTATCCAGTGATAGTGGTATCAGTGACACACTGGTTAACATGACAATTTTTATACAATGGTTATGTCTCTATAAATAACAAGGAACAATTTGTTGGAAAATAAAGTTGTCTTTTGTTTGATTACCTCCAATGGACTTAATAATTGTCTCTCTAAAAGAATACTAACACTTTCTAATTCTAAATGGTTGAGTGGCATGGTGACAAACTATTTTAGCTCTTTTCCTCCAAATTTAGGCCTTGAATTATTTAGTGAAATTTTCTTGTTGTTTTTTCTGAATAAAACAAACACTGTGCAGCTTCCACGGCATCAAACTAACTTTTCTGTGCAATGTAATGAAGCATTATCAGTAAAATGTATGTTTGTGATAAGATGGATGGATGGAGAATTGAGTTGAAGCAAGATCCTTTGAACCAACTGGGTCTTGGAGAAGCTTTGGTGAAGTTGGATAATCCCTTGCAGAGGATGGAAGGTGGGAGGGAAAAGGAGAAAAGAGCAAGCAGTGTTTCTGGAAAACTTCCATTGGTTCTACTTCAGAACAGGCTGAAGATACGATGGTTAATAAGTTTGGTTTGCCCTGCCAGCTTTTAAGTAGAGCAAGGATACTTGTATAGCTGTTCCAACTGAACCTTTTTCAATATGCTTAAGAATCTAACTCAGTCTATGCTTTCCAACTTAAACATTCCAAAAATGTGTGTGAGCCTGTTTCTATCTGTAATCTCTACTAGAAGATGAAATATTTCTTTCCCCGCATATACAAAAGCACTTGCTAATTAATACAGTAATAGAAGATGTTCCTATCAAGTAATTTGCAAATGTAAAATTTCTGCTCTGTAAGAGACAAAAGGGTTAATATTGCTTGTTGTGATATTAGTGTGATAAGAAAAACAAAATTATTCCCCTTCCAAAAATGTTTGTTTTTTTAAAAAAAAATTACAATAACATTTTGTGTTCTCTGCATTAACTTCTCTACACTGTTGTTTTTCTATGGTGATAAACTCAGGGGAGGCTTAAATTGCTGGTCAAAGCCTTGGGGTCTAGCTGAACTCCTGCCC
>JAOXJK010000023.1:36139930-36176576 GCA_025774025.1 Xenus cinereus | reverse complement strand
TCAGCCCAATGTTCCTCTCAGCAGTGGAGCTGATCTGCAAGGAAGGAGTCCCTAGCTTCTTTCCACATTCATCAGAAGTGTATCAAAGACTTAATTGTAATAACCTCTGGAAAATGTTGTAAGTAGGATATTATCCTAGATTTATCTTAGGGCTGTGCATTGAGCACTAGCACTTTTTTTAGAGAACTTTGCATTACTAACCTCTTTTCTCTAGGTTATCAGTCCATTTGAGTAGAATTAGATCTGGCTGATGTTATGTGACAAATCCATAGTCTGCCTTTCCCTTTCCTAAAAGGAGTGGTGTGTTTGCACACGTGTGTGTGTGTGTGTGCAAAACCACTCCAGGTTTTCCTGTAGCCATGACTGCTTCAGTCTAGCTGTAACTGACCACTGACAAATCCATAAATCTAGGCAGGAAGTTTAGTTCTGAGCTTATTACTCCTGTTTGCCTGTTAGTCTGCCCTTCTGGGTTCAGTAAGAGCAAGTGTTGCTTGATTGCACCCTCCCGTCCCCCAGAAACCCCCCTGCATAAAACTTTTTTATAAGTTCCTCTTATAAAGACCTCTGGGAAGACTTTCTCACCCTACCCCAGAGCGTTAGCAGGGATACAGCTTGCAGCATGAACAAAAGTCCAAACATTTTTTTAAGGGTGTGGAAACTACCTAGTTGTAAACAGGCTTTTCAGGGCTCAGTTCCACCTTTCCTGGTGACAATGCAGTGAGATGGTCCTTCAGCCAATATCCATATGTGCTGAACCTGACCGTAGGTGGTACGTGTGTGCCCTCTATGGATGCTTAAAAATAAAATGCCTGCTCTCCAAATGCTGGGCTGTCTGTCTACTTACTGTTAATATATTTCAGGCACATGTTTGTGCTTCTAGTTACTGACAAAGGATTCCTCTACACAAATACTTGGGGAGAGGGTGTGTGTTTCTTACGTGAGACACTGACCTTGAGGTTGAATGGCCTTCTCAAAAGAATAAAAAAAACCCTCCAAACATGCAACCAAAGGCATTCTTAGCCGTGGTGCCAACAAGCAATAGCTCTACCTCCTCCTGAATTCCCTTGCATGTTCTCTTCCCTCTTGTTTTAGTTTCTTTATTCAAAGTGTTTCTTTACAGTCTACATACATTCTTCAAATCCAAGAAAACTTCCTTTCTCACTGATGAAATAACATGTGATTCTAGACAAACTATTTAATGTACCTCATATAAGTTATGTCAACTTATGTTAAAAGATGTAAATTCTGCCTTTCTGGCCAGGAGAAGTAAAGCTTTCACTAACTATTAGCTTCAGTTAGGGAGAGAACAAATAGTACTTTTTTTATGGTCAATTTGTTCTAGAGACATACAAAAATTGTTGTTATAGTGACAAACCAGTCTACATAATTTGAGGTGCTAGAATTTAAATGACTTGTCAGATACATAATCCAGAATGGCAGCTTCTATAAATGAATGCACTAATATGTTAAATATTAAACATGTTTTGGTACTACCATGTAACTTCAGAAGGGCAAAGAAAACACTCCATTGTTTTAAAACCAACAAAAAAAACCCCCAACCCTAAAACTGGAAACTCAAATCTACTTTTGACCTCTGGCTAGTAGATGCAGTCACATACTGTAGCAGAGGAAATGCCTAACATTCTAGCCTCTGAACTGGGGCTTCCAGCTCTTTGGCACACTTGCATATGTAGGTCTGATGTTCTTTTCTCCTTACTTGTCATTGCAGACTTCTTTTAGAAGTTGATAGGGGACAGAATAATGGCAGAAGCAGCATGTGTCATCTTTCTGCTTTGGGTCTTTCTGTAAAGTGTATTTATTGAGAGTTTTGAACATGAGCTCCTACTCTCTTGTATGTTTTTAGAAACCAGGTTAGAAGATGAGTATCACGATTTCACAACTTCAGTAAAAATACTGTATTCTGAAAAGCCAAATGGGATGCTTCTGGAGAACACCACTTCAAGTGTCAAAGGTTGTCCAATAAACTTGTTAATGATATATTATACTGGAATGCTGGATAAGGAACAAGGTATAAAATAAGCCAAACACAATTTTCTAATTAGTGTGCTGTTACAGTTTGTGGGCAGTGTGAGTATTCCTTACCTGGATAGAACACAGGTGACAAAACTAAAATATCAATCTCAATGCTGCTGCTTTTAGAAAATCATACTATGTACTTGCCTCATCAGCCATAGAGTTAGAACATGTGTAACTGGGTCTGCAACACTGTTCTAAGCATCTAGTCCTTACTTGCCCTCTGTGTGCAAGCCACTGCTTCCAGCTTGCAATAACTGGGTACCTTCTTCTGGGGCTCTGATGTCCTGCAGTGTAGGCAGACTGGGTAGAAGGACAAACACCTTGAGCCTGGAAATCACCTGCTAGAGATACAGAACTATCAGGAGCTAAGTCACGTCTCCTTGAACTGAATCTGTCCCTGAACGTGGTGCTAGCAGCTCCCAGACATCCTGAATGAGAGGAGCAGAGTAAGGCATGTCTCTTCATCCTATCTTTCCCAGAAGCTGAAATGAGAAAGAAATACCTATCTTATTTATTTTTCCCAGATATCTCTTTCTGGTGTTGGAAAAATAAAATGCTTAACAGATCAGTCTGTTTATGTTGTTCCTTGTGCTACTTTAGGTGTATTAAACAAGAAATTGAGTACTTCAGGGAAGTGGAATTTTGGAGAATATAAAAGTAACCAGGGGTGGATGGTGCTCGGACCCTGACTTGAGGGCTGTACCTTGATTGTAAGGCTCCATTGCTTATAAAGAAATGGGTGAACTGACTGATTCACTGATGGGTCAGGATCTCTTACAAAATACGATATGTGTAGCATCTAATGACTGAGTCTGAGGTGCAGGTCTAGAGATTCATAGAAATGAGGGGAGAAGAAAATTATTGCCCTCCTCAACATATAAACTGTGCTATTTTAGAACTCTGCATTGCTGCATAAAATTATTCTAACTTTATCAAGATCTAAAAAGTGTGTTTCCTTAATATTTTAAAAACTCAGTAGTGTGGTACTGAGATTCCTGAACCAGATCTGTGGGAGCTAGCACCATCTAAAGGGGTGATACACATCGCCACTGCCTGAAAACAACCTAGTGGCATCTGTGCCATTCTGAGCACACTGTTTATTGAAATGAGGCATAAATGAAGCTCTGGTTAACATCTAACAGTCCCTTAGGAGTATTTTTGCTACATGAGGGACTATGGTTTACTACTGTGCTCTGCAAGTTCCTTGGGTTGCAGCTGACTTTTGAGAGGTTTTCAGCACTAATGTGAAGTGAGTTTAAGTGAAATTTGAAAATGGAGATAAAGATGTACCTTCACTTTAGCCCATCTGTAACTTCTTTTGAATGATACCTTGGAATCTCAGTAATTTGAGTAACTTTCTACATGTAGATTAGAGTGCAAACGCTCACTGTAAGAAAGCCTAATGCTTTCTGTGCTGAGCCATCATTGGTTTGGTTCAGGAGGCCGCAAAGAGAAGCAATCTGTAACTGGCTTTTACTCACAGTCCTACATTTGTGAAGTACTGCTTTGCCAACACATTTATTCCCACAATCTGTTTTCCTTCTCGATCCTGGGGACTATTGCTGTGAAAGCTACTAGCTTGTTAACAAGGGAAAGGGCCTTGCTTGCTAGCAGAGATCTAGTGTGTCTTTATAGCTGCAGTCGACAAAACTCATCACTGGGTGATCAAACATGGCTTCACATCAAGGTACACATATACCTCTTTTCATCATTGTGGTTGTTCTTGCATGCTTGTTTTTACAGCTAGACATTACAGAGCTGGAATTCAAATCTGTAGAATACAGAGCAAGAAATGAAACTTGCTGAAGTCGTCTTCTATTTTCTGATAAAAGCCCACCAGAGAGAGATCTGTGAATCATTACTAGCTCTGCAATATTGACTCACCTGTGGTCTCCTGTACCAGATATTCCTCTTTTTCTTTTTTTTTCCTCCTTTTTTTTCCCCCACCCATTGAGGTGGGTGGGGAAATTGCCATAGGTTGTAGCTAAGGAACTTTGGGGGGCTGGAGGGATTGCTGTGGTATCGGAGGAAAAAACTAGAGATGGCAGAAAGATAGTACTTACAGCTGTATAGTGTTTGTGATCTTGCTTATGGTTTTTTAGGGTGGTGGTGGTGTTTGTTTTTGTTTTGTGGCTGTTTTTTTGGTTTTTTTTTTCTGGACTGAAATTGAAATATCCAAACCTATCTGTCGTTTATTAAGGAGTTTGTAGTAGATGTAGCCCAAAAGTGTTCATAGCTTACCAAGGTTACAAAAGTTGACAAACGGGGCTGGAATCTGGACAAACCTTGCTGGAACCATCATATAGCCTAACAAGATTATGAGATCATTTCAAATTACACTGTCAAAACTTCCATGGAGGAAACATATCAGTCTTACAGGGAAAAAAGTTGTTTGTCACCTGTCTATGTCTGTGTGAGGTACGTTCTCTGACAGTCCCTTTCATAAGATTTCATTTCTTAAAAAATGAAAAAATAAAAAGAGATGCAGCATGCCGCTCTGTTATGTAGTCTGGTAGTTTGGACCTATCCTGTCTAAGTTGGATGAGTGATACTTCTTTTCTCATTTGTGTTTTGTGTAAACAAAGACTGACCTAGTTTAGACATTAAAGTGCTTCTGGCTTTGAATCCCAAGTGGGAAAGGGGGCTTTTGAGTTTATGGCCTGGCAAAAAGGGTGGTTTCTTCTAGTTGCTTGCCTTAAGGAGGTCCTTCCTCTGTGCTCCTCTGTGTCCCTGATGCCTTGACATGACATGCTGTGGGTCCATGCTGTGAGCTGGGCAGGGGAATCCCTTAAACGGCTGACAAAGATCCTTTATTGACAAATTGTGATGACGGTGTAATGAGGAAACGAGCCTTTTTTTTTTTCCTGCTTTTATCTCTCAGTCTCTGTCTTTTTCTCTTTCCTACCCATGATTGCTTTTGAGATTTGTTGGATTCTAGCAGTTGTGACAAATGGAAAGGGACCTCAAAGATACTATAACACTGCAAGTACTGAAAATGGTCAGCAGACTGAGAGAGCATACAGCACGAAATCAATTTCAACATTAGGCAGCAGAGTCTACAGGAGCTGGAGGAGGGATGAAGAGAAATACGATGTGACTGTCTGAACAGCTAGAAAAGCTTCAACTGAAACTCATCACCTTGGGTGCTACAGAATGCAATTCTGAAATGAAGCCACAGGGAACCAGGCTTGGTAATTTCAATACTAGTGAAACCATATGTTCTTTATTCTGTTCTGTGCTGTCAAATGCTTCCAGTTAAATAAAATAAAGTGAAGGTAATAATAATATGGTAGAAATAATAATTTGAGGCTCTCGGTGCCACTAGGTGGCAGAACCCTTGCATCTGTTCAGTGGATGTCTTTTTCTGTGTCTTGATTCTTTATCTGAATATATTGAAAATACTCTATATTCTTTATTGTTCAGGCTTCTACCGCTTCTGAAAATCCTGCTACTCAAAGCAATTGCTTGCATTTAGGTGACCACACATGACTCTCTTCTTTCCCTGTTTCTTGGTTCTATTCTTAATTAGGATGAGGAGATGACACAGTGATGTTTGAGAGGAGTGCGTTGTAAGGACTAGCAGCAGTGGCAGGGACATGGAGATAGTGAATCTGAGTTTATGGTGGAAGGCATAATTTTTGCGTGTTGGAAGCTTACAGTGTTGTGGAGTAACTTTTTCCTGTTGGTGAGGTGTTGTACCTGAATAAAGCTACCACTTGGAAACAAATGTATTTTGAAGCAATACCTGTTAATGATATCTTTAAGATTGCTCTTCTCTTAGTGCTAGTCTTTGATTGCAATGTGCTTGTCATCCACTCAGTGCGGGAGATTAGTTTAGTTTAATTTTATTGCTGTTTCATTTTACAGAGCAGCTGGGGAGGTGGTTGAGAACAGCCCAAGGATAGGGCCATTGCCTGCCTGTATTTAATGGTAGAGGGCTGTGTAGGTCCTGGGTGTGGGGACATGGCAAATTCTGCAGTTATTATTGTATGTTTATATATTGTAATACTTGAGCTACAATTCTCATCTTGCATTTGGGGATACACTGGGACCAAGCCAGAAGACATCTGCAACCTTGTGATCTACTTCATAGTATACTATCTCTTCTAATGAAGACCTTGATGGGTAGATGCCTGGTAATGAGTCTGATAAATACTAAATGACAAATCTAAAAGCAACAGTGTGGATTTCTTTCTTAAGGTGCTATATTTTAGGGACATCTTCTAGATATTTCAATTTGAAGTACGAATACTGATTAAAATTGAAGTGTCAGATTTCAAAACAACTTGATTAAAGTTTTTGAAAGGGGTTAGAAACACAAGAATGTGATGCCTTCTCTGAATTTTGTATACAGTTGACGCTCTGCTGCAACAGGGCAGTTTAATACAGATACTTCTGTTTGTCTATGAAGAAATGTGAAGGTGTGCCAGCTGATTCCATTTGTTGAGTACCCAAAGGTTAGTTTATAACTTCATTTTGCAGTTCTAGAATAATCACTTGAATGAGAATGACCTTTTGAATGTAGTGTCTTTGAGGAATTGTACAAGTCTCTTATTTATCAGTCCAAATGAAAGTTCATACGCAAAAGGCTTTTTCCAGCTTCTAATTTTCTTCCAGTGCTAGTCAGCTGTCTACAGCCTTCTTACTCCTTCCTTTACACGTCTCTGTTCCTGGTCCTAACCATCTGTTCTCCAACTCCTCTGCATCAAATCAGTCCTATCTTCTGATGATCTTGGGCATGCCCACACCTCATGGACACCTCATTCTTTACTTCATCCTCTGTGGATCTGCTCTGAGCAGCTGATTGGGAAATGCAAGTGCTGTTGCAGCCTCTGTCTAGCTCTGCGGTACCACTGTGAGGATGGGGTAAGGATATTTGGGAACTTTGCTCTGGGTGGTGCTAGGTTCAGCTCTCATTCTGGTCTGGTTTGTTTTGGTTTGGGTTTTTTGTTTGTTTTTTGTAAGGAGATATTAGGCTGTCAAATGCAGGCAGTATGGTCTACCTTGAAAACCACTTTATTGGTCCATGAAACTGGTTTGTCTTTACCATTCATTTAAAGTTAGTAGTGCTTGACTGAAGAGCCTTTGTGGAACGCATAGGGAATGTTGAAGGAAGTACTGTGAAAGAAAGAAGTCCAGTCAAAAGTTAGGGTAGTTTGCAGAAAGGTGCTACTTTGGCTGTAGGTTTATCATAGGAAGACAAGTTAAAATAAAAACCCTAAATACCAAATAGTCAGCTGTTTTTTAATGTAAATGTATTTTCAAAAATATGCTATGCTGACAGAAATGTTTGAAGCCTTTTGATGTTCAGAATTATGTGTATGGTTTTTCTCTTGTATCCTGTTCGTGACATCCAACTCCATATAATGGCTACCTACAAACCAATACCACAGAGGTCGTCCAGCAGGCTTTATTTGTGGTGTAAAAGCTATGGGTATTTATGCATAATATAGGCTTATTTTTGAAAATTACTTATCTCTAATACATGCCTTCAGTTCCTCACCTGAAGTTATTACTTTCCTACTTCATATAGTATTGTGAAGATGATATTACTTGAAAGTTTATGTGGAGGTTGGTTGTTATGGCGATAACCATTTGAATAGCAAAAGTTTTATTCTTTTTTAAATCAGAACTTGACATTTCTTTAAAATTTGTGTGTAAAAAGCAGTCGTCTTTTCAGAGAGAAGTGTGTCGACTCTGCTTCCCTCTGCCTTGTTGAAAATAGCTGGTGGTTGGACCTTGGCAACTTGAAAGCTCTGATACACGGAATCTATGTGATGCCTGGTGACTCATTACTGTCATTTAAGCCTGGATGTAACATTCCAATTTTGTTGACAGTGTTGAAGTGATGATGATTTCTGATGAAACTATTGCAGTGATGTTGAGAGAAAATAACTTCTTAAGCAGGCCTCGCCAGCCCTCAGATGCTGAAAAGTCCCAAAGCATATAGCGTGTTGGTGATGGGGATTTCTGAAAAAAAAAATAAATACGTTACGGGCATGTGGAGACACTGAAAAGACTTTTTTAGTGGTAATATCCTGAGTGCAATTCAAAAGATAGCTGTGGGGTAGGCATTCAGAGAAGCAGTATTAGAGATAAAGGTGTATTTCTGTCCTATGGATGAGAGGATGACTAACGTTGAAGAGAAGATTGCCCTTGTTCCAGAGGTCTTCTGTGGGATCCTAATGGGTTTTTGTCTCTTTAGAGATAGGAGCTGGAAATTTCACAGTGAAGGAAAATACCTTACGTTACTACCCCTGGGTTACATTATGCCTTGTTTTAGAGGATGTGAAACGCTGCATGATGTCTGTCTGAGAGACTGGAAGACACACATGCTTGAAGAGGGGTTTGGCCTTAAAACGCTGTTCTATCTTGACGTACAGCATTATACCAGCTGAGACTGTATGAGTGCAGTGGGCTTTATTTAGAAAGGGTGTTCCTGAATTCCTGAAATTATGATGAACCTTTAGTTGCTCTGAAACGAGAGACAGAGAATACTGACAGTTCTGGTTTGTATGTCCAGATTGTGGCTGTGGTCTTGTCAGCCTGGGGAGAAAAGAGTTCAGATAAGTTTTGTGCCAACATCTGTGTGAAGATGTTTAATATCAGCCTTGCAGTTCTTTTTCTAGCTCACAGTAGACATAATTGCTGACTGCGATGTAGGTGCTTTAATTCTGAAATATAGCTTGATGTCGGATATTCTTTTTCTGCTTACTTATGAGAGTGCCTTTGGGGAGAAACACATTGGTCTTGCGTGTCTTGTGCCCTCTTAGGGATTGGTGTCACCCTGAGCTTTTGATTTTGGGGTGCTTCTGTGACTGCCTGGCCAAGAAGCTAGACAATGAAGTTTTGTAGGGTCTTCATACCGAGTGGAGTAAATTAGATTTGGACTGTGCAGCCAGTGGTTCTTACCAGCTCCAGCATGATCCTTTTTAGCAGGTGGATTAAGTCTATCAGCTCTGCAGTCCCTGGCTTCCATCAGTCTTGAGCCTGTGGATTCGTTGGCACTGGAGAAGGTAAGTCCCTTAAAAGGGAATTTTCTTTGGAATAAAAAAACCAAACCACCAAACCCAGCATCATTTTCAGATAGCTTTCTTGGGAAGGAAACTCATTCTAAGGTCTAAATGCACAGCACTAACTCTTACAGTTACCTTCTCAAAAACTATCTGAGGTCCATTTTCTGTTAAAGCTCTGTCACTAATGCTGTACATGCAAAGTGATCACATTGTGATCATAGTTCTTGCAGAGAAGCGGTTTCTCAGTGGACCCGAGGGGATCACAGAGTATTCAGGAGCAGTGCTGTGGCTCTTCCTCCCCCAGCCCTGCTCTGCTCCATTTGGCTGGGATAGGAGACAAAGAACAAGCTGCAGTTACTGCAGACTGTGCAAGCATTTGCAGAAACTAGTGACAGCTGATCCTCTCCTCCGAAGGGGACAGGCCTGCTGCTGCTCCTCGTTCCTCTCTGATACAAAGAACTGTGCAAGAGCAAACAAGCCAAGCAAGAACCGTTCTTTCCAGAAGTTTTGACACTCTCTCCACTCATGCATATGAAGGCGTTGACCTCTTTCCCTAAGGCCAATGGTAGAATTATTTTCTTTCAAGCATAATAAGTGGTTGTTGCCTTCCCTGCCCCATTAAGACTTAGCAAAAGGAATGCTAAACATACAGATGTTTTATCTGTGAAAATGTCTCTCTTATAGTTATGTCATGAAGTTTTCTACCTATTGTTAAGAAGTTCATAAATGGACTGTGGTTCTTTACATCCAAAGAAAGATGAAATCATTGAGACTTCCACTGTCTGTGACTTGAGAAGATACCTAGATACTTACAGTTCTTATGGTTCTGCAGTGAACCTTGTGTAGGAGTGGAAGCAAAGATGACCTTATCTGAGTACTTGCTCATCTCCTCCCCCTGCAGGTCCTGGCCATAGGAATTCAACTTCATCTCAGTTTTCAATTCTTAATCTATAAAAGTTAAAAAGAGGGAAGAGCATTAAGAAAATAATGATGGATTAAGAATTTAAGAATTGGGGAAGAGGTATAAATGTTGAAAGCTGTCCCTGGTTCACTTCATAGACATTCATAACGAGAGAGCTTCTGGGTTTCTGATACACACGGGGTTGAAGCTTCTCTGCAGAGGATACTGAATTTTTGTCTTTTTGCCTGGGAGACAGGTGCTGAATCATGAGTAAGCATTCAATGAAAATTATGGTATTGGTGCACTGTAGTTTTCACTTCTAAAGCTTCTGTTGTAGCAAACTTGAGACTATTATAATCCATGTTATATCGTTGCTATCTTGATTTGGAAACTTCCTCTTGGTTAGCCAACAACATGATGGAAATTATGAGTCTTCTTTAGATTTCTTCTTCACTTTATCTATTACAGTCTTTTGCTTCTAGTCACTTTCTTTTACATGCTAACATTTGTGTTGACTTTTTCTGAGCTAGTAGAGGAAGCATTATGTTCTTACATTCACTTAATTCACCTCTGGGGTTAACATTTTAGGGAGAAGTTCACCATTCTCCATAATAAAATCCTTTCTCCTCTCATCAAGACATCTGCTTTATTCTGTGCAGTATTTCCCCAGAAACTATGCAATGTTCCCACTTTGATATTATGCCAAAATTGCTGCTTGCTAATTGCATGTGGAAGTAAAGGATAAGTTTTGCCATTGTTTATAATACTTTTGCTTCTGCACTTCCATGGTCAAGAAAAATAATAATTCTTAAACCTAATTTAATAGTTTAGTCATAAAAATTTTAACATGAGCCCACCTGAAAAAAAATAAAAAATCAACAGTTAGAGAAGGTGGGAGAAGCAACAACCACTACCTTTTATTTTTCTTTCTGTCTCTTCCTTATAGAGGAGAGATGGAGGTGAAACTGAATTAATTCCCAGTATTTTCCTCTTGTCTAGTCATATTTAGATCCCCTAGTATTGTGCAGCCTGACTGTCTGCCAGAATTTAATTTTAAAAAAAATTCAAGTTTTCTTAATTTCTTTAAGTTCCATGTTATATAAGAAGCAGGTTACTTTTGCTAGGTCTGCAGACCTATAACACATACTATGAAAACCATGAGCTCCAAGAGCTTCCTAACCTTTAGGCATGGTGGAAACTTCCTTAGTTGCAGTCATCATCTCAGAAGCAACCTCATTCTCCTGCTCTTCCATCATGCTTGTCCTTTTAACGTGAAGATGAATAACATAAACAGAAGTAGTCAATATTGGCTCCTTGCCAGTTCTTTTAAATTCTTGTGTGAAAAATTTCATCCTGCTGATTTATTTTTTGCGTTTTAAAAATAATTTTATTAATAATTGTGACAGATCACAGAGTAGATTTATCTTTTCTAGTCACTTTTGGAATATAAAATATTTGATGTGAATGTTGAATATATCTTACTCTTTGTCCATTAAATACTTCCCCCTCTCACACTCACATTGTGGACAAATCTTTGCAAGTCATAGTCTTCACCTGTAGCATTTGTAGTATGAATTCTTTTTACTCTGATGTGTTTATACAGACATAATGAACTATTTTTTGTAATTCTACACTCATCAACATTCCTATTATAATGTGCTCCCATTAGTTCTTAGTATTGAGTGGTGATTCTGTTTTATTTAATACTGGGAGTTTTCCAATTGTTTTTTGTTATAGTACACCAATAATTCTGTTCAAGAATCCTCTTTGTTTTATGTATATGTGTATATAATGTATATGATTTTAGATTATCTGTTTTTATATTTTTGTCAACTGATATATTGCTGACTTAATTCCAAAGTGTCAATTTTAAATAGTATCTTTAAAATAGTATCTAAAGATTTGGTTAAAGGGGAAAAAAAAAAGGACTTTGTGTCCCTGTAAGAGGTGAAGAGCAAGACTAAAATATTTTTTGAGTAATATGATATTGTACACAGCCTCATTCCTGTCTCTGCATTGCCTGCCTGTTGCCTTTTACTTTCAAAGCTGGTGGTACAGGTAAACACTTCAAAGATTGAGGAAGAGGATGCACTTGAGCTCCCCTCAAAGCACTTTAGAGAGGAAGTACAACTGACCCATCAATGAAATTCTCTATACAGCAAATGCTGGTAAGTGTGCTAAATGAACTGAAAAAAAAATATTAAAATGTCTATGATCTTTTAATTTTAGCAGTCCTGTGATAGGACTGTAGTGTCTAGATGGAAATATATGTTTGCTTTTCAATTTGAATGGTGCTAAATTAATCATCCTGTCTTTAATTCTTCCCTTCTTTTGTCTTGGATCAACAATTGTCCATTGCTGTCAGATAATCCAAGAAATTACTTTCCCTAGGCTGCTGCTTTTCTTGGCTGACTTTCTTCCTTACAGCATATTCTCCTGTTCCTTTCACAGTAAGAATATTTCTCATCAGCAGCTCTACTTACCCATGTATAATCTTAAAGCATAGCTTTTCTACTGGAGGAGGGAATAGTTTCATGAAGTATCTGTGGAGGTGTGTGTGAAAGTGTCTTAGATCTGCACTTAAATCTTGCTGATTATTTGCTAACAACAATTTGTTGGGTGTTTGTTACACTCAAACCATTTTGAATCCATCTGTAATCAGATTTACTTTGTCTTTCTAAGATGTAGGGATATGTGATCTAATAGTAGCTAGGTGAGTGTCAGCTGAATAAATTTTAACTGCTCTTGTCAACATGCTTAATTTACTGGAAATGCAAATTAAAATTAATAACTTTAGTTGGGATTTGCATTTGGGACAGCACCCTGTCATTTCTTGTCACAGCTTAGGTGATAGCTGCTAGCCTTTTAAGACAAGGCAATATTAGTATGGTTTATGGTAACATTAATATGGTCATCTTAATTATGGTTTATGTCCTTGGCCTCTCTGGAAGTATTGAAAATTTAAAATTTGACCAGTATTATCCATCCTTGATTTGTATTTTCTTATACTGTTGCTCTAAATTAAATTTTTTTTTTTGTAAGCCCAAGAGAGCTCTTTCAAAATAAATTAGATTTTTTGAAACTTCTTTTAGAGAAATTGACCTTGTAGTAATTTCCTAGAAAAAATAACTTGGGCATTTTCAAATGTTTTGGGGTTTGTTTGCCTCTGAATTCATCCTTCCCACTTCCCCCAAGATCCTAACACACTTTTTCATTAGTTTTTTTAACTCCAAAGGTCTTCAGATGCTTAATTCCGAGTAACTTCAGGTGTTAGATGTTCATTTCATTTTCATTGACTGAAAAGTTTTGTGGAAGCTTTGCTTAGTCCCGCAATGATTGTATCCCAGTGAGATACAGAACTTTTTGTGCACCTTTTTTTCCTGGTTTGGGTTTGTTTTGTTTTGTTTTGTGGTTTTGGTTGGGTTTTTTTGAGAGCTCCATGTAGTTGGCTTTCTGTCAGTAGTGGCTGGAATCATTAAATCATTATTTCCTTTCAGCATTTTCAAACATGATTCTTGATGGCTTGAGTCACTGTATTTTAAGCAAATCACTGCTTGCTTATCTTACAGACTTTGCTTGCATTAACAAAAGCAAAAATGCTTTCTAAAATGCTAGTTGTCCCCTCTGCTGCAGAGCTATTGAACATCTTTGATAGCATTTTGCTCACTTCAGGCTTCTCTGGTGGTGTCATTCCTGATGAAACTCCTCCATGTTACAGTTACTTACGGAGTTGAAGTGAACCTTGAGAAGCAAACAAGCTGTCTCAGACAATATATTTTTTTAATTAAGTGTGGATGGAAACCTGTGTTAACTCCAGTAAGGACTGAAGTGAATGAGATGCTGTCTCATGGTAGTATTTTGGAGGTTAAGACTCCAAGGGAATTCCTTCACTCCAAGTTAATTTTAAACTAGAATGTAGCTATGAGGAAGCAAAATTCAAAGACCAGAAAACTTAAGACCTTCTGTTTGAGTACTGAGAGACAAATGCCCTTTGACAAAAGTTCACTTTCATGCGCTGCTTCTGCCTGAAAACATCTGTACAGAAATGCCTTCCTTCAAGACATGGAGTGATACTAGATAAGCGTCAATGTGTGTATATGCTTTTTGCTAAGATGGGGGTGTTAAGCAAAGGAGCTGAAAATTGCAATGGGCAGGTAAGAAATGCAGTGATGCCAGTTAATAGGAACTTTGATTAAAGAAAGGAACAGGTGGTGGCATGGCCTAGAACGGGATTTTTTAGATATAAAAGCAGAGGAGAGAAACTAAATAGATTATAAAGTTGCCAGCTTTAAGGCCCGGATGAGAGTCAAAGAGGAAGGGTTGAGGTGTGCTGGTACCTGGTGTAGTGCATAAAAAGGTCTAGGAATGGAAGTAATAGAAGAGGTGTCAATTACGTGACTGAAGAGGATAACTGAGAAAAAACATGTAAGTTTAGTGAAGTGTCAAGAAGAAAAGGGAGAGGGTGAAGAAAGCAGTCACTAAGAAAAAGCCCAAGTCTGTAGTTGTGGTACTAGGTAAGAATAAGACAGTCATGTGAAGACTGCAATATGCTTGTACTTCTCAAGAGCATTTCAGAAGAACACCTGTCACTATGAATGAAAGAGAAAAGTGTCACTCATCTTAAGGAAAATTGTCTTTCTGGATGATGAGATGAATCAATGACAGGCAAAGTACAGAAGATGGGGCTGAGCGATGTGAGGAGTATTAATTCTCTGAGGCAGAAAGGTCAGCTGTGGATTGGGAATTTAAGGGCTCTCTTTTCTTTTGATTTTGACAGAAACATGACATCTAACAGAAACAAGTGATATCATCATCCTGGAAAGTCATTGTAGTGTTAAATACCTGTTGAAGGGCTTTTGGCAGCCTGATGGTTTACAAATGTGTTCAGAGAGCATTTGATAAGTTAGATACTGAGTAGTGGCAAGGTGCAGTCTGTCAGGGCGAAGAACCACAGTATTTCCCACTTACAAGCTTGTTTTCCTGGGTCAACACATCTGTGTGGCCCATTCTACTCATTCAGTTATTGTAAATAATTATATATTTACTGGTGTGGGTGGTGGGAGAGAATGGAGGAGTGTTTAAAGCAGCTGTTACGGGCATTGGTTAGGTATTTGCCTGAAGGTTTTTTTTGTGTGGTTTTCCAGTGATTCTCATATAGTGCCTACTGGGCCAAGATTTCTTGAATGCATAGTGGGGGTTAAATCTTCAGTGCCCTGGGGGCATATTTTTTTTTAAGCTACTGGGCTTCATGCTTAATGCGAAATGTTTTAGTCAACTTTGAAGACTTGGAGGTATTAAATTTCTGGCTTCAACCTGGGGACCTTTAACTCTTCTGCAGTTGTCCTGGCTAATTCCATGTGCAAAGGTTCTCCATTTTCTTAGGGATGGTGAGTGTTTTTGAATGACAGGAAGAATGGGTACTGCTTCTGTTTTTATTCTGGTCTAACACAAGCTAAATGCTTGTTTCTTTCCCCCGTTAATATACTTCCTAATGTTCGTTTGCTACATTTTTTTTCTGCTTGTACTTTATTGGTAACTGTTACCATCATTTGGGGGTTTTTTTAAGCACTGTCTGAAAAATACAGATGCCCAAATGCAGACGTCTGACTCCATTTTTGCAGAAAAATTAAATTGTAACATTTTGAATTACCTCTGTGGGAATACCTTCCAAGAATAGTCCTTGGCAATCTGTAAAGAAGAGATTCCATTCCTTCAAAATTCTCACCTTAGTGGGGTGTTCTCTGGGCCTTGTTCACCTTCAGCGTAGTGAGTTTGCTGGGTGTCTCAAGTCAATAATTCATACAAATACCCCTTCACTGACACGCTGTCTTTATCTCTGGATTCTTTATTTGGCACACAGGAGGTTTTCTGTGAGTCGATTTATTTTGTTGAATAATTATGATGTTTTTCATTTCACCCCTCTTTCTTAAATAGCTGCAGTTGCTGGTTGCTTACAACTACATGTAACATGCTGTACAGAGCTAAAATAAAAAAAAAAATTTGAACTTTCTGGCTTTACAGAATAGTGCTGGAAATGGCAGTAATATGTGACTTTCCTTGAAAACGTTATATAGTTTATGCGATCAGTTGGTTAATTTTGATTCTCAGCTCCTAAAAGAGTCACTTTCAAAAACTTTATGTAGAGAAACTTTCTTGTAAAGAAAGTTAGCACTAAGGAAGGGTGAACCTCAAATAGGAAGATGATCTCATTCTTGTTTTCTCATCACCTTATGTATCATCACGTCAACCTCTTTTCTGTAACTAAACTTTTTATACCTTTGAGTTCCACAGACATTAAGAGTTTCAAATGTAGTAATGCCAATATGTTTGGCAGCCGAGATGCCTGTCACTTTTACCTCAAAATAAAAACTCCAGGGTTTTTTTGGATAAAGCAGTTATAATACTTGGAAAAAGCGTGTTATAGGCATGAAATCTTATGACAGCTTTGTCAGGTATCCTCATTTTAGACAGGTAAATTGTCTTATATCAGCTCACATAGTTCCTAAAAACACTGTTCTGCACTAGTCAATACATTTTACATTCTTTCTCTTCAAAGACTTCTGAGAATAGATAGTTTTTTCCCCTCTGTACAAAGATTAGATCAATTTAGCAAATAATTTCAGAAATTCCAACAAAAGGAATAGGTAAGTATAACATGCTTGTCCACAACCTTTTAAAAAAAGTTATGTGCATATAATGCACATAACGAATTTACTGATAAACAGGTACAGACAGAATAGTTTAAGATGGATTATATGCATCGATCCTTTGTACAGTCTTTTCCCTGGAAGTTGCATCAATAGAGAAACATAAGTCCTTTCATATCTGTTGTTTTCAAAGGACAGTAGCCAGTATAGCTAAATACTGCAGAGTTGAAGTTTTTTTGGCCTAGTAGCACGTCATCTTATCATAGGAGAAACAATCAGTGTCCGTAATAGCGATGAAATCCTATTCCTGTGTAACTTGCCATGCCCCATTAAGTTTCAGCTGTTGTCCTAGTGTTTAGACTGCATAGATTTAGATGCATGCCTTGAGTGTGCATTTGGCCTCTGTTAACTGTTTGTAGCAGCCTCTCTTTTTCTTTCTGATTTCTTTAGCAGAGACTCCTATTTAAGAAATGTGTAGCAAGGGAGGAGGAGAGAAATCATCAATAAGCCATCGCTTCTCTCCAGCCTCCTAATGCCTTAAGCAACTACTTTCCTTTTATTTCTTCTTTGTTACATTTTGGTGATAAAGTTTTTCTGGATTCTCACATGCAGTTTAGGTCTCCATGGTATGGAAATGTAACTGAGATGGAAGTGCACGGACTGGTACTTCCCTGATGACCTTGATTGACAATTCTTTTGCTTCCTGGTAGGTGGGAGCCGTAACACTTAGTGTAAGGACTCTGTTGTAGGCTGGAGGAAGAGGAAGACTGCAATAAACTGGGCTACTGGTAAGTAACACTTCCTCCCCTCCCATAAAAGTCCTCAATGATGTATGGTGATTGTTCTGGAAAAGGGATTGATTCTAGATGAAAATGTTCCTGACACTTCCCAAGAAACTTTCTATATAACTTATGGATGCACCTTAAACTCTCAGGGAGTCAGAGCAGCTAAGAATTGTTATTCCAAGTACTGGGGGTACAAAGGGCACTCTGAGCATTATTTTCAATCTCCAGCATGTTTTTGGATTAAAAGAGCTCAAATACAGTGCTGGGAAGCATATTAACAAGAGAAAGTTCACTCTCGGCAAAAATTATTTGACAAAATCAGATGGAACAGCATGGTTTCCCTGTAAAAGGGATAAAGGCATTTCACAGTTATGTTGACTGTTTGGCTGTATAGCATTTTGATGTTGCAGGCAAACATACGTTCATTAATTGCATTGCTTCTGATATGTGTTTGGGATGACATGTCTCATTCCAATACTCTTTTAAAGTCTTTAAGGTTTCTGGGTGATGGTATGATGTGCTTGGGGAAGAACAGGATATTGGTGTTCACATATTGGTACCAGTAAAGTCCATAGCACATTTATTTGTAGCCAGGGGAAGAGAAGTGTGAAATAGCGACAGCTACGTATTTTATCCGTCTGTACATGAGCAAAGTGCGTGGTGCCACTTAAATTCAGTATGTGTTGCCCTTTATATAGCCTTACAGAGCAGGCGATGTCTCGAGGCATCTGCATTTTCATCTGTGTGATGAAAATTATTAGTTTTACCTATAGAATCAACACCACCGCTCTTATTCAGTGTTGATTTTCAATGGAAAGTGCATGATTGTAATTATTGTGCTAGAGCCAGCACTAAAAATTACCGGAAAGGTTTCAGAAATCATCCTTGCTGGGTTTCTACACTAAGATACCCCCTGGCTCCCTAATAACTTTCATAAGGTATTAGAAAGTATTGAAGGTATTAGAAAAAAAAATCTGATCACAGTAACCTGTGAAAGTTACTGTGTTTTACAAGTAAATTTTGCAATAGTTTTACAAGTGTAATCATAAAAGCAGGTTGCGGAATGCTCATTCATCAAACGGTGTTTGCCATCCTTCCTGAGTAAGCGATGAGTTGAGGTATATTCTATAACCAGAATGGAAGCCTCCAGAAAGCCTTGAACAGAGTTGCTAAGGTAGTCTACACTGACAAAGAAATTTGCTTAGGGAGGTAAATTTTTCCATGATTTTCCGAAATTTGCATGATAATAAAAAAGATGCTATGAACAAAGCAGGGTTACAGATGGATTACAAATGCATTATCATACATGTTTACCTTAGGACCTGGGGTATGCAAGGATAGATGGTTCCTTTCTACAGGATAGAAGAAAGGTTTGTTATGAAATAGAATTGCTATCCCATGCATCTTTCAACAGTACTTTAACAAGAGTTGGAAACATAGGAGGATGATAGATACTTGCTGCTTTGATGTTTTTTATATGCATGCATGTAAACTAATCTTGTAATCTTTGCCAATGTCAAACTTTTCTGTGACTTACAATTACATGGAAGCATTGTCTTCATAATACTTTACACAATAAAAAAAAAAGTTTATTTGTAATTTAATACTTCCCTTGTTTTAATTGTCACCAGCTTTTGCAAGCTAATTTTTGCAACATTATTGTGCTGTCATACATTTCTACCCGTAATGCCTTGAAACTATCTTAATGTCTTAAAACTATATTAATGCCAGATAAACCAGAATTTCTTAGCTTCAACTAAGGACTTTTGGAGTGTACTCTGGTAGCTCAGCAAATATAGAAAGCCAGAATATCAAGTTTTATGTAAGTGTAGCAGGCTTCCTTCTGGGCCCTTTATAAAACAAATATTCTTTCTGCTCCAGTTTCTCCGTCTGAAAAACACTATGTATCTCTGTGGAGCTTGATAAAGATTAGACAGTGTTCATGTGTTTTAGCCTCACCTGCCTCTGTTTGGAGAGACTAAAGGGCCAGGCTCGCCAGACTCTGCAGAGAAATGCAGTGATCCCACAGTTGATTTTACTGGACAGGTCCATTTTAGCGAAGTTACAGGAGCTGAAAAAAAAATAGCAAATGAGTACTGAGAAACTATTGGCATCATCTTGGAGCTGTTAAAAGCCGTAAGTGTTTAACTTGTATATGCTTCCAGATGCCTGGAAGGAGTAACATTTTGGCTCTATGTGTCAAGTAAACGGCATACTAAAGGCTGGCATAGATGCATTTAGCCCTTAGTTTGCTACAAGTTACACAGTATCCTTTTCACAAACAGTTCATCTCTTGCACTACTACTACTGGAAGGATGTCCAGTACTAGTTCTAGCTAGAAACAGCATTGATCTCTGCTTTGATATATCTAGTTAGCACCCATGCCATTTTACTGCTTCTAATTGGGATAGTCAGCTGGAATAAGAAACAAACAGAATCAGTGCAAGAGACAGGTCCTCTATTTTATTTTATTTTTTTTTTACCCTTCTTAGAAAATACCAAGAGTCTGCTTAATCACTTTCTTCCCTCTTCCTACCCCTCTCTGAGTTGTTCAGAAGATTGTAATGGCAATATTCTGTGCAGCTTTTCTTTCCCATTCTACTTCTTCCCACGTGTTTTAGAAAAAACTTTTTCCTCACTCTGGCAACAGCTGATTTTCCTTCTCAAAGGAACTGTATGGATATGACAAATAACTTCTACTTACGTGTGAAATGTCCCATATGGAGATGATCAAAAGACATTAACTATGAAATAGTGTATGATGTGATGTGGGAGTACCATAGTTACTCCATTGGGTGCACAGGATAAAACATAGCCATCTGACTAATAATTGATAGCTTTTAGGTGATTCTAGCTAATGGTCATGGTTATAAATTATGCATGGACCTTAGAGAAAAAAATCCTCCAAGGCAAGAAATTGTTTTAAATGTATACTATACTTAGAGAGAGGGAGAACAGGACAACTGGTCAATTAAGAAAAACTTCTGGAACCAAAAATGAACAGATATTCAGAAAAGGTGCTATAAAGCGGTTGGTGAGTGATATGCAATGACAAGTACTACTGCTTTAGTTCTAATTTTAATAGAATTAAAAAAACCAAACCAAACAAACAAACATAAAAAACCCCAACCAAAACCAAAAAGCAACACAAGCCTGAAATTTTCTTTAACAAAGCATGCAGTCAGCCTTCATAAGAAACCAAAAATGCCCACTGTGACTAGTACATTGGGCTGAAAGAACATTTGTTCAAGAGAAATCTGGCAGCTAACCAAGAGGATTGTGTAGAGTTAAGAAGTAGGCAAAAGTAACTGAAGTAATACATTTTCAATTGTAATGGCTGTAGGCTGCTTTCCAGGCGGCCGGATCTGGTGTTTGACCACCCTTCTTATGAAGAATGTTTTCCTTGTGTCTGACTGGAGCATCCCTTGCTGCTTTTGTTACCCCACTGTGCTTGCCCTCCCGCTGGGCACCTCTCAGAACAGTTGGATGCTGCCTTCTTCATAGCTCCCTATCAGCCAGTTGAGGTTAGCAGTTGGAACCACTGCAGCCTCCTCCTTGAGGCTGAACGATATCATTTCTGTTTGCTCCTCCCTGTATGTTGTGTACTTCAGAGCCTATTCTTGGTGGCTCTTTAGGACTTGCTGCAATGCCTCGCACCTTGTACTGAGGATCCCCAGGCTGTATGCCCAGTGTAATAGCCCAAGTCACAGACAGAAATAACGTTCTTCATCTGTTAGGCGAACTCTTCCTCATACAGCCTAGTGTCTGGTAGCCTGTGTTGCCACAAGGGAGCTTCTGCTGACTTGCATGCAAGCTGCACAAGACAAACCTTGTGCAAAGCTGCCTTGTGACCGGCTAGCCCAGCCTGTACTGCTACTTCTTCACAGCAGCAGTGCTTTTGTGTCCACTGAACATGCCAGCCTCTTTCTCCAGCCTGTAAGGATCTCTCTGAATGACCTCCCATTTATCAGCCAGTCCTCCCAATTTGGTGTCATCTGCCAACTTGCTGAAAGTGTATTCTGTCCCATCATCCAGTTTCAGGAAGATGCTGAACTATATCAGTCACTGTAAAGGTGAGGAGCACTGTTAGTAATGGGTCACCTGCTGGGCATCGGGTCTGTGACCACTGTGGTTTAAACTTGGGAGCCTAGCAGGTTATTCACTCACCTTGCAGTCCTGCAACAGTGACTGATCACTTTGCCTGTCCAGTCTATTTCTCACTTGTTTGCAGGGAGTGATTAGGCATAGGTCAATCAATGGTGGCTGCTCTCCGTCACTTTCTTCATGTACCTAGAGGCATCTTCCACAATGACTTGCTCCATATTCTTGTGGACTGAGGAATTCTGTAGGTCCAGTTTTGCTCTTAGTTGTCTCCAACTTTATCTTTCTCAACCCTGAGATCCTCATGAATGCGCAGTGGCAGAGACCCAAGAGGGCTGACAGTGGACCTTATCAGGAAGGACTGAGGCAAAGGAGACATAGAGTAAAAATCAGCCTTCCCTGTATGTTTTTATTGCCAGGTCCTCCATCCATTGGGCAACTGCCCTCGCTTTCCTTAATGTTCTTTTTGCTGCCATTGTAGCCTGCAGAAGTCCTTGTGGCTTTTATGTCCGCTACCAGCTTCAAATCCAGACCAGCTTTGGTCTGGATTTTTTAATTTCAACCCTGTGTGTCTGAGCATTTTATCTGTACTTCTCCTGAGCAGCCCAACTTCATTTACACTTTATTTTGAATTTGCACAGAGTCAGGAATTCCTCATTCAGGAAGTGTCTGGGAAATGTTGGGTTTACTTTAGCTGTTCACAGATTTGGGCTATTCTATACTGAATATAACTTTGCAGACTAAGAACAGCTTGACTCTTTTTACAAGGAAAGCAAATTTTAAGAAATAGTTTGCAGCAGTGAAGTTAAACATCTTTCAGGCTCAAAAGAAGCAGGAAAGAGGCACTTTTCCAAACATCAGCATTAAAAATTCAATGAAAAACATGATTGTTGTCTGTCCTTGTTCCCAAGGTACTAAGTAGTACATTCTCTTCCTTGATGAAGTTGTATCAAAAAAAATATTCATGGTTGAAATACAGATAAATGCTTTAGAAAACAGCATTTGATACATCTTATTTATAAAACTTTAAAAAAAAAAAAAAGTCCAGACAATGAGAATTTGTGAATTACGCGCTAATTGCAGTCCTAATTTGGGTTGGGTTTTTTTCACTGAGAAGAAAACAGTTTTATTCCAGTACAGTTGTGAAAACTCTATGGAAGAAAATGACAATTGTCTATAATTTTAAGTCTCTTTCCTACTTTGCTAGTAAATTCAAACTTTCAGAGAGTTTTAATATCAATGTTTTGTACAGAACACATGCGGTACATGATGAAGGCAAGCAAAAAGGTGACCTAGTGCCTGTGTCTGTGACCAATAACCATTGCAGGGCAGAGCAGTATTTCCCACAGTTGGTTCCTCAGCAGAAGATCCTGATCAGAAGCATCTTCATGAGGCTTCTCCCGTGGAGATTTGCCACCTTATGTATACACTTGAGGAAAGGATTTTGTGCTTCATAGCTATTCTGCCCTTTGATTTTTGCATTGACTCAGTGATCTCTAGTCTCCTCATTGGTTTTGTTGGCTGTAATTTACTACAACAATGTCACAGTTTTCATAACTTCCACCACCTACATAAGTAGGTGGTGGAAGTTATAGGTGGTTCAGGAATTGTATAATATTAAGAAAGGAAAGAATGAGTGGCAAGAACATTGAGTTTGTTTTCTGTAGTCTTGGTGTCTTTATAATATTGCCAATTATTCATTTTGTTCTTGAGGAATATTAAGGAATTAATAGATCCACTTTAAGTGGGTGTTAATGTGATAAAGCAGCATTTCAGATGCACCTGAAGCTGACATACTCACATGTATTGGCAAGCAGCGTAAGTATAATGAAGGGCAATACTAAATGCTGCCATATTTACTGTAAGAGTACCTGTATGTTAGGTATATATAGTGGGCTTTTGTATTGTTAGTCAATGTTCTGGAACTGGTAATAAACAGTGTATGTATTAAATCTTCCACATGATTAGGAGCTGAATAGCTGCCAGAAGTAAAGTATATTATATGTATCCAGAAAAAACTAGAAATACGTAACAAGTTCTTCACTGAAATTTCCATTCCGTACTGTTTATGTTTTAGAGGAAGGCAAAAGAATGGAAGAAATTTGAAATAAGTATTGGGGGAAAAAACCCCAAACCTGATCATTTAATGGTCAATGTAATGATTGAAAGTGTGTTGAGATACAGTTGCAAGGACATACTCTAATTTGGTCATTTGATGATCTCTTTAAATAGCCATTGCATACTGGAGCGCAGGAGTAAGATCTTCCCTGAAGCTCTGCAGAGAATCATCATCTTTTTCATCTTCCTTCAGTAGTTTTTCCTACTTCATAGATATACACCTTGCATCTATTAGTATTGAGATTTCATAAATGGAAATTTTAGGTCTGGCAACTCATAATTGTTGAAACTTCATTTATCTCCTACTTAGAATCATTCTCTCTTGCTGTGATTTCTGTGTGCAGGGGAGCATATGCAGATTTCTGCAGTTCCAGAATTCCCTGTATTTCTTGTTTTAAAAACAGGCATGTTTAAATGTAGATATTAGTCATATTTTTAGGATGAAAAGGAACAGTTTATGCCTCTTAAAACTTTCTGACTCAGACTGTAACATAGTCAGATCTTACAGTGAAAGAACATCCTGGGAACTGCATCATTCAAGGAAACTTGGCACTTTATTTTTAATGTGTCCTTAAAATTTAGTTTTTCATGCAACTCTGTTGTTCATTAATTATAAATTCTTACTTTTGTGGTTTCTTAACAGGAGCTCTTGAGAGTTTAATTGGTATTTTATCGTTTTAAAATCATACTCCAATTTTTAGTTTCTGAATTTTTAGAAGAATATTCAGGAATGAAAGGTGGAGAAATGTTTTTAGCAGTGAAGTGGAATTTTCTGGGAAGACAAGCCAAGAAACAATGGAGAAAATACTTCAGACTAATTTGAAGGATTCTCCTTTTAAGTTGCTAATCATGTCAGTTTTCACCTTGTGCTGCAGTACAAACATGGAGAGTATAGTACTACCTAGAACAGGTTTGACTCTGAAATAGTAGAAATTAATAAAATACAGGCATCTGTTTCCTGGGTACTTCTCCAAAATAAAGGGATTACAGTTTATAAGACAATTCTCAAAGCTCTTAAATTTGGAGTAGTAGTTCTAATAGGCTTAATAATTATTCCTGATCTCCTAAGTAATTTTAGTATGTAGAATTCAGCATGCTTTTGGGTTACAGCATTTTGAAACACCAAATTCTTTTAGTTTAAGCCATAAGATGCCATCCAGGCTGACCTCCAGTTTAAAATGACAAATATAATTTTAGCCACTGAAACTTAATTGAAAAGATTAATAGTAAGATGATACATATGCAATAGCAGTGAAAATACCCAAACATAGTACACTTCCATAACGCTCTTTCGTATTCTTTTCAAAAGAAACTTTAAATTCAGACTTTATTCTGAGACCAAAAAGGGGGATTCAGGCTAGTTATTTTCAGAATATATAATAGAAGCAAGTGTGCTGGGTACAGAGTTGCTTGTGTATAACATCAAAATTTCTCCTCAGAATAGTTTGAATGTTTTAGAAAGAGAAGAAAAGAACTGTCTTACATTTCTTGGAATGGCTTTGCTGGTTTGGATGCCTTGAGGTAGAACTGTCCCGCACTATGCTTACAATGAGTCCCCCCAAAACACCTGTTTTCCCTTTAAAAGTAGGTTATGTAACAGTACAAAATACTAACTTGAGTCAACTTGTGTACCATAAGAATTCATATCTGCTTGGTGGAATGTTAAGATTAATGGTTTGAAATCAAAACTATCTATTCTATCTTTGCAGAGTTTTGCTTTCCAGGCAGGCAGTTTTCCCAGGCTTCCTGAGCCGCAGCAAACCTTTCCAGAGCCCTGCCTAGAAGATCCTGCTGTCTTTGTCACATCTGTGGCTTGTCTGTTCACCGCTTCTATGCTTTCTTGGGGGTCTCCTGTGCACTGGGATCCTGGCTTGCTGTACCTCTGCCTGCCTGCTGTTGCTTCTCTTCTCTTGACTGCAGCAGCCTCCCCTGGCTGGGTATGGTTAGCTGCCTCCAGGGGAAGGGGCGCTTTTCCTTCCTTTTACAAGATCTCACCTGAAGGAGTTCAACGGTCTGGAAAAAGTAAACAGGCAACCTTCCTTGTGGCTGTTGCACCATATTCAGTATTTACGTAGCTGAAGAATAACATACTTGACATTGAGTGCTAAACGTGTGCCCTCTGAGTGCAGTGCATACCCATGTATGCTCTGAAATACCTGACTTAGATACTGGAGGAGTGTAGGTGTCTTGATGATCAGTTGGCAGGTTAATCCATAGTGTGTTTTCTCTGCTTTCTCTATGATGTGTCTGTGTGGGAGGCTGGCAGAAGAACTCCCCAGTGACAGTGCCTTAGGTTACTGTGGTAGCCCCACAGTACTCCAGCTTACGGTTCACCGCAGGGTAGTTGCTTTGTGGTGAACCATAGGAAGTCTGGCTTGAGACTGCTGTTCCCAGTGCTGGTACGGCTCCAGAGGCGGGAGAGAGGCAAAGCCAATGTGGGGTGGTACAGCTAGTAATGCCAAGGCAATCGCATACATCTAAAAATGAAGTGTTTAGAAGAAAACACATCTTTTTGCACTGTGATTTTTCTCTAAGGGTTTATAATAGTAGCCCAATCCAAATGTCATATTTTTGGAGGAAATTTTCCTTTCACAAGGAATCATCGTTTTCAGCCAAAGCTTGAACTTTCCCTGTGGCTGTTAAACACGAGATGAAACGCCCCCCACCAGTTTATGCTGCACCGAGGTCTTCTTTTTCAGTTGGGCATAGTCAGCCAATCTGGTCTCCTGCCCTGTCATCTATCCTACTCTATCAAAATGCATACTTAACCAGTGGTTTGGGTCGACAGCTTCATTTCTCTTGGAATTTAGCCGGTACAACTAGTCAGGAATCTTGAATTTCAGAAGGTGACAATTTTAACATTCTATCGTCAACTGCAGTTGTATGCTTATGAACAGCTCTTTCACTTTGTTTTATCCACAGTATGTATTAAAAATGGATATTTGTTCTTTGTTGTGAGTTGTAGTAATTAAGTATAGCAGTTAAATACATTGATCAATTTGGCTAGTGATATAGACAGACTGGGTTTGTGTTTTGTGTTTTTGTTTTGTTTTTTTAATGACATTACCATAATGTGTGCCTGGCTGAGGAGCTCCAATTGCATCCTGGGTTATACAAATTCCAAACAAAAGTATTTTTCTGTCCAACTTACATAGAAAGTAAGCAATGGATACCAACAAATGCGTGACTACAAAGAATCAGTGAAAAAATGTCTAGAGTGGAGGCTAGCATTGGAAATGCAGTATTGTCAAGATTTGTGTTTGGTGTCTTAGAAGGAGCTTAATAAAGGTCTAGGGATAACAACACCGTGTGACTGTCTACTAATCTGAGGGTGGCAGCTGCACTTTGCTTTGGAAGGGAGAGTGTCCATTTGTCCTCAGGTTTGCTGTTCGACTGTCTTTACTCTCTCTGTTTTTCTTTAGATTGTGGTTACAGTGGGACAGGATTAATATATCTGGATGATAATTAGACTACTTGAATAATCACCACTTTATTATTAAGCAGTGAGCAAATACAGGTCAGTTGAAAGCACGTTACTTTTTCAGGACACTGTAACTAAACTTTGCCTAAGGTATTGTTGTTAGATGTGCACTCTACTTGTTTAACTTCTCTTTTTTGACTTGCTCTATATGCATAGATCTTTTCAGTACTGTGAATGCTTTTCAGGGAAACTAAGATCAAGTAATACTATTTCAGAGCTCTCCCATTTTTGGGTTGTGGGTTTTTTTTGTGTGAATCAGGTGAAGAACCTTACCAATGATAACTAGCTTGTGTTTTTAGGAAAACATTTCTAGATGTGCTTGGAACATTTTTTTGGAACTGGTGAAGTTTTCTACCTTGGGAGGCAACTTCAGTGTGTTTAGTCTATAAAGAGAAGTCTTACTGTTTATTTTTATTAAAATTGTGTAACAGGAAAAAAGATCCCTTTAAATGGGGTGGGCACATGGAGTTGGAAGATGAAAGTGTAACAGATCTAGAACTTGCAAGCTAAAGTTTCTAAAAAGTTCTAATTAATGTTATGGCTGGTTAAGCTGTAGATTTTTTTTTTCTACCTTGTGCAGTTTCAAAGTCAATATGTGGGTATCTTGTTAGAAAGATTCTTGAGCTTAATTGGAGACAATAGCTGCTATGATTTTTGTGTATTACACAGGACAGTTTATATAATACTGATTATTCTGCTCGGTATTAACATAGTTCAGGGAGCCATAGGTATGAAATACTATAAAGTTTATTTGAATGGAGTATAAAGCGAGGCAGTAATGTATGTGGGCTACATTAGGAAAGACAAGAAAGTCATCTGGGCTAGTTAGCATGGATTCACTGAGATGAAGTCATGCTTGACTGACTTGATAGTCCTCCGTAATGGCTTGGTAGATGAGGGGAGAATAGTGGACAATTGTCTACCTGGACTTCAGTAAGGCTTTTGGTACTGCCTCCAACATCTTCGTTAATGATTTGGATGACGGAGCAGAGCATACCCTCAGCAAATTTGCTGTTGGTACAGAACTGGGTGAAGCGGCTGATTCACAACGGGGTCATGCTGCCTTCCAGAAGGACCTCAACAGTCTGGAGAAATGCGTGGGCAGGAGGAATGCCAAGTCCTGCATTTGAGAAGGAAAAACTACATGTACCAGTATATGCTGGGGGGCCACCCAGCTGGAAAGCAGCTTGGCAGAAAAGACTCTGGCTGTCCTGGTGGATACCACGTTGACCATGAGCCAGCAATATGACCTTGTAGAATAGAGGGCTGATGGTATCCTGAGTTGCTTTAGAAGGAGTGTTGGCAGCAGGTGCAGGGAGATGATCCTTCCCCATTACTCAGACCTGTTGAGGCTACACCTAGAGTGCTGTGTCCAGCTGTGGGCTCCCCAATACAAGAGAGACATGGACAACCTGGAGAGTATCCAACAAAGGGCACAAAGATCATTAATGACTGGAGCATCTCTCCTATGAGGAAAAGATTGAGACGGCTGGGACTGTTCAGTCTGGAGAAGAGAAAGTTCACGGGGATCTCTACAATGAGTATAAATACCTGTAAGGGAGTGTGTAAAGAAAATGGAGCTGGGTTTTTTTCAGTGGTGCCTAGTGACAGGACAAGAGGAAATGGGCACAAACTGAAGTACAGGAGGTTCCCTCTGAACATCAGGAAACAATTTTTCACTGTGAGGGTGACTGAGTGCTGGCACATGTTGCAAAAAGAGGTTGTGGAGTCTCCATCCTAAGAGATACCTTGAAAGCTGCCTAGATGTGGTCCTGGGCAGCGTGCTTAGGTCAGCCCTGCTTGAGCAGGGAGGTTAGACCAGATGACCTCTGGGGATCCTGTCCTGCCTCAACTACTCCTTGATTCTGTGAACTAGGTCTGCAATGTAATAAGAACATTTTTTAAAAATAAAATTATAAATGGGCCTTTTAAAATATTATGTAACTGTGTCACAGCTGGTAATGTGATTTTTATTTGAAGTTTGTCACCAATATAAAGTTATTTTTATTGTCTGTAGGGAATACTCAAGGAAAACTCTGGGGCTTGAATTGTTAAGGGTTTGAAACTGGAGCTTGTGCTTTTGCTTGTATGATAGTATTTTAGCAATGCCCATCCCTGCCTTAGACACAAAACTTTGTTGCATGGAAGAAAAAATGAATTTTCTATCTTTAAAAAAAAAAAAAGCCTACTTGCAAGAACTTTTATAGTCTCTTCCACAACTGTGAACTTCTTTATAGGTCTTTGAGGAAGAGGATGTGAAAGAGATGCGGTGTTTACTGCAGGGGAAATTTTCCAGGGTGTGCTCATAATGGCACGTACGACAGGAAAGCACTGTGTGGATCATGCTGTACTCTCCTTTGAACATAAAGACTAATCATTGCTGTCAGTACTACTTTAAAAATAAAGCCTCAAGGGGTTTGCTTCTTTCAAAGAATTGTAGACTAATAAAAATATAAAAATAACATCCAATTCAGAGATCGTGATAATCACAAACCAAATCTTTGAATTTCAGCTTCTATTTCGTTAGTATACTCTTATGTTAGTGTCTTCAAATTGCAAATGTTCTAGTATATAAAAACATTAATGATACATTCTGTATTAAATGATACCTTTAATAGCCATGTTACATTACCACGGTATTTCAGGAAAATGACAGTTTTCTAAAATTACTTTCATATATTTTGGAAAGGTTATTGCAATCTTCTGCCCTTGAACTTGGAGGAGGAAGTTATAATTACTAATCCTTAGAGTGTAGATTTGGAAGAAAATGGCTCTTGGAAGTGTGTTTCACCTTGCATACAACATTCATTAGCATATACTCTCCTTTCATACTGGCCAGGTTTTAGTTTCAAAGTCCAGGTTTTAATTTCAAAGTCCAATTGAGACATTCCTGGCTTGTTTCAGGACTGTAGAAGTAACCATGAAGTCTTGCCTGAAGAAATCCAGTCTTTAAAAAGTTTGAAAATACAGATGAAAACTTTCTCTGCACGTATTTACGTTTTTGGGGAGAAAAAAGTCCAGCAAATGTTGGCATCCAAAATTAATTTTCCCAAGTAATTATGTTGCGAATAAATATGGAGTAAGGACAAGATCTTTTTTTTTTGTTATGCTGCATTTTGGGGTTTTGTACATCTTTCCCCACAGCTTTCCATCAGTGCCCTACTTTACCTCAGCAATGGTTTGGTGTTTTGCTGGTTCACTGAAAGTGCTATAGAGTTTAGCATTTTGACAGTGTGAAAACCCTGACTTGCACAGTAGGCTAAACCTTAACTTTCTGTTAATATGTTAGCTGCTTTAAATTCAAAAAGATGAAAGATACTGTAAAGCTTTTTAGATTCATCCCCATTACCACATGAAGTGCTTTAATTCATGGAGCTCATTTAAAGCTAAGGAAATCTTGCAAAATATAGTATTTCTATTTTTAAAAATGCTTTTCGTGTCACACTAGCTTGCTCTAACAGGAGAACTTCAGCAGGACAAAAATAATGCTTTTATGTGTGAGATGTTTCCGAACTGTCCTCCCCAAAGCCTCATTGAGGAAGGTGTGCAAATCAAGTTGTGTTCACTTTTGTCATGTGCTGCTTGCAGTATAACTTTAAAACATATGGCTAAGTAATTATCTGCCACTTGTCTGTGTTATAATATTGGAGATTGACAAAGCTGCTGCTTGAGTTAATGAGGGCACTTGAGCTGTCCCTGAAGTAAAAGGCCTTCAAAAAGCAGCTTTGTAGCAGAGCCATAAAGAGCTTAAAGCTGCCCCTTCAAACAGCAGTAGAGCTGTTTAAACCGTCTGACAACTGATGCTGGGTGATTCCAGTATGGAGAGTCTTCCCTCTGCTGTTTGAATGTCTCCAGCTCCTCTCACCCCTGCCCCTTCCCACTGTCTGTTCAGGTTAACCTCTTCCAGCCCCTCCACCAATGTCTCTTCTGCATTGCAGCTTTTACCTTCTGTAGTCTTCTGTACAAATTATGGCACTAACAAAGTTAATAAATAATAAATAATCATTAGTACATCCCTCCTCACTACTTCTAGCTTACTTAAAACAATCTTTTTCATAGCAAAGTTTTTGTACAGTGTCTCTGGCAGCACTGTAGCATATTCTCAGACTTGGCATGTTTATTAGCATATAAAAATAGGTTTAGTATCAAAATTACTCATCATATTAAAAAATGACCAACAGGCTAAATTTTTCCTTTCTAGAGTTTTGTACTCTTGTTTTGTAGCATTGTGTTGTACTCTATTTTCCCGTGTGTTTGTTGTCAGTACTGTACTTGCCCTCCTTATTTTTCTCAAATGTGGAACACTATTGTAACATCCCATTGTAACAGAGTACTACTATACATAGTAAAATACAGTGGTACTTCTGTTCTTTGAAAGGGTTGAGGATTTTACTGGGATTACTACTTGGATTAGAGTAGTTTTGTATTTATTACTGTATTTCTGATACATTCTACCCTTTTATCTAACATATCAGAAGTATGGAGTAGTTGCGTTGCAGTTAGCTGGGGAAGATGATCCAGGCCACCAGAGATATGAATTGCTTGTGCATATATCCAGGCATGTCTGTACCGTTATATCAGCATGGGGAAGAACAGGGTCACACTTTAGATCCTTCATCCAGGTGCCTCAAGTTGAATGCATCTACGTGGTACAATTTTGGGAGTCTCCTTTCTAGCTCCTCATCATTGTTACACAAGCTTGTGTCTTATTTCCTCTTATCCTGACTTTCTGCATCTTTCATGGCACCTGCGGAAGGCAAAGATAAATGCAGAGTACATAATTAACAGCTAAACATATGATGGTGAAGACAGGCTGAGAGAGTTGGGGTTGTTCAGCCTGGAGAAGAAAGGGATCCAGGGAGACCTTACAGCAGCCTTCCAGTACCTAAAGGGGACTTCCAGGAGACATGGAGAGGGACTCTTTATTAGGGACTGTAGTGATAGGACGAGGGATAATAGTTTTAAACTGAAAGAGGGTAGATTTAGATTAAATATTAGGAAGAAATTATTTACTGTGAGGGTGGTAAGACTGTTACCCACGTTACCCAGAGAAGTTGTGGATGCCCCATCCCTGACAGTGTTCAAGAACAGGCTGGATGGGGCTTTGAGCAACCTGGTCTAGTGGGAAGTGTCCCTGCCTGTGGCAGGGGGATTGGAACTAGATGATCTTTAAGGTCCTTTCTAACTCTAACCATTCTGTCATTGTCTGCCAACTACTTTTAAAAGGCAAAACAATATTAAATTTAAAAAAAAAAAAGCCACCCAAAGACCCAAACAAAAACCAACCACAAAAAACCCTCATCTTTTCTACTTTTCTGTCTGTCAGGTAGCTAGTTAATGGCAATAATCACATATTGGCTTTGTTCCTGCTTATCCCTAACCTTTTAGGAGCTTTTTTCTGTATTTCAGACTCTGTCCTTATTTGACTGGAATTAGCAACAACTTTAAAAGCACTTGGGTAGAGGTGCTTTCAGATTACATAAGATTGGGAAACTGGAATAAAAAAAAGATCAGCTTGCTTTCAGCCCCGACAAGAAATGCCAGTATTGCTTCTCTTCTCTAATTTCCTTGAAGAAATACAAGTTGACATTGCTGAAACGCGATGGTTTTTTTCTCCTAAATAGTAAAGCCTGAGGGTGAAATACAAAGAATTCCAGGTTAAAGGGCTTGGTTTGCTAGTTAGAAGCAAACAAAATATGACTTCAAAGGGCAACGGTAAATAGTGTTAGTTATATTTAATCATTAGAAATTGTGACCAAACCAGAGACTTTGAATGCTGTCTTATTTTGTTGTTTTCGGGTTACCCTCTCCCCCCTCTCCACTATATAGACTTTCAACACAAAGTACTTTTTGTTTTAAAACTTTGGGAAATATCCATGACACTTGTGGTTGCATTTCAAAGAAAACCACAGACATACACATCTGAAATGAGCTTGCAATTGGGCGTTGAAGGGCAGTGTGTTGAAAGGGCTTGCAGACCTAGTGACTGGGCAACAAACAGTCTCAATAGGGTATTTTAAGACATTTTATTGGAATGGCTTATTTATTGGCTAATGCTGCTTGAAAAAAAAAAAACAAAAAAACACCTAAAATCTCTTCGTTGCAATTATCTTGACATAGATGACTTCCAAAAAGTGAACTGTTTCCATTTGTGAAAGAAAGCAACTTATGTGAACTGTCCAGGCCTGAAGAAAAGGTATGGATTCTATAATAGGCAAGTGTGTAGAGTACTGCTTTGGTCTGTTGAGAAGATGCAGCAGATATATATATAACGTTGAGGACAACTGATAGATAGGTAAACCTCTTCAGATGAAAAGGGATTAATGCACTATGTAGACAAAATAAGAAGAAATTAGGAAAATCTAGTAAATACAGAAAAAATGTATCTGAACAGGGTTCAGTGCTAAATCAAAATAAACCTGATAAATTGCAGTGAAAAAACAGACCTAATTTTTGTTCACAAGGAATATATATATTTATATATAAAGTAAAAATTACTCAATCTACCTCAAGATAGGAGAAACAGATGAACTTTCTGCTCCAGAAAAGTTAAAACGAGTCTTTTCAAATCAAATCTGAATCCAAGATGCTTCTTGCTGTTGACAAGTCTGTTTTGCCTTCACCTTTTCTGATGAAAACATGTGCAAATCTCAAATGGAGTATACCCAGGCACTTGAGAAACACTCCAGCCAGAGCAGCCAGGCTGCTTGCAGGCGCACTGGGGTTCCTGCCTTACAGAGGTAACGGCGCCTTTCAAAGGGCAGTTGTTCTTCTGGAGTAGATTAGAAGTTGTACAGTTACAAAGCCTTCCTTCTGCCTCCTGTATCTCTTGCATTTTACAATTGCCTGTTTGTTGGATCTGAGAGATAATTAAGTAATTTAAAAGATTAATTGGTTTCATAACTGAATTTGCATTCCATGGATTCTGAAATTACAGGAGGCTATTCATGCAAAAAATGCTTTTGTGTTACTTCTAAATAGCTTTATAAATATGAGACCTGATTGGTTTTATGACTGTAGCCTTTAAATAAATAACCCAGCTGTCTGCAATATGATTAATTATTTTAAACATTTAGGGTGAAATTTATTCTCGAAGGTGATTAAGATGTTTTTATCCAATGTTTTTCAATACAGAATTTAGAATTTAATTAAGATGTTGCTATCCAGCTGTCTTTTACATGGAAGAAAATGCTCTCTTTGTATACTCATTTAAATAACAGGAGTTATTGGCAATAGATCTATTGGAGGTTTATACTGTAACACAGACAAAAAAGATTAGTAGTTGAGTTTGTAATTTTTTGTGTTTAAATCAAATGGTATAAACAAACTCCTACATTCCTTGTCACAGATCTTAGACAGGTAATTTCATGTGTCTTTTTCTTTATGTTGATAGATCTCCAGGCTCAGATTGTTATACTGTGTTGTAATGGATGTCGCTTTGTGCTGCTATGTAGCCTTACATAATTTTCTTTTGAGATAACAGGACTTTGGAAATTGGGGGAAAATATGTAAACAAATGTCACTTGCCTTTCCACAAAGTCCTGACTTTTTTCAGATGCAGCATGTGTGGTTTTATTTTGGTTTTATACTAGAAGGCATTAAGTACATAGATATTATTGCTTTGCTGTAGATTGACACGGGTGTGGAAATGTTAGTTCATAAAATACTGATTTAATTTATTGGATGCAGATTTTTCATAGTTTCTTCTAGTTAATTTGTATCACTTGTTCATGAAATTGGTTCATACTTGAACTGAATTCCTTGCATAGCTTTCCAGGAATTTCTTTGGGATAAAATCTTCCATTTTATTAAAAACATACTAGATGACAGTTCCTAAGCTTAAGACATGTAATTTGATTTCCTTTAAAATTTCAAACGTATTTTCTTAGACTTTAGGATCCAGTGAGCTTGACCTATTTCAGCTTCCTTAAATTTAATTTCACTTTTTGTTCATTGTTTGTAGGTGGCCTTCCCTTCCTACTTTCCTGGTTGCACAGTGGGACTTCTCCCACTGGTGCTGATTCCCCAGATGGTCTCCTTGCAGGAGGAGCAGCCTCAGTCGTTCTCTGGGTGAGTAGAGGCCATTGGGATGGAGGCCTGGACAGAAGGGCCTCTCCTTCCCAGGCAGCACATGAATTCCCCTCAACCTTTTAACTATATGGCATGCAATATTTGCATTTCCCTCCAGGTTACAGGGATCGTAGAGGTCTTTTGACATATGTTTTCATCTGGAGAAAAACTCTAATAGCCTCCCAGTTACGTGGTTATCAGCCTGTCCCATTCTGTAGCTCCTCATTAATCTGTTAACTGCTTTCTTCTCCTTGCACTGAGAAAGAAGCATCCATTCCCATGTGCTGCTCAGTCTCCGTGGTTCCTTCCTTCCATCAATAATCTTGGTCACAAAGCTAAAAGACCGCCAAGTGTTAGAGATCGTGGCTTGAATGTATTCTTGTGCTTGCTCTGTTTCTTTATCTTGGTTGATCTGGCTCTGACCAAGTCCTGCTTTGTTAGTAGAAACTGGTGGAAAAGTGCAGAACTTCTTCTTAAGAATGGGAGAAGGAAGAACAAACAAAATCTCATAGCTATTTTCTTTTTTTTTTTAAAGATATTTTAAAGTACATTACAGGGCTCCTGTAACTATGTTTTTGGAGGTGGTTAGCTAAAAGAAAATCATAGGTTGCAAACAATCTATTTAGTTTACCCCTTTTTAAGATCAGTTTCATTTCTTTAGTCTGAAGTAGTTCAACCACGTACCTACTCATTGATCATGAAGCTTTGTTTGTGTGTTGGAAGTGGTGCTTGATTGAACAAATTAGAGAAGCTTTTAAATAAACAAGTTTTCTCTTTCCTAAAATGGTGGAATTTAAAGTCACCTTCACACTGGGTGTTATGTTACTTGGTTAGCTATTGGCTCCATTTACATAACGCTGTCTTTAAAATAAACCACTACAATTCAAAAGTTGTGTAGTAGTTGTTAGTACTAAATAAGCATCTGAGAGATTCACATACTCAAGATTTAGCAACAATAATCTGTTAAAGCTTTTAGTAAGTGGGTCCTTAATTTGTGGACCAGCACTCGGTAGTAATTTGTGGAGTCTGCAAAGATGCGTAAATGAGAGTCTGAAGAAGGTGGTCGTAAAAGGACCACTGCCATTTCTTAGCATCTTCCACCATTATTTAAAATATAGCACCTCACTTCCACAAAGAGGTGTGTGAGCAAGCAAAGTAGAGCAAGAGAAGACTTCTGAAGTAAATGTATTTTGAAGTAGAGAAGGCTTCCAGGGTTTCTGCCTAAGTTACAAGTGATTTGATTTACTTTATACAAAGACGTAATGTTTCAGTATTTTTAAGAGTAGTTTATTTATGAGAGTCACTGTTGGTTTTTTTTTTTTGTTTAATCAAATAACACTCAATTTTTTTTATTTGAGTACTTGGTATTTTATTTGAGTAACATTTGATGGTATTCTATGCTGTTGTAATAGAATACTAATTTATTTTTTCAGGGCAATGTAAATTAATCTCTATTAATTTCTGATTTTGTTAGTTTTTGTTTTTTTTGT
>JAOXJK010000023.1:36059211-36118415 GCA_025774025.1 Xenus cinereus | reverse complement strand
GGGGCTGCGGGGCCGGGAGAGGGGGCAGAGGGGTCTCACGGCTCCCGGGACGTTCCCCTTTCGCCCCGCTCCCGGGGCGGGGGGTGTGTGGTGTGTGAGGCTGCCCCACTGGGGCCGTTCCCCGCAGGGTAAACCGGTACCTCTTCTAAATCCGGCCCTTTTATTTCCTTTTTTTTTTTAAAAAAAAAAAAAAAAGTATGAAGTTCTTAAAGTTGACTCGAGCCGTGATAACCTCTGCTGCTGCTTCTGGTGGGTGGTGGTGGGGGTGGCTTTGTTTCCGACTCCAAGAGGAAGATGGTGTCCATGTTGTTTACAGCTCAAAGGGATGGGGAGCTCTCGGGGGTAGGTATTCCCTCCTCGGCTGGGAGAGTTTCAGGAGTTGCTGGCGGCTGCGTGTGTTAAACCTGCCCTGCTCTGGGAAGGTGGCTGTGCCTCAACCCTTTCAAAAGGGACAGGGAGGACACCACCTCCTGTCGGAGTTTTGACACGAATTTTTAAAACTGCACCAGTTTTGTCAGCTGAAGTTGGATGAAAGCATAGCACAGCAGCTCTGCTTAGTTTTCAGCACAAAATACGTGAAGGTGATGCCATAAAATAGTTTCCTTAACAAGTACACCTGATACCAAGTACCTGGTTTTGCCAGCAGAGATGCCCCATTAAATCCGTAATCTGCTGTTCTGAAAGACTGGAATATGTACAGAAAACCCCAGCAAGTTTAATACCTGCTTAGTCTGAGTTGAGGGTGCTTTAAAATGTTCTCTCCGCCATCCTCCCCTGGGCAATACGGCCTGTACCACACTTGATACCGCATAGGTAGTCCTTCCAACAGCACTCTTTTATTAAAAAGATTATTTCCAGTTTAACTCTTACAGGAGCTGACTGAAGCAAGTGAGGGAGGAACTGTACTGGGAGGTGAAACTGGGAATCCGTGCTGGAAGGATGTGGGTGTTTCAGGGATGCTTATTTTGCTGTCGATGTGAGGTTCTTCCTCTGCAATTAGGAGGAAATAATGACCGATAATTTGATCTCACAGAACGCTAGGGAAGGCTGCTGTAACTAATGAGAGGGGAACAGGCAGAATATGAGCCCAACTAGATATGAAATAGCCAGTGTGTTGTGCAATTGTGATGTTGTCTACTTACGAAAAACTAAGAAAAACAAGTAGTAATATAATAAGGTGTTAATTCAACCTATGTCAAAACCGAGCTAGGTAAGCACCCGCATGTAACAGCGGCATCTCCAAGAGATGCTGTCGCTGGCCTGTTCCTTGTCACTGAGCTCAAATAAAGGAGCAAACAAGCAGGAACAGTCTTATCCCATCAGCGTTTGCAGGTGACAAGTTCCGGAGTGTGCATCAGAGTGTGCATCGCCCTGGTGGCACAGGCTTCTCTTTGGCTGATGACTCAACTCATTAGTGATTCTGGTTTTTAACCCATAAATAAAGGGATACAGCCTTTTCGCATTGTGTTTGCTGTTAATAATGGAAGATTTGTGAGGGTTGATTGTGGCTAAAGGAATTAAACGTATAAGTGTTATGAGCATTAGAACTTTAATTTGCCTTTAAGAAAAAACCCTAAACCCTGAGTTTTAGTATATTCTTCAGAGGGTTAAGATGTCCAACACTTATATTAAACAGTGCAAAAGGGTGTTTAAAGTGCTGTGATCCATTGGTTGCAGGGCAAATAAACAGACTTGCCACTTTGAAAACATTAATAATAAATACATTCATGTGAATGCGAAAGTATGGAAAAGGCAGTGCTAGAACTAATTCTTACTCTATCTTTCTTGTAAGTTTCTACAGACTTCCTTGTCTCTTTTTGGTTTGGTTTGTTTTGGTTTTTTTTTACCTTTAGATCCTATCCTGCACTAATTCTTATTTCTCTCTTTTTTTTTTTTTAATAAAGAGATTGAAAGAGTTTGGGGTGGAAGAGGAGGGAGCAGGAGTTTTATTTATGCACTAATGAGGCGTTCATGGACTTCAGCATCTTTATCTGAGTTGTTTGAATGAGAAGTAGTGGGCTGGCCCTAGGCCATCTGCAAAATGTTTTGTTTCTTGCTTAGCGTTTCTTTCTTTAACGTCTTTCTCTTTTTTATTTATTTAAATCTTTAATGTCTTTCTCTTTCCCACCCACCAAATCAGATTGTCTGTAGAAGATGGTAAGTCGCTGCTCCAGGCCCGTCTCTCCTCTGCTCCAGAAGGTGGCATGGACAAGGAGGGGGGCAAACAGCACAGGAGGGCTGGTGGCCCCAAGTGGGGAATCCTGTGAGCGTGAGCCCAGCCAGGAATTCACCTCTGAGTAGCTGCCAGTGAAGAGCCTGGAAACTGCTGTAGCAGCAGAACTCCTGGTGCTCTTGGGAGCCTACCCTGAAATGGGAATGTTTTCCTCCCGGTGATGACAGACAGGAGCTAAACTGCTGCTGTAACCGTGTGTCAGGACAATGTGATTAAAGCTCTGCATGAGGGTGTAATATGAAGTAATTTGCGTGTAGCTGTACTGATGAAGGTAATAACAGGGTTAACGCTGGCAAAGCTGTGTGAAGTCTCACCTTTCATCTGTGAAGGCTTGTGGGAGTGTGACTGGTACTGTTAAGTAGTGAAAAGGAGCTGGAAACACTTTCAAAAATAGCATATTTTTCTGCCGTATAATTGGTCTCTCTTCCTTATTTTACATTATTACCCTAAAGATGAACATGTATTGAGAAATAATTTACGTCATTATGCATACTGGATAAATGGCTTTTTGCAGATGGTAGGAGGTAATGCAGATTGAGCTACCCTTTAATGCCCAGTGAAGTTTTTGGATCAAAACCCCTTGATGATCGAGATAAGGTTCCATTTTGCAATTTGTCTTCCGTGCAGTAATTATTGGGAGCCTCCTTGAAATCAGAATGGATCCAGACACGCAGATACATTGTTAGGGTTAGGGATTAGCTTGGCAAACTGGAGAATGCTTAAATTCCTAAATCAGTTTTGCCTTCTGTCATCAGATATTACGTAAATTTCTGAAATGGAAGTTTCCTGATAACCACGCGATCTTTTCTAATCAAGTTAAACTTTGCTTTGTTTAAATGCAATGCTGCCGCTTTGATAGCATCAGTTCTGCTTTTCTTCTAAAGTCTTGAATGCCTTATTCCAAGTGGCCTTCTCTGGGCTGTTACGTCCAGTGAGCATTGGACTTAAAGTACATATTTTCATTGCAGAATACTTGCTACTTTGGGGATGTAGGTAATTACATTTTTTTTTCAGATGTATTTTTAATGTGAAAAAATAACTCCTACAATTAAAGTTGTTTTGCTTGTTCCATTAGGCGGTTAATTGGAATTGACATATGGATTTGGAATTACTGAAATAGTGTAGTAGTAGCCCATCACGGGCAGTTTTCTTGGGAAACACTTTTCCTGCTGCTTAACTAAAGATATTTTGACAGAAATTAATCTCTTACGCTTAGGAAGATGAGCAGCCCTAAGTTTATAAACAAATTGCACCCCCCTGTAGAGTTTTAACAACTTGTTATGATACCAGTAAGTGATCTGTAGGATCTCAGCCCCATTCCCTATAGTCCTTTAATTATTTAAACTCCAATCAAGAAGTGTATCAATCATTAACACCGTTTCTTTTGTCTGCCTGTGTGGATTTCAGTGCATGAATGGGACTTCAGACTGTGGGCTCTTCTGTGCGGATGTCTCAAATCTTTATCTGATTGAAGTATTTAGTAGCTGTTGTGTGTTCTTTTAACTGAATTTGATTTAGTTCCTTAAAAGTTTTAATACTGTGACTGTATTCAAATATTTTTAATATTCAGTGTTTGAAGTGTTTTGTCTAGAATTCTGAATAAAGCTTAGGTGATTGTTTTGCAGAGCTTTCTTACCTCTAAACTTCTCCTGCCTCTTGCACTTCTCTTATAGTCTGTGACCTGTCATTACGCACAGTAGAAAATATTGCCTTGAGGTTCCCAGAGTGCTCTTGGTTGGTTGTTGGGGTTTGGTTTTTTTGTTTTCTTCCCCTCTTTCATGTTGTTACAGCAAGATCTTTCTTTTTTTTTTCTGCCCTGTAAATAATTGTTCCAGGAATAGTTTTAAATGCATTTAATTTCTCAGATTGCAAGTGGAGGACTAAGGTATTAAAAAAGCAATTTGTGTTATATTACGCTGCAGTATGTTAAATATCTTTGTTTCTTTATATGGCTTTTATCAGAAATGGGGGAAGGGAAATATTACAAATTCATACCAGATCAAGCCATAGAGGCCATGGGAATAGCTAATTATGCTGCTTCTGATCTATTCAACAGTTCAGGGTGTGAGCGCCTCATGGGGCCTGTGCATCTACTGTTTCAAGGGCTAGTATGCAGTGATGAAGTTTGGGATGGGTGGATAATTCACAGGATTTCTTTTATTTTCTTTTCTTCTTCCTAGTATTGCCAGACGGGATCTCCACTTTGTTAGCGAGCAGGTCTGCTTTGTGAGATTAATTTACATGCAAGTCAGTTGGACTTTAAAAGAGGCAGGTATAAAGGTTATTTCAGCAGAACAAACTAGCAGGATGGCAGTGTGCCTGGCATTCCTTTCCAATTATTGATTAAGAAATCGTCTTGAAAACACTCCATTTGTCTAGCCCCTGTCCTTGTTACTTGTTTGCCTCGGGGACTCTCCTTTCTCTCCCGCTGTGCATGTTATTGAGCTTGCTTAATGATGGGCATAGTTCTGCCCTACAGCCTCTCTGGAGAGGGAGACTCCCATGGCTTGGTGGCATGGCTGGAGGAGGACTTCTTCATGGGATCCTTTTAATCTGTGGGCTTTCAACTTCCCGTGAAGTGTAAAAACTTCCTTAATGCTCTGGAAACTGGAAAGGTGCTCCTATTCATGAGGTAATGAGCAGACAAACTCTGCTCTCAGTTTTATTATCTTCAGGCCTGGCTTCTCTAGGCTTAGTCACATGTGAGTCAAGCAAAGTCTTTTTGATCTTGAGTTCTGAAACAGTCTGATGATACTGTGTATAAAGGTCACTAGAAATCCTGGACATCATGTGAAGTATACTTAATTATCTTAGTCACTGTTGCTTAACTGTTTTAGAGGTTTCAGGCTTTTCTGTGGAATATGAAAGACCTGAAACGTTGTTTAAAATAGCATTAGACAACTGTTGCTGTAGTTTGGGATAAATGTTCATGTAGAAGGAACTGTGAGTTGGGGAACAACATCAATCATGACATTGTTGTGATGCTGGACATGGTAAAAGGCAGAAAGCAGTCTTCCGCTTGCTTTTGCTATTTGCTTTTTGTTAATCATTAATATTCCTGATCTTGCCGCTGGTGTTCAGAGTTAGTCATGCATGTGTCCTCAACAGTTGTTTCTCCATAGCAATGGCATTACGTGGATGTTGAATCCAGTTGTGTATAAAGGATGAGCCCTTTGGTTTTTGTTGCTGTGGTATTAATACTAAACATTTTATTACCAAGGTGATAACATCATTTCTGTACCAATTTCTTCTCTGCTACAGTGATGCTTCCAGGTCTTAATACGACATGATCCTTTGATAGATGGCTCCGTGCGGTGCTTTTATTGGCATCTATTTTAAAAAAGAGGATTAGGGGAACACTTCTTGCCTTTTTCTTGAGTTTTTTTAAAATCCTGCACTTACATCTTCTTTTCATCCTTTGCAAAGTAAAGCATATACACTTTAAAACCAGACACTGCAGTTATCCCTTGTTCTGCATGGTTCTCTTGGTTATCAGGTTGATTCAGGAAAACCTTTGTCTGTGATGGACCTGGATTATAGGTACGATACCCAAACTCATGTGAAAACATCCATGCTTTTCCACTGCTGACTTGAAAGCTTCTGATGTTAGTATTTTGAGTTATTCAGTATCAAACATCTGGTCTGTAAAATGCTGGCTGCTACGGATCGGAGCATTTAATAAAGCGAGCGGAAGCTGCAAGGAGGTTAAGCCACTTGTTGAAGGTCATGCAGTGTGTTCAGCCTGGGATTTGGGAGATCCATGGAGTCAAATCAGCTGGTACCTTGTGGTACAGCTGGAATACAAGTCTGTCATACCCAGTGTAGGTATTAAATGACCTCGCTTAAAGTAATTACATTGCCTGCTCCTCTATTTCTGTAGGGTTAATTGTAAATGGGGGGAGAACCTTGATGGTAGTTCATTCTGTTCCATGCCTGAGAACAGCCCCCAAAAGAGGTGCTTGTTTATAAATACTTTACATGTGTGTAAAGCCAATGTTCCTGTTTCACTGTTTAAAGCACATCTTGGATGTAAGAAGCAGCATGTGGCTTTTGTTTGGGAGAATTTGTGGTCAAATAAGTTAGGTCTTTTGATACTTTTATTTTGTGAGGCTTTAACTGCGTAAGGAGCAATTTAGATCTAAGCTTGGATTACTGTTTTTCTCTATTGCAATAGAGTGTTAAATCCCATCATTTTTTTGAATTGAAAGCTAAGGAAGAGTCTCTGGAATCATGTATTTTTCTTACCTTCAGTTCCCTTCTGTCCTCTAAAAGAGGAAAATCCATATTTTCTTAGATCTTCTCCGGTGTGTTCTTCTTTAATGCTGTCCTTGTTATCCCATTTGAGCTCTGTGCTACACTGAACCACCTGTGTGCTCTGATGCCCGTGGGTCTGGGAACATGTCACAGCCTTGCAGTGTGCCAGTAAGGAGCTGGAAAACCACATGTTGGCACTGGTGTAGAAATATCTTTCTTGCATTCTCAAGGCATGGAGGCACAGCCTTCTGCAAGGTGACTGTCCCCTCCTTGGGCTTCAGTAGCCAGAAGTTTCTTCGCCCTCCTATTCTTCAATTTTGCTGGACAAAGTTGAAGTTGTGCAAATTGGCTGGGCCAGCAAATCCCATGGAAACGCACAGGAAGGCTCTTATTCAGCTGTTTCTGTCACACCTATGCACACTTATAACTCAGGGGTAGTTTCCTTGCCACTTGAGCATGATGACTTACCTGGTGCCCTTTTTTTATTTTTTTTTTAAGTGTGTGCAAACTTTTTTTTTTTTTTTTCACCCTGCTCTCCTCTCCATCCTACATAAATATATGCTGCCCTGAATGCAGAGCCTCACCCAGATCAGTATCTGGGCCATGCAGAGCAGTGATTGATGGCTCCTGCCCTGGCTTCTCCAGGAACATGAAACCCATTCCTGCCACCCTCTAAAGGATGGGATTCCCAGAATTTATTTGAGGTTCTTTGATCTCAACTGTGGTAAGACTGTGTGTGTTTCAACACAATGAAGTGTTCAGGAAAAGCTGCAAACTGTCATAGCAGGGAATGCGGCTGATTTCTGGCTGCAAAAGAGGGAGGGAGGTGTCGCTGGGTTGTGAAAAGCAGGGTGTACAGAGGCCAGGCAAAACACTCCAGACCTCCTCGGAGAATGCTGTGAAGGTCTCTTGTGAAATACCAAAAATGACAAAGTGACTGTGCCATGGGTCATGTGTGAGCCTTGTTTCTGAAGAGCATTGACCGCTTATCTTGCTGCCCCATAGCCACTCTACCAGCGACAGCCACGCTGTGACTTGCAGCCTCTGGAGAACAAGTTTTACCACGTGTATGGGTTTGTGTGGGGAAGCTGTGGAAATGGTACTGCACCTTCTTGTCTCTGCATTGTTATTCCTATGCTATTGTATGTAGGTCTTGCCCAAGAGGCCTTTCTGCAGTGTGGTTTCCCAGTGTTGCACAAAAACATTGTTATTTAGAGTGCTTCTCTTGCAAACAGCAGTTAGTTGGGGTTAGGTTAGAGAAGAAGTTTTCTACCTCCAGGGAAGCAGAATGGGTGGCTAAATAGCAACAGGCTGAGGGGGACGATTTCTGGAGTTCTTGGGGCAAAAGAAGTCTGTCGAGGCCACCAGCGTAATATAAATGTTGATTTGATTAAACTCTGCTCTGTTTCATTCATTTAAAATAGCTGTGACATCACCTCAGCGACCACCATTTCACACGAGACCATCTGTGAAGCACACTGTCATGACTTTGCTGGTGACAACACGCAAAGCCCCCGAGCTCTGATGAGCTGCTCTCCCTTCCTTCCCTTCTGAGCCAGCGTTGTCTGCTTAGAGCCTGGTATTGCCTAGAAAGAGCTCCATGGAGTGAATGGCGCCTAAATAAAACCTGTCAGACAGTGATCAACTGTACAATCTGCCACCCTTCTGCAGCTTCTGTTGTAGTAGCGGAATGTTTTCTGATGAAAGTTAAAGCATGTATGTAGAGCTCCACGTTATGAGAGCAAAAGTTAGATCAAGCAGGCTGCTGGGTGAGCTAATGGTCTGGCTGATGGGGCAAGAGTTCTCCTTCCTGGTTCTGCTGTGCATCTGAATGTACATACCTCGTTATAATGTGGTTAACTAAGACCATCAGTGTTGGAATAGTCTCTTTTAACTTGCAAAATAACAGAAAAGACCCATCTGTTTTGGTGCAGAAGCTCAATGTGTCCTCTGTGCCAGTTAAATGCATGCTGCTGTAGCTTAATATTTTCCAGTATCTGCGCAATTACTAATGACTTCCTGTGTGTTTTCAGCCCAGAAGTGGTAGGACAAAACCCCTTCTTTATGGCTTTGAATAATAATGAATTTCAGCTGTTGTCAAATAGATATGATCACGGAGCACAGGCATTTCGTGCCGGTCGTTTTTGGTGTGGCTGATGCCTGTGTTGGTTGCCCGTGTTGCCGTGCGTGGCCTGCTGGCCGTCAGCGTCATCTAGATCTGCCAAGTGAAGGTCATTCTCCAAGGTAGGCTTCCATTGTGACAGGAGCATGTTCCCACCCAGCACTAATGGTGAATCGGAATGAGCTACCCTGCTGCAAAGGTACGGTGTGACATTACACGTAATTAATTTAATAGTAGGATGCTGCTCAAATGGATGGTCTTGTTCCTTTGGTTTCTATCCCCACCCAAAGCCACGTGTCTTTTGTAGCTTCCACTTCAATTTAGTAAGGAGTTGGGTGACTGCGAGGATTAAGTTGGACTAATACAAACATATATATTTATCCTAGATTGAGATACTCCTATAGCCGGAAGCCTCTGCTTCTTGGAGGCAAGTATATAGGATGCTGGAGCTGACCTTGGAAGCAGTAAAGCACCCAGACTGTTGTGCTTTGTGGTCTGAAATTCCTGGTTTTGGGTTTGTTTCTTTTTCGCTTGTTCCGAAGATATATGGCTGAACGGCACGTTCTGGGGTTGCAGCGTAAAGGACAAGTCAACCTGCAGTGTGCTAAAATGCCCCTGAATTTCAGTAACGTGGTTTAGGGTATCAGACTGGTCACCCTGTATCACAGAACAGCCCAAACACTGTGTCCCGTGATTTTCCCCACACTGCAGTTACCCATGGTTTTAGATGACAGAAATGGTGTGTCCACCGACCTACTTGTGCTCGTCATGAGCATTTTGGTTTGTCATAGCTCTGTTTCATGGAGGTAGGACACAGATTTTGGCAGCTGTTTTCCTAGAGGAATGACTAACCTGATGCAAGGAGTAGTATTTTCTAAAGTGTTTGGCGCTGAGCTCTATGAAGTTGCTGGGATTGGAGTAAAGCAGTGTTCTAGGATTTTTCTTTTTCTGACTTACTACTTGATGTTGCTATTAAATCACAAAGCTCCTCCTCTCATGTTTGTGGGTTGGTTGTTTTTTTAATTTTTTAAACTGTTAGAGATAGACATTGACTCACCCAAAAAAAAGTCCTCCTTTCTACTTCAATACTCTGCCTCCCCCGTGAGTGGCCCCAGAAGCGCAGCCCCCTCTTGCCAGTAAATAGAAGGTAATACATTTACTTGTCAGGCACTTGTTGCATGTTAAATGTGGATTTGACTTGTGTGTTCCCGTGGGCTGAGGTCAGGTGCTTCCTGGTGGGAATGTTGGTCCTCTTTTTATCAGGGAGATCATCATACATTGGCTGGAAAAGTACAAAACGAGTATTTTTAAACCCCTGAAGAGTTGGTGTCTGAGCCAGCGGGTGGTGTGGTGTGGGAGGTGTAGGTGCCAGTTTTCTGTGACAGCCTGGTTTGTTTAGGTGTAGGTTGTGTTAAATACGCTGTCATCTTCCAACTTTGCTTTTCTCCGGGAAGGGTCCTGGCTTGTACAAAATCGTTTTTGATTACCAGGAAAAATACTAGGCTTTCTTTTCGTTGTAAGGATATACATGCGTCTTAAAAGACTATTTCGAGAGGTGTAATTCTCAAGTGTCCCAAGGGGCAGCACTTAATATGGCTTTTTGTTGGCCTCTAGCCATCTAGGAGGGTAAGAGAACAGTAACACTTATTCCTAATGGGGGGGATGCAAAGCTCTAGAGCAGCAAGAGCAGCTTAGTTCCCTTTTATTTTCCTTTATTTTTAATATACATATATATGTTAGTATAAAAACAGCTCAGTTTAATGGAAGTGCAGAAAATTGAGATGATTCAGGTTTAAGCTTGAGTTCATAACTCTGCTCGTTATGCTCGAACGTTGCCTTGGCCTTAGGCTCTTGTTGGGTGCAGTGTGGGTTGCAATACTGAAGAATGGGAGGAGGAGCGACTGCAAACCCCTGTGGTTACCTTGTGCGAGTCAGACTGTTACTCTTTTCCAGGGCATAGTACCTATTACAAGAATCGAGTGGTGTCATTTTTTATCTGCCTGAAAATAATATTGTTTTCTCCTCGTGTGCCAAGTGTTTATAACTCAATGCTAACGCAGATGATGAGGCAGAGGCTGCCTGAAGGGGACAAGCCTCCAAGGACCCAATTCTCCTTCGCTGACTCCGGGAGGAGGAGGAGCGAGCTCCAAGTAGGACACCAACAGCACAAGTCCAAACGCTGAGTGTAGCCTTGCTTTTCCACAAGTCAACTCGCAGCAGTTTTTGGTGAAATGTCCAATGGTGCAAAAGCAGTGGCTCTAAGGAGCTGGGAGGAAGGATTTGGGGAGAAAAGGGAAGAGCGCTTGGCGGGGAGGGGAAATGTGCAGAGGAGAGGAGCTTCCCAGGTGGCAGCAGGAAGAGATCTGTGAACGTGCTGCTGTGTGGTACAAATGAAGAATGTAGTCAGGGTTTGTTTACCCTGAATTCCTGCAGTTGTTTAACTAAATTGGTGCAAATCCAAGTATGGATTCAGGTCTGAGCGGAATGAGCTGTACATGATGTGTTGGCAAATGTGGGTGCTCAGTAAAAGGCTGTGGTTTCCTACTGAAACCAGTTTAGTTTATATATCTTAAAAAACAAACAAACTGGCCTGTACCTTTTGGAATGTTTTCTTATACTTAATACTGTTGTTGCAATAGATACTCCCAGTGCAAAAGTGTAAGTGGCTTTAAAAGCTGCACTTGATTTGAGACATTCTGGCATTTGGTGCTATGTGGTAGCTCAGCCGAAGAGCGTGGAGTGTGTTGCTCCAGTGCTCAGTGCTCGTCCAAAAGAGTGAGCTTCGTTTCCACAGAGCTTTCTGATCTCTGGCTCATGGCAAGGACTTTTGCTCTCGTCTTGTATGTGAGAATGGCTGAAGAAAAACGTCAAGTCAGAAAATGTAACTTGGGTTCAAAGTAAAAGTCTTTGTTTGGAAAGATCTTTTCTTAGTGACCTTGTGTGTAATACACTACTGAAAAAGGGGGGGTGCAGGTGAGGAATCCTGCATTTACCAGTCCTGAGCGGTGCCTGACAGATTTCACAAAACTAAAATGGCTAAACTAAGATGATGATGGTGCAGGAAGGTTGTAATTGCATCTTCCTGATTTGTGAGTCTGAACCGAAGCACTGAGTTCTGTCTTTGAGGCTGTGGTCCATGAAGTAGGAGGGTTGCAAACCACCATCCAGTAATTTCAGATGGTGACAACGCTTGGCCAAAACTTAAGACTGTTTTCTTTGCAGCTCTTCGGATTCCCCTGATGATGATTCAGATGCATGCCTGATAGCGAGATGTAATGTGGTGTTTGTGCTATAGCGTTTGCCCAGGGTAACTAGTGTGTACCAGAAGCAGATGGCTTTCATTCTGGTCTCTCTGCATTAAGGATAAGAGGGAGGAATAAATGGAAGGGGAGGGGAAAGCTTGGTCTCTGCTGTTTCCAGCATCCCCCCCAAAAGTACCCATGGATGTACGTTGCATTTTTAGTCCTGGAAAAAACTGACATTTTTATCAAAGAAAAAATACAAATGCATAATAAACTTATCTTTAAAATAATCTATAAAAGCAGAAACTACCATGCCTTTGAGAGTAAAGGCTCAGTCTTGTTTTCGTCTGTCATACAATTGAAAGGGAAAAGGGCTGTGCTTTATATAGACTGGGAATAATCCGAACAATCCCACAGTGCTTCCTACTGTACTCCACCTACCTTGCATCATAACTTCCTTTCTCATATTTATGGCCAAAAGCCAGTACAATATACCCAGAGTGGTGTGTGCAGCGGGTGAGACGGCCAGAACCAAACTCCTTGCCTCTGGGTGTGGCTCTAGGCAAATATTAAACTTTATTCCTCATTTCTGCTGAATCCAGCTTTATTGAGCAGCTGAATATGAGAAGGATTGGGGATAGCAATCATCCCCTGTGCCCGTAGTAAGTCTATTATAATCTTTTGCTTACCTTAATCTTTTGCTTACCTTAATCTTCAGGTACAATAAGAGAGCACGGTGCCTGCTGAAGGACTGTCTCAGGGTTCTGAGGAACCTGATGTGAAAGAATTGCTGAATTACTTTATTATTGATATATACTTTGGATTTAATGGAAAGCTGGAACTATGCACCAGCTCAGAACGCTGCTTCTCAGAACAGGGAAATGTGCCGTTGTGCGGGCTGTCTTCTGTTGTTTAGAAAGTTGCATCAAGTCAGCAAAAATATCTATTTTAGCAGCTGATTTCCTCACAGCTTTCTGGGAAGGTGCAGAATCAGTGTTCCCACTAGGTAAGATGCAAGACTTCCATTTAAAACTCTTTGTTTGGAGGGATTTTTATATTTATCAGGAAAGACTCATTTGTGGTTAAAAATGTGGGTATTTAGTCTGTTGGTGGAAGCAGTTTTTTCTCATTTCTGTCACTTGCACATGAAATTTGACAGTTAATCTATTCATTCTAAAATGTGTCTAGTTTTTTGCTAACTAAAATTAGTTCAGGACGTAAATTGCATTGTTGCAATTATTTTCTATCCCATGCACTGTTTAAAAAAAGCTATTTCAGATACTTGTGAAACGCATTTTCTGTATTGATGTATATTGCTGCTTTGTAACCACACTGTGTAGAAAAGTCCTTGAAGGGCGTGCTGTGAGCTCCTTCTCAGAGGCTTGTTTATACAGCAAATCGGGTGTACAATGCTCTCTGTGTTGTAGGAAGATATATTGTCTATGTTGAAATATTTGCGGTGAAATGTAGTAGGTATAACTCGGATAACAATAGAGAGAATACTGCTGCAAAGCATTGCATTGTCACCCTTAAGAGTGACTTTTAATGCCTCCTTAAAAAGGAGAGCTAAGAAAATTTGTTAGGCAAGCTGAGATCATTACTTAGCTGTGTTATGGAAATATAAAAACCCCCAACAGTAATATTATGTGGTTCAAGGGTATTAGGTTTCAGTCTAAAATGCAGAGAATATGGAATGTGCTTCAGAATTACACTATTAGCTCTGGTGCAAGGTGATGAAATGAATCACGATTTCCAGAGGCAGTATGCTTATTCGGCTACCAAATAGTGTCCTTGTCTCTGTCGTTGCCGCCCTGTGTGCCTCAGTTTCCCTGCCTGTAAAGTAGGAAACTGCTTGTTGTCACAGCTTCCTGGTCATGAGGTGCTTTGAAGATGAAAAGTGCTATGTGAATAGGTGCCTTGGTTTGTATTGTATATTACGTGCTCTGCAGGAAGAATGTATAAAGTCGGGAAATCGGCAAATAGTGAAAACCAGGGTTAAGTTAGGGACTTTCTTTTTTTCTTTTTTCCCCCGTACTTGCTTATAAGGTTTTATAAGGGACTGAGTTTTGCTCTGGCAGACTGTTGTCTCTTGTTGAAACCTTACAGTATGAATTAGATCTTTCACTAGAAACTCTTGGGGGGAAAACCGTATGTTCATCCTTTAAACTCAGGTAGTTTCAGGAATTAATGAAGTCCTTGTATTTTAATTTGCATCATACACAATAATAGAGTTTTCTTCTGAATACTTGCATCCTGAGTAGTTGAATATCATTAGTATAGTAGTTAGGAAATGTTCAGTTTAACAGCCTTTTAATGCCTAAGATGTGTGATACCAGTTTTATAATAACTAAGGGGTAAGAGAAGTCTGATCCTTACAGAAACACCATCAAAGCTGAAAAATAAACTGCATTTCTGTTTCTGCCCCTTCCCTCACCCCTTTTAATCAATAATTAAGGTCTTCTGATCTAAGGAGAAAATTGATACGGGGTCTTTGATATGAAACGATACCGCATTGGATGGAGTTAAGTTGTAAGGCATGTGTTTGCTGAGGTTTGTATTCCTAACAAGTTTGGAAGCTGGTTGGGGGGTTTTTTTAATACAAAGGGGGAGCCAAAATGTAATGTGGTCATAACCTAGCACTGTCAGTTGAAAATGTATTTGCAGATGTTGAGACCTGTTACGTCATATTTAATATCAGTGCACTTGTATGAAATGATCCTGTTGATGAGCTTAGTAACAAATGGGTCAGATTTGCAGGCAAATGTCAGGCTATTTGGGGCTGACGTGCAGAAGAGAGATGGATTATGAAGCGGGGTGTGACTTGCTTTAATTGATGCCCTCCCCTGTCCTCCTGTTTGGTTGCTTTTCTTGCTCCATTCCCTTCCTGTTCCTGGGCGTGTTACAATCCAGATTTAGTGGCTGTAGGTGGAGGTGATGCGTAAGTAATATGGGGTTGAACAAAAAGATCTATTTCATGCTGAGAGGACTCTGAGTAGCAATTCGTAGCAATTTGGATTTTCTTAGATTTGCCTTAAGTGGCAGGCTTTTTTGAGATGTAACGTCTGTCTTTGGTAGCCTGCTTTGCCATTTGGGTGTTTCTAAGTCATATGGTGTAGTTGCTCCTTGCAAAAACTGTCTCTCGCTTTAGCTCCTGTGTCCTTGGTCATCCCTGTGATGCCCTTGGTGCTTCCGATCGAACTGCCTCATTTGGTGGCTCCACAACTGCAAACTTTTATTTTTCTGAGCTGTAGCAGAGTCAGCTGAAATCTGCGATGTGATTTTTAAAAGGAACTGCTTCAGTAGGTACACAACACACCCCTGCTTTCTTCCAGGCCTGCCACAGTACTGGAATGCGTTACATTTTAAAGCTTTTCAATACCTGTAAACGTTGAGCCCATCTTGGGAGTGGGGAATGAGGGAGAAATCTCTAGTTTAGAACTTAGTTAGGGACCTGAGTCCTGTTTAACAGCGCTCGGCCTGTGTGCTGGGAATTCCTAAAACTCAAGTCTTTAGAAGTCTGAGAGGAAAAAAACCCTGATCCAATCTGGAATTGTCAGACATTCCAGTATTTGCTTGGATGCTGTCTTTAAAAGAGCTACAAGGTCTGACTGAGATCTGTTTTCCTCTTTTTAAAAAAAATCAAATCTTTCATTTATGCCTAGCTTGAAATTGAATTTTTTGTGTGTTGTTTTCTCTTTTTTTTCCTTCTATCTTAATTCCTGGATGCCTATATATAACTCTCTTAACATCTTTGGTTTCAGGGAGGAGCAAAAGACCGCTTTACGCTCTAGCTTGATGCAATCTACGGGATTCAACCTGACTGAGGTGTCACAAGAGTATTCTTGTTTCCTTTGTTTTTCGCTGCTGCACAGCAATCAAACAGTGATATAAACTAGCTGGTAGAGTGGTTGATAAATAAATGTTGTGTTTGAACCGTTCCCGGGGGAGGATGACTTCTTGGGATCCCAGCACAAGCCACAGCAGCCACCAGCGGGAAGGAGCTCTGCTGAGAAGCCAGAGTGGGCTTTTGGTTCACACCAGCTTTACCTTTTCCAGCCCTCTCTGCGGGGAGACAGGCATCTCTGTGATGGATACTTTCTGCTCAGAGGTGGCCAGGAGGACCAGGCTACCCCAGGAGAGCTCAGAGATGGACTGGCTCCTTGCCTGTTCCCTGCAAGGTGATCAGTGTTATACCCATTTGGGCAGGAGAGGAGGGACACAACTACTTAAAGGACTCCTGAATCATCCCACCATTATCCTTGGAGCTGAAGGGAAGTGGGATGAGGTGAAGGTCAAGCCAATTTTGTAGCCTTGCAGTTGCTTTAGACTCTTCAGAGTTTGAGGTATGTTTTTAGGGAATTTGCAGAGTTTAGTTGCTTTATTATTTATTTTTTTCCCCGGTTCCTAGAATATGTGGGGTAGAGATGATGCAGCCACTGCCAAATTCCAGAATGGGCCCTCACTCCCCAGGTTTGAGTGCTCTTGGCTTAATGTATTAGTAATTATCCTGAACACTGAGGGTAGAAATGGCAGCTCATGATCCTTCTTGCGTAGTTGTCTGTATTGGTAAATCCTAAGGATTAACAACTGGATATAAACAGGCACACTGAAGAGTGAACAGCCCTGCCAGGGTCAAATTAGGTCTGTTTTGTGTATAAAGCCGTGGCTTTTATAATTTTGTTTTAATTCCGTCTGTGACCTCATCTTTTAAAGCTAACAAATGTTACTGCTGATACACAGCCTGTGTGATTTAGCATTGTTCTGAATACAAGGTTATACAGCATTAAATGTAAAGTGTTATGTAGGTATGCAAAACACATTAAATCCTGCTGTAAAGCCATTTGGGAGCCTCTTTTGTATTTTATACTTTTCTGCCCCAATTTTTTGGATTAAGTGGTATCCTTACCTGGTTGCACATGGCGTCCCTTGCTGTCAGCCTCCTCTAGAAACACCACATCTAAAAGATGCGCGTTCAGCGACAGAAGATTCCTCTCTGTGGGATTCACCAACTTCCATCAGTCGGTAACTGGAATTTTGTTGCCACCTTTGCATTTTCCACGTTCTCTCCTAATTCCTTGCTTTATAAGCTCCAAGTGTTAGTGTTTTTTGCCATAATGCGACAAGAAAATGGTTGAGGGATCTGAAGGTTTTCCTAAGGATTACAGGCAATTTTGAGCTCTCTTTCAGCAGGCTTTTTCCACTCTGTGAATATTTGCAGAAGGTCTTCAGGAATTTATCAGAAACTATCGTCTTGAGGAGCTGGGCAAAACCAGAGATCCGAAACTCTGCATGCTCTTGGTGCTGAATCTGGTGCGGTCCCAGGGCCCCAAATACTATTTGTTTATACTGTGTGTAATGTGTTTACGTTTAAAAGGATACTTATAACTCTCTCTCGCTTTGTTTGATTTGGCCTTTTTTTTTTTTTTTTTTTTGACCTCTGCACTGTTGTTTGTAAGGGTGCATACTCCTTTTACCCGTTAAAAATGAGGGACAGACAAGGATTTATGCCCTTTCCTGCAAAAACAGCTTTTGTAGCTGTATGAAAGACTGAATGTTGTGTAGCCTATTGATAAGGTTGCTGTCGCTTGGAATGCTTAGCAGGGTAATTGCTTTCTGGAGGCATTTGACTGATTTTTGTGTTGCTGGAAGTCACGCGACTGGCAGCCAGTTGATACTGAAGTTGAGAATAGGTCTCAGAAGAGAATTGACATTAATTTTCAGCCGGCAGCTAAACTTTGATAGCAGTTTAATATTAACAGCATAGTGAGGTGGTATTTAGAGGCAATAATTATCAGTATTTTCTATCAAATAAAGCAACTAATTTTTAAAATGCTCATTTTCTAGTTGTGGCAGGAAAGACGTGAGCCAGAATAACATCTAGCTGTGTGGTGTGTTTGTACATAATATAAATGTTGTTATACAGAATAATAACCAAAGATCAAGGATGCTTCTAAAGCTGTGAAGAGGAAGCCAAGGAAAATACCCTTGCTTTCCTGTGAATGGCGTTTGCGGGGGGGCCTTGTACTCAGGCTGGACTAAGGGCGTAGCAAGTGCTTCTAAGTGCTTGTGCTTCTAAGAAACCTTCCCATGAAGTGTGTTACGGAAATGCAAATTCTGTTTCCACTTCATGGCTGATGTGGTAGGCTCTGGTCTCTGCTTTTTTTTTTTTTTTTTTTTTTTTTTTACGATGGAGGCATCCCTGCTGACTACCGGTAGCTCTCTGCTCATCTCTCCTAACTTCTGAAGGATTTCCAGTTCTGAAGTTCAAAGGTGCTTTACTGCAATTGAAAGCAGTGCAGTCACCAGTGGAAATGGGTCCTGTCCCTGGGATGTGGCACCGTTGTCCCGTCCGCTCTGCAGCGGGCTGGGCTCCTGTCCTCCTCTGTCTGAACAATTCTGGCAGAAAGCTAATGTTAGCCGTTACAGATTTGGATTAATTTGTTAGTGTCAAGCTGTTCATTTATATTAAAATAATGTTAATATGTATCCTCTGAGAGCAGATTTTATATGAAATGGAGGAAGAGGAAAATTACCTTTGAGTTTCCCAGAGTGGGCTGTTTCTAAACCTGATAGAGAAATGCTTTGAACTGGCAGGTCTGAACCCAAACATAACAACTGCCACAAACAACGTTGGTTTCATAGAACTTGCGTTTGAATTTAGATGCAGAGTGCCTGACATCTGATGAATCCTCACTGATTCTGTTAAAACCCTTTCTTTGGTAGACAACAGCTTTGGTTAAAGTTTGATTGCAATTCTGGTGTGTGTCTGGTTTTGAATTACTGCCTTTCTTTTTAATGTTTTCAGTACAGGAAAGGAGGAAAGTTCAGGAAGTGGAATTACTATGTCCTGATAGCTTTGCTATCCACATGGGATTATTCTCTGTCTTGACTCTAGCTGTCTTGAGTAGCATAACCCTTGTTCTTGGATATTTGATCCAAGATTGGCAAATCCTTAGTGAATACCATGTTGCGAAGATGTATATCAACAAATGCATATTTAGTAAAACTCGTGTCTGTGACTGTCTTTTTGTGTGTGACTCTTTTAACCCAGGTTAGTTGCAGGCTGTTGCTGTTACATTACAAGAAGATTAGGCTATAACATGGGTGAGACAGATTGCTCCACTGTGTTGTATGTAAAATCCCGAATGTCAGAATGCTGGAAAGTGAAGTGAAAGTAGTTTAAAAAACAGGATGGATTTTAAATAAAGTTCAGTTTTAGGTAAAAGGTCAGGCTCTAGTTCCTTTTTTTTATTTGTAGCAGTTCATCCGTATACAGTACTGTGCATATTGTATGTGTAAGATAATCTCATTTTTTAATCTACTATAACTGTCCTTTTGATTCTTGAAAATCCTTTTGGGTATTTTGCATTCCGATATCGATCCCTGTCTGTCTGACTGCCTTAGCTAGATAATCATTTTTCTTGTTTATCCCTAATCCTTTTAATATTTCCTTCCTGCCACTGTATAACAGTAGAGCATCCCTATTGTTTGGAACATGTTTCAATGACGGCTGTAAGACTGTACAGTAAAAGTGGCTGTATTTTAGCCTAGATTTCACAAAACCAGTTTACAATGAAACAAAAATACAAAGCTGAACAACATGTGTCTTCAAAGATGTATGCTGACCTTAGTGCATCACTTTGCTTAGTCATACAAAATGTTCGTCTTTATAAACCATGTTCTATTCGGAACTGTTCTGAAAAATGAAATATGAAGCCAGCTATTTCAAAATGCTTCTTATTCTGTATTCTTCTTAGGGACCTAACAGAAAAAAACAAATTTATTCTGTTTGTGTATATACATATGTATATAACTTGTTTTTAAAGTAGCAGCTGAATAGCAGTTTAAGTATCTCGGCAGAAGCACTCAGACCCGAGTCTCCGATAGTTCTCTTCAGTCTTCTCCTTGGATGAAAACATTCTGTCCTTGTTTCTATGGTGATTGAATAAAGGCATCTCTGGTCAAACGAAATTTTGACAAATTGGTAAAAATCCCTTCCTGAAAAGGTTTCTGGAGAAGCACAGATCTGTTTAGTTTCACCTGAAGAATGAGAAGATCCTGCCACCCCCATTGGGGCTTTTCTTCTCCAATTCTCGCACACAAGGTTATACCTTAAGATCCTTCCACTTGTGCTAACCAGTGCTTTAGTTCTACTGTTTTTCTCATTAACTAAACTTGGCATGTGCTTTCTCTGCGTGTCAAAGCAGAGCATGCAGACATAATGAAGGAAAAGAATTTGATACAGAGGTGAAAGCAAAGTTTTTAATTCTTCTTCAGGAACCATTTTTATTTCAGTACTGCTTTCATACTAGTCAAGATGTGGAGGTGGGATGGTGTGTATTCAGTTGGGTTTTGTTATAACTGCTCTACTTTAACAAAACAAACAAAACAGCCCTGAGATCTAGACTGTCTAGTATTCAGTGGCTGTTTTAATAAAACGACCTCTAACTAGTGGCCAGTTTGAGTATTGTATAAACCTTTCAGGAAGGTAAAGAAGTTGCCTTCTCTTAGAGAAGGCATTGGCTGTAACAGACTTCAGTACCTTACCATTATACCTCCACTCCCCATTATAACTTTGTAATGTCACAGGAAACATAATTTTAAAAAATACCTAGTAGGTTTTGATACAGGTAACCTTTGTGGAAGTTCTAGCGTTATGGCTGTTGTTTTATGACAGAGTCTTTGTAATGTTAGTGGCAAAGAAAAAAAAAAAAGGCAAATACACATCTTGATTTGTCCTTGATATTCTATACTTTGAAGGTTTCTCTCTTCTACTCCCCACCTGCCCCCCCCGCCCATGCACTTTATAATAAATACACTGCAGGTGCAGTGAAAGGTCACTTTGAATGTTACTATGGCTTGACTTCTGAGATGCTACAACTTACATGTGTGCTTCTGAGAAGAAAATCAGATGAAAAATAGAAATATTTTTGAGACATCCTGACTTTTTAAATGAATGATCCCTGTTTTAATATTAAAGCACACATACATTGTAACTTATTTAGTTATTATTGTTCAGTTATATGTTATAACTTAGTTGAAGCTTAGCAACAGCAGGTTGTTTTGCAGGCTAATTGCGAAGTAAGAGCAAGTAAACCTAAGCCTTTGGACCTACAGAAAGTCTTGAAATGCAGATCTGGTACCATTAGAAATTTATATCTAGAAATAGCACTGTCACTGGTAAACTAAATAATATTATATTAAATGGTCTGTAAGGCTGCCTTTTAGAGTAGATAGGAAGTTTGTTTCCAAGGATAGGAGTCTTATTTTGAATTAATCAAAATTCAGTTTTCCTGTTTGGTTGTGTTCAGTTTATTAAAAATGTTATCTTTCCAGATAGATTTCTTGAGAAGATTCACTGTCTCAGAATAGATAGTTTGAAAGAGCTTGATTGATCCAGTCTCTTCCTTTATCTCTGTGGAGATTCTTTGTTGGCTCAGTGTGGTGAGATGTCAGAGATACCAGAATGCTCCCGGCTTCGGTGGTGTTTGAAAGTTTATAAAGAGAATGTGTTCTGCAGAGAAACCTCATCAGCAAACCAGTAACTAGTTTCTGTTCTTTGTGTAGTTACTTGAAACACTGCTTTCTTGAACATAAAGGCAAGCTTGCAGGCAGCTAAGTTTTTCTTAGTGGGTTGTAGGTTATCTGTTGAGACAATTTATGAGAAGCTTGATGGATGCATGCTTGACAAGTAATTGTTCTCATTTTTAATGGTTCCTTTTTTTTTATAAAGGAGAAATGTGATTAAGTTGTATATGCTTTTTCCATTAACTGTCTGATTCTGTGAAAATCAAACAGCAAAAGTGTATACAAATCCTCACTTCATAAATTAATTGATGAGTTGTATAAGCTATTTCTTGCCTTGCTAAAATGGTCAACTTATTAAATGAGACCTATCAGCTGCTTCAAGGGTAGAGGTAGAACAATGTTTTACTAAAATAAATTTTAATTAGTGTGATAAGTGTCCTGAGTACAAACTCTTTAATTACAAACTCAGACATCTGCTTTAACAAATAATGTTACTGTCTTTCTACATGCAGTTAGGATTGTATGAAGTTGTTCTTGCGAGGCAGTCTGCGTTATGGATTAGGAGAATGTGACACATGCAAACCTTCTTGCCATGTAATGTGTGTGTGTTAAGATGCTTCTTTATTCAGCAATAAGTATCTTATGCATTTGCTGTCCTAATGTATTTCATAGTAAGTCACCTATATAGTTCTCCCTTTCCTCAAAAATCTAGTTTTTTAGGTTCGATACACTACTTTGAAAAATTAAATTCTGTTTCTGGGCACACATAGTAATTGCTTATATTCTATTTATTGCAAAATTAATATAATAAAATGGAGCCCTCATGCCTTTGAAGATGTTGGTTCGGAAGATTCTGATTTATGTAACAGACAGTAACTTAAAGCAACTCTGGGAGACAGGTCAGTGCTTCATAGTGTATGTGTGTATTTGACAGAGCAGCAGTAGATTATTATTGTGAATCTACCTTGGTCTGTTAACACACTGCTTTGAAATAGTCCACATTTGGTGTATTAAAAGGGCAAAGTAGTAAAAATATCACTGGTGAGTGATTTCACAGTTGTTTTCTGGGGAATGCAATTTGCCATTACCCTACCTTTCTGTCTTTTGAGATAGTCTGTTGTTGTATTTTTATTTATTCTGCTCTGACATGCTTTCTTATTTGTTCCTTTTGTAAGGGATGAAAGAGTTTGTTAATAAAGGAAAAAAGAGCTATTAAATGATTCTTCTTGTTTGATGAAATCTTAAATAGCTGTATGTAATGGAATTATATCAGGAGTCCTGCTAAAGCAGTGACATTTATGGCTGTATTAACGTTTGTAATTTATTTTGAGAACAAATTCAATTTTGATGCTTTCTTCAATCAAATAACGAAAAGGTAAACAAGTTTAGTGCCATGAATTGTAGAAATATGTCTCAAACCTTTATCCCTGTAAATAGAGAAGGTGGGAATGCTTGCCCTTTGCTGAGATAACAAGAGGAAAAACCTTGAAACCTTTCTTACTGGTTGCTTAAAAGTATTGTCTTTTATTCAGGCTTGGTATCAAAATGAGGTGCCCTCATCAGCTTTTACTGAACTGCAGTAAAACAAGACTCCCACCTTCTTATATTGCAGCGAGGGCTGAGCTCAAGATGCAGTGTGGTGTTAGCTGATTAAAGTTTTAATTAAAATATAGTAATGCTACACTGGGAGCTGCTGGATTTTCGTATTTTAGTGAAATTTCCTTTCAGCAGTATGAAGTTGGGACTCCACAAGAAAACACTTCAGATACTACCAGTCACGTGTTGTTTCAGCCACTTGCTCCTTTCCATAAAAGGAAAACCACCTCTAAATCAAGGACCAAATCATGATGCAGAAAGGTTCTTTACCTGCCCTTGTCTCTGCTGTGGGCTGGGGTCAGGGAAGCTGAAGGACAAGAGTCAGTTGGCTGACCCAGCTTGGGTTAATGTATTTGACTTTCCTGTTGCTCAGTAGCATCAACATACTGGGAAGAGAATGTTTTACCAGGTACATAATTTAAGATTAGAATTTGGATGCACAATATTTACACAAGTAGTAGTAGAGAAGGGTGGTTTTTTTGTTTATTTTTCAGGACTATGCAGTACAAAAGTGATAGTTGCACTGGATTAAAAGGAAAAACTTAGGTTTGGTTTCTAAATATCTGATGGTGTTATGTAACCTCGTATTAAAACACAAAGGTGTCTTTGCAAGGTGGTGGCTGTTTGCATTTCAGCCATTTCCTCTGAAAGCAGTGCTGGTTTTATTTTATAATAGAGTCCTATTCTATTCTGTTACAGTTAACTACATCTAATGTGGAAAGGACTATCGAAGATAGTAACTATGAAACATTGAGCATTTCATACAAAAATACTTGTCATGGTTCTCTATTTAAAATTTCTCTCTTCTACTCCTGTTGACGCTTCTTACATATTGATAGTAACAAGTCCTTCCTTTCTTCATGTTTTTGCTAGATGATCTTACCAACTCAACAGTAGGCTTTGTACTGGTCTTTAAAGTAAATATATCTAGAGTCCTGAATAGTCCAAATCCCAACAGTTTGACATGCATTTCTGACAATACTTGCATTTCTGAAAGATGGTTTAAATTGATCGAATACAAACAGTCCTTAAGGAAACACTTATTTTGTATGTCTGTAAATGCATTCAAATGAGCATCGTAGGTTAACTTTTTAAGAATGCATGCAGTACAAAGTCTTTTCACAAGAGAGACTTCATAAGAATGGGATTATCTGTTAGTCATGGAAATCAGAAAATTGCTGGATGCATAATGCTAGGGCAGATCAAGTTAATGAGAAGTGAAAGTCTGTCATGAGCATGAACTTCAAGGGCTGCACTACTGTTCTATCACTTCTCTGTGCATGATTGAACAACATGCAGTGGAAAATGAAAAGATTGTTGAGCCTTCTATTATATCCATAAACTAAAGAATATCAATAAAATACTGAAAGTAGTATGTTATCTATTATTTATACAACTTTCTGCAGTGAACCTCTGTAACAGTAATGTTCAGTCTGAACAATGTGTTTAATAAAGCAGATAAGAACCTGAACATAAGGGTAGGCTTAAAAAAATGTGTCTTACAAATGTTATTTAAAATTCTGGATGAGGAACATATCTACCCTTGACTATTTTGAAGATAGATGGAAATAGTAGGGTTTTTAACTGTAAGAAGAGAGTTATGATGCTATCTAGTATCACACTTAAGTTGGTAATTTCTGTTGCTTCTGAGAAAAAATATAAAGTACTGGTACATGAAGGAAATACGTGTAATTATTTTTTGATTCTGTTTTGCTGTATTTGCCAACTAAAATCGAGGCAAATATTTATAGTCAAGATTTTCTTTTGCTATTACTATTGCTAAGACCTATATTAATATTTTTCTAAGTACTTATATGTGTAGGCATTATATCCCTCTAAGCTTAAATGAAACTAAAGAACAGTTAGCAAATCAACCACGTAGACAAGCAATACTGCTTTGATTCTTCAATATGACCTAAAATTCCAAACGATATACTAAAATTAGGTGTAAAAATGATCTTCTGGGGGAAAAAAATGGCTGTTATTTACATTCAGTGTATGTTTGGAAGCAGAATTTCACATTTACTGTGTTGCTTTTAGTTTAAAAAACCTGAACACAATATCCAGTAAGTAACTTTAGTAACTCCAATAACTAAAAAGTTATTAAAATCTGGAAGAAGATATTCTCAACTTTTTATCAGAGATGCTTATATTTGCTATGTCTTATTCAATCGTTGAAATTTGAATTATCACTAGAGATTAAATCTTAAACTGGAAGTAGTTTAAACATCAGATTAATAAAGTTAGTGTTGTTTTTACTTGTTTCTACTATTTTGCATCTAACTTTAATGACAACAAGCAAAGTAGTAGATTCATTTTGTAGGGGTAATAGTGGCATTTATAGTAGAACTATCTAGTTGTCCAAGAACCTTCTTCTGTGTCTCTCTTTGTCTTATTTCAGTGTTTGTCCAGCTTGTTACTATTCCCACCAACTTGTTGACCTTGCTCCTCAATATTCCTTTTCTTATTGCTATGTGCGGGCAGCCAGTGCCTCAAACCTCTAGTGCCTGTAGCCAATGTTAGTTAAACCTCTTCTCTTTTACTATTCAAGCCACTGAAGTAGATTGGAACATGACTTTTAAAGTTAGCATTGGGAGCGTGTAAAGGAAAAGTCCCCTTTTCCTAATGTTTGGACTTTCCAAGTATGTTAGCTGTTGAAGTTGTAACCGGCTCTCTGAATATGTGAAATGTAAGTTCAGATCAACCAAGTTTAATAAATCAATCAATTAAAATCAGTTACTCATAATGGAAAGTCTTAGGAAACTGAAGGTGTAGGTGTGAATGTCAGGGCTGTGCATGATATGACAAGTTGCTGCTTAATGTCATGGCCAAATGTGTAGCTTCATAGCTGTTTTTTGAGGCTGTGTGACTTCAGTAGTCATGCACATTACACAAATATTTTGGAAAAGGTTTCATAACATACTCGCCATCTTGCAAATACCAAACCTTTTTAAAGCAGGTTCCATAATTTTTGCTAATCAGTTCAACAGCAGCAATCTCCTTTTCTTTCTAATGTTTTGGGGGGAGGGAGAAGAAAGGGAGCCTTAATTAAGCTCGTCTTCACAGTTTCAGTACAGTGTTCCACTGACATTTATGGCATGCTGATTTTTCTTTCCTTTTCAGAAGAGAAACCTGATTGCTCCAAGGCCCGCTGTGAGGTCCAGTTTTCTCCTCGCTGTCCAGAAGATTCCATCTTAATTGAAGGCTATGCTCCTCCCGGTGAATGCTGTCCACTCCCAAGCCGTTGTGTGTGTAATCCTGCAGGCTGCTTGAGGAAGGTTTGCCAACCTGGCTATTTGAATATATTGGTTTCTAAGGCATCAGGAAAGCCAGGGGAATGTTGTGATCTCTATGAATGTAAACCAGGTAAAGTAGACACATTTTTTACCTTTTTTCACTTTTAAAGCCTATACAGCCTCTAAATTCTTCTGATTCTTCTTCAAAATTAAAATGATTATATGTGCATAATACCTATTAAAAAAAAAGATAAGAAATATTATGCTAAATTTTACTTTCTTTTTCTTCTTCAGAGAGTTATTTAAACTAAGCAACAAAATAAAAGTAGCCTAGTGAGAATATTGCATTTCTGTGGATCCTACTAGTTAAAGTGACATACTTTATATATTGGTTAGATTATACAAAGGCTTTTCATAGTGGGAATATATTGTGCATGGACAGGGAATTAAGGTTTGTGCCTTCAGATTTCTCTAGATTACAAAGTGATGACCCTTAAAAACTGGAGAGAAAAAGGATTCTGGAGGAGTATACTGCAAGACTTTTTCAGTATTTACCTATTTTCCATTTCATGAGAACACCAATCACCCCTTCTTGTGATTTATTATTCTCGGTGAAGTGGAAGATGTAATTCGCTCTTTGATCCAGGCTTTGGTAAAGATGAATAATAAAAATAGAGGGATGAAAGCAGGCATATAAAATTGTATAATCCAAAATCTTATGTGCAAACAGGTTTGAGTATGCTTAAGCTGTCCCTTTTCTATGCTTGTTTAACTTTTTCTTAAATCCTACACAGAAGATGATTGTACGGTCTTTGTATCTTCTAGTGCTTATCTTTGTGTTTTTTCCTAATATCCGATGCAAATCTGCCTGTGTGGAAACTTAAACCTTTTTGTTCTCTGTCCTGAGTAGTTGGTGAACAAGTCTTTATAATAATTTTTGCTGTGGAATATTTTGTCAACCTTAGTCTTCTTTCATCTAGGATTAGGTGCAATTTTTTATGGCATAGCTTCCTTGGAATCCTTCCTTGTTACGTTGTCCCTCTATAAGTCTTCTTAAGTTTATTCAAACGTCTTTAAAATGTGGTGTTTAAAAGCAGACTGTTAGACTGTTATTTTGGGTGAGACTTCATAAGCAGTAAGAACTATAGAATGATTACTTTCTGTCTTTCATGCAAAATTCTAAATAAGAGTTTACTCTTGCAACAGTTGTATTTAGTTTGTGAAATGCTGCGATACCAAGATCTTCTGTAGCATGACTGCTATTGAACCACTATGGTTGTATATTTAAATTCTTCCTATATATACTTCAAGTATGCCTTTACTGAATTTTATCTTGCTAACTTTGGATTATTTCTTTATTTCTCAAAATATATGTTAGCTTTGATCATGTCTTCCAGACTGTTATTTGCATTCCCATCTTGTAGTTTGCAAATAACTCAGTCCAAGCTTACCTTTGTAAGTTACTTCTTTGAAGGTTATTTTCAGCTTGTTAGTATTACAGAATCTTCAAATTGAATACGTGATTATTTATCGCATTAGTGGATTTATGTAACTATGTGTATGTTGTTTTCTGAAGTAGTTTGTGGTTTTTGTTGTAAGGAGTTAAGAGGTGAGGGTACATGGGACTGGAAAAACAAAGATGCATATTAGGAGGGTAGAAGAGCAGAGGCTTTGAAGAGATTGGGGAAGGAGACTTACAGTATTTAAAGGAAGTGTAGAGCTTTGCAATGGGGGTTAGAAATTGAGAGGCTAAGGGAAAGCAGAGAGTTCTCCCCTACCTTGGGAGATGATGAAAGTGTGTTTCTTAGGCAGTGGCTAAGAGGCTGAGGAGTGTAGGTGTGTACTCTTGTGCACTCCTGGAGAGATAGGTGATGAAAGATGTAACTCCTAAACTAGAAAATACAGAGTAAGTTGGGCCCCCACTTGTTGCAGCGCTTTGGCTTTAGGGGAGAAAAAGGGAGTGCTATAAATATGGAATTATTAGTCGCTACATGAGCCTGACTTTAGTCGAACACTAGACTGGAAGACATGGAAAAGGAGTAGGTGAATGTTGACAAATCTTAGTAGACTACAAATTACTTATCACAGAAGGCTTTCTTTTTAAATGGCAAACCTTTGCAAATCTGAACTTTTTTCAGTTTTCAGAGGAACCTTGTTTTCACGGAGTGAAAACTGTACTTGTGCAGTCAACATAATTTGTACTTGATGTGTGAAAAAATTAAAGACTAAACAAATACTGAAATCTTTTTTTTAATATTTCCTTTCTTGTAAAAAGTTTAGGGATTTTATTTTTGTATTTGCAAGTCAGCATGAATGTTGCTGGCTTTTTCCATCTAAACTGTTTCATTGTGTCCACCGCTGTCTGTGGCTTTGAATATTTTTTTTGTTTAAGAACAAGTAATGGAATATCTTCTTTTATTAGGGTTGTATATTCATAGGCTTACAGAATAATTTAGGTTGGAAGACTAGATGACTGTGGAAGTAATCTAGTCCATCCTGCTTCTCCTGCACTGTTTAATGCCTTTTCTTCTCTATGTATATATACATGTACTACTGTATATGTAGTATCATATTACTGTTTTTATGTGAATTATCTGTGTGGGTTTGCTCAAATAGTGGCTATGAAGAGAAGTCAGATAATGCTTCTTACGTGGCAGGAATATCTACTTAGCCCATGGTAAACTTGGTAATAAACCTTGTGTCTTCAGAGTTTGATTTGGTATCCTGAAGAACTGTAGGAAAGTAGGGTTGGAGAGGAACTGAACTAGCAGTGCTCCATTTTGGTTTTCCTCTGTTTTTAATGCCATGTAGATGAAAAAATAGGATAATAGATAGTATAAGGCCTGGTAAATAAGTGTTCTAACCTCACTAATTTTACTGAATAGTGTCAGCATGTCCATGGAGTTTACATGTCAAACAGAGAACGCTGTTTTCCAATACTTTGCCACAGACCTAAAACTTTAGATCTGTGAGTGCTGCTACCAGAATGCTCTTTCTGCACCTCTGTGTCTGCTTAACCAGCCTCCATAGGGGTTTTGCTCCAGCTAGAGTTTTCTGGTGGAAACAAATTGCAGGAAGCTGGGAGAACTGCTTTCTATGATAGCAGTGGTGCTGCCTTATGCCAGTAAGTGTCTGCGCAATTAAAGCATAAATTGTGTTTATTTCCGTTCCTTAAATAAGATGTCACTGCTCTCCAGTTTACAATGGCATTTGAGTTTGGAGCCTTCTGCTAAGAACTGCATATGTTCAAAGACTGTGATTGGCAACTGAGTTACTGAAAGGAGAATAGGAAGTGTTTCCTTGACACTGAATGCTAGAATAAAAATAAAATCTTTCATTTTGAGTTCCACTTCCTCTTCTATCTCTTTCACTTTAAGAATACAATGATTAAAGACATTGGCATTCAGTTAAAATGAACAGTGAAGAAACTTAGTAGCTTAGTCATACCTGTCTGTTAACCTCCAGATTAATTTGTCTTAAATGTTCTTACTCATTGCTCCACCAAGCATCTCACCACACTTGTGGTACCTACCGAGAACAAGCATGTAATGTCCCTTTTTTTTTGCTGCAGTTGCTGAGCTCAGCGGTGAGAAAACAGCGGCCGGGTGCCATGAGTAACTGACTTTGTTCCTACAAGCCATGTATAACCGACTGTTCATAAGCAGTGAATTTATTGAATGAGCACTGAATTTACTTTTAAGCTGGGAGTTACAGTTCTTTAAAAGTACTCTCAAAAATAAGTTTTGTGGGTTTTTTTTTATTTTATTTTTAATAAAGAGTTTAAATGAGCAGTCTCAAATGGAGCTGTGTAATGTGTTAAGCGTAAAATAAAAATAACCTGGAACAGCATTTGTGGCTGCATGTGTGCCTCTTGCTAAGTTAAACCAGTATGAGGAATGATGTTTTTAAAATCATGTTTGTTTGTTTATTTGAAGAGTTAAAATCTAATCTAAAAGGTATTTTGCTGAAGTTGTGATAAGAACTCTAGCTGCCACTTCTGAATAAAGAAAGATAATGAGTTTACTTTGGCAGTTATCCAACAGATGCTTGTTGTACCTTTATTGATAACTTCCTTTTTTTTTTTTTTGGTATATGGTGGGGTTAGGAATGTCATCTCTTAGTTTCTGACATCCTTGGCAAAGCATTGGGAAATGTATGTCACGCAAGACAGAACCTCTGTGGAAAAGACTGCTCATTTGTCATTCTGGCAGAGTTTTCATTCACCGGCTTTCTCTAGCAATCCTGCATGGCTTGAAAATTACTGAAATTGAGGGTTTTTTTCTGGTACCAAATCCTGGTTTAGACACAATTGTACAAGGTTGTTATTGTCTAGCTTATTTGTAGTGGACTCCCAGAAAGCTGTGACTTCTGGAAAAATAAGTCCTTTCTGTGCTGAGGCCACTTTGGCGCATCAGAGATGCAAATACTGTCTTGATCCAGTAGCTTTAGATGCATAGGTAGCTATTTAGTTCTTGCCCCTGAACCATACATTCTGTTATTTGGAAAGACAGCATAATACATGAAGGTGAAACTTAATATAGTTGTGTTAGCGTATTCTACTATAAAGTTCTTTTCACCTCGGTATTAACAGTTCCATGATCAGAGACCTTCAGTTTTGTAGTCTACAAAGGAGGTTGCATATTACTGCTATGTCAGGGTCTGCAACCACGGTAGGTTTCTGCTACATTCTCATAGAATAATTCAGAAGCTACTGTATACAAATTCAGTGCATGAGAAAGTTCCTGAAGACTTGTAAGCAAAGGTTGATCGGGTATATCTTCACTGATAGGAAATAGCAACATGTTTACGAGTTTTTGAAGATATATATTTGTCAGACTATATAGTTAAAGCTTCTGCAATAGACAAAGATAATTTTCTTTAGATGGGATTTAAAATATTTTTTTAGCTTATGATAAAATATTTAATAACAGCTTATAGTGAACTTGTTCATGAAAAGTACACTTTGTAATTATTGGAATCAAAGTAAGATATGAAAATAAAACTATTAGTTCAGTGTCAAATGTTTGCAGTCTTATTTTTTAGGACAGCAGTACAACTAATCTGGGGAACATCTTTTTAAGTAATGAAGAATCCAATTCATAGAATCCAGAGAGGTGGTGGAGTCTCTGTCTCTGGAGACATTCAAAACCTACCTGGACACGTTCCTGTGTAACCTGTTCTAGGTGGACCTGCCCTGGCAGGGGGGTTGGACTAGATGATCTCCAGAGGTCCCTTCCAACCCCGTATCATCCTGTGATTCTGTAAAGGTCATCTAGTTCCAAGCCCCTGCCATGGGCAGGGACACAACCAGGTTGCTCAAAGCCTCAATTATAGACTGTTCTGTAACCTTACAATATGTTCAGCTTATCTGGAAGTTTGGCTCAATTTTTCCAGTTTGAGAAACACATTTTAATATTAAAAAAAAAACCAAAAACTTAGGAGCTTTTTTTCCTTCTTCAAGTATCTTTCATCTTTTCATTTCTCTCCTCTGAGGAAAGGCTGAGAGAGCTGGGACTGTTCATCCTGCAGAAGAGAAGGCTCTAGGGAGATCTCATCAATGCATATAAATACCCGAAGGGAAGTTGTAAAGACAGAGCTAGGCTCTTTTTTGTGGTGCACATGGCAGGACTAGAAGCAATGGGCACAATCTGGAACAACAGATGTTATGTCTGAACACCAGGAAACACTTTGTTACCATGAGGGTGACCGAACACTGGCACAGGTTACCCAGAGAGGTGGTAGAATCTCCATTCCTGGAGGCTTGGAGGTATTCAAAAGCTATGTAGGCACAGTCCCAGGCAAACATCTACGTGGCCTGGCTTGGGAAGGAGGTTGGACTAGGTGACGTCCAGAGGTCCTGTCCAGCCTCAGCTGTTCTATGATTAATCTAATAATGGAAAAATAAAGATCTCACAGTTTTGAGAGGAGACTGAGGTGGGGTATGACTATGGATTATAAAATTCTGTGGGTGATGTATAAGCTCAGTGCATGCCCTTTGTTCACCAATTCCTACTAATCCTTACAAGAATTGGAGGGCACTCTGGTACTATTAAGAAATAAGTACAAAATAAATAAAAATGGGTAAGTGAAATCAAACAGGGGAACCACTGAGTGACTACAGCCACTTCAGTATGTGAGAATTTTCTATTTGCTCTTGATTTGGGGTTTGTTTGTAACTTTTCTTGGGTTTGTACTTTTTTAGTAATGAAAGACTATTTGAGCTGCTCTTCAGTGTTAGTGAGCCATGTACTAGCACACTATGACTACTGGAAAGAATTTAAACTATTTAGGAAGAAAGAGCACCTTGGTTGAGACTTGGTGACATAATTAGGGAGTTTCCTTGTGGTTTTTTTTTTCATTGTCATTACTGATATGTGGAAAGATGGACACAGAAATAGCTGTGAAGTAGCATCTTGTTGGTAGAACTCGTTTGCTGTTTTTTCCCAAACTGCTTACCTGGGGAGGAGGCTGTAGGGTCCTTGACTCCAGGGAGGTAGAAAGGTTACTAGTTTTAATTCAGGAAACTACAGAAACTACATTGGTAGTTCTTTGGCACAACAGAGTTGTGCAAATTGTATTGGTAGCGTTGGGCCATCCTGATGAGCTTGTGATTCTTAGTGACTCTTGTGATAGTGGAGGAACTAGATACATTTTTCGCACAGAACTGTTTCAAACATATTATTTGTTAATAAAATGGAGCATAAAACTCTAGGGCTTTTTGAAGTGAAATATTATAAAATTAAGTATTCCTGTCTAAAAGGCAGATAGGTATCTTTGTGTCATTATGAAGAGATAGAAAAGTTAATTTGATAATTGTCAAGATTAGTAATTGGAATCTTTCCAGTTAAATTTAGTAACTTTCTGCATTACTCCACAAAATGGACTTTAATTAAATTCACGCATTTCTCAGTGAGAAATTCTTGAACTTGTCAGGTTGCTCTGATTTAGCAGATGGCTCCATTTCCTAAATAACTAAAAAAAGGCGGATTCTGAATATCAGTTACACCGAGGATACTGACAGACTCATGTACTTTGAAAGTTAATGGTCTTACTGACAAACCTGCTGGTCCTAACCTTGATGAGCTGCAGACTGCTTTCATTGAACTTGTGCTTTCATTTAAATGCTTAATGAGATATGCTAAGTGGATGTAATTCTGAGACTGATGTCTCATTATGACCGATTGAATTATTATTGCTGTGTACCTCTGAGGATCAAACCGGAAAAATGTAGGACTAGGTAGAAAATGGGACTTTGAAAGGTATCAGCTCTTGCAAGAAGTGTGGTGTAGCATTGCCAAGCTGCTTTAGCGCCGCAGTGAGCGGTTGTAATAATGTCAATGCTGAAGTGAAGTTTAATCAGTAATCACGGATATCGTATTGTATAATTTTCAGTCTGATAACAGTCTGTCATCCTGCCTACTCAGTCGGTAGGTAACTTGTGTCTTTAAAGAGGGGGACATGCTCTAATCTGTACTTTCTTAGTATAATTATGCTAAGGAATAATAAATAGATAATGCCTGAGCTGGTATTGTTAATAACATGGGACATTTAGGACCAAATAAGATAAAGATGTCTTTTAGCTTTCCTGAGTATGACTCACGGGATTAAATATATATTCAGGCTGACTTTTTTTTTTTTTGCGCTTCTAAGCGTTTGCTGCTTTCTGAAAAGCTGTAGGTCAGTCTTCCTAGTTATGCAGAATTTGTCTTGTTAATGCAGATAGATTTGGTAATTTGCATTTCTTTTTTGCCATATAGAAATACCTAAACAGCACAACCTAATGGAATAATCCTTAAAAATGTAGTTTACATGTGCAGGCATAAATCCACAGCATATCTTTAATATTTTTTTTATTTCCTATAGCACAGGTATTTTACTCTTTAAACAGACTTTAATTAGGAAAAAAATTGTTAACTGTTTTAAAAGCTGTGGGGAAACTATATTGTCACTAACCTAGTATATTTCTACTAACTAATATTATTCACAGGTATAATGATTGTTTCAGGTTGCTTGTCTAAATTTTATAAATTTTTTTGTTAACTAATACTAGGTCAGTTGCTTCCCTGGTCAGTAATTTTTAAAAGTGAATCTTAAAGCGAGTGGAAGTATTTTTGTAATGTCACCTGCTGAGCATATATTCATTAGATAATTTTTCTGACTTAAATTAAAAAGCTGATGCATAACTGGTTGCTTACGATGAAGTAATTTGCAAAAAGCTCCTCAAGCATGAGTAAAAGAAATTTTCTTCTCCCTTTCCTCTATAGTGTTCAGTGTGGATTGCAGCACAGTTGAATGTCCTCCTGTTCAACAAGTTGTTTGCCCACTGGATAGCTATGAAACCCAAGTCAGGCTGACGGCTGATGGCTGCTGTACCTTGCCCACAAGGTTGGTGTATTGATGGCTGAGTGTTTTTCACTTGTTCTCTACAATTACGGTACTATAAATACAGGATAATAATGCATACTTCTGTGGCAATAAACATTAATACAGAATAAACGATATATGAAGTTAAAGATATATCACGCTGATAGAAATACGAAATCTATCTTTTTGAGGCAAAGAAAAGTTCTCAGTACAAATGCACGAACATGATATTTGCTAAAATTGAAGGATTTTTGCCTCTAGATTGAATTTCAACATATTCAATTAATTTTACAAAAGTAAATGAGAAATTTTGAATGTCTTTGATGGTAAGGAATTAAATGATGGAGATGGCAGAAGATATAGCAGAGAAAATCTTGCCTAGTTGAAGTAAAAAAAGGGGTTTTTTTGTATGAAGAAAACCACTGTAAGAAGCTGAAAGACAGTGGCTATCTGGAACTGCAAGGAAACAGAAGTTTTAAGTACTTGCTTCCATTTTACATCTGCTGTTCTTCAAGTCGATATAATTTATTACAATTCAAAAAAATATGACACTTTGAAGTTGGTTTTGTTCCAAAATTCTGCACTACTGTTTTAGCTTCTGTTTTTGCAACAGACTTCCCCAAACCTGATTCAGCAATATGCCAAATGAATATGAATTCAAGCAAAAAGTACCATCAATGAAAATATTTTCGACAAAAAAAAATATTTCTTGTAGATGTAATTAGTTTGGTGTATTTGGTATGAAGGTCTTCTCGCCATACAATATTGGCATATTCTCAACCCCTTGTGAGATTGTAAAAGCGTGATAACCTTAAAAATAATTCTGAAAGTAGAAAATGGGAAAGACTGCATAATGAATCAGGGATTTTCCCTGTTGGGTACGCATCTAGTACGGTGAATTCTTTGAAACTGTTGTTTCCATGACATATGAGGCTCTCTTACTGCACGGGGAGTTAAAAATACATCTATTTTAAACAAAAAAAAAAAGCAAAAATATAAGGAAAGAAAAGAGATGTGAAGAACTTCATATAGTGCAGTAATCCTGTCTAGTACAATTTGAAAACTTTTTTTTTTTATAATTGTAGAATACAAATAGTAGTCTACTAGTTAAAAAAATACCTATTATACTTATTCAGTGAATGCTGTAAACTTTCTTCTGTTTAGAGTGATTGTTTCCTTTTTTTTTTTTCTTGAACTGTGGACCAGACTGTGGTATGGATTCTCAGTATCTTTCCTTTGTTCTTTAACATATTCTCATTAATGATTTTAGGAATTATGATAATTTCACATTATCTGAGATCTGACCAGGCCAGTTGGGATTGCACAGGAAGCTCTGGGTTTTAACTAGTTGTTGTACTGGCATTGCTTCCAGTACAGCTCAGCACGTTCAAGACAACTAGAATAAAATGCTTCTAAGGACTGTTCTCAGAAAGGTACATTATATAGTCAAAGAAGGAATCTCAGATTAAAATTCCATAAGTTTCTAGTTTAGATAAACACTCAGAAACCTTGACGCAATAGAAAACTTAGATTAATGGTAGGTTTTTTACTTCCAAATTTTTTTCAGTTTGCTGGATTAAAAAATGATATATAGGCCAAATTATTTTTGTTTCCAAAAACTAAAATTGTGTTATTTTTTCCTCAGTCTAGTATAAGTTGTGGTTTGATCTTTCTATTGCTAGCGTGAAAAGAATGAGAAATATCCACTCTATTCTTTGTAGATGATAACTTCAGTGTTCCTTCTATCAGGGATTGTAGAATACCAAGAAACAAAACTTTATTTACTTCAGAAAAATGATCAGCTGGAATTATTTATTTCTAGCAAACACATGGGAGCTGATCTTAAATAAAACACCTAGAGCAAACATGTTCTTGAAAAAATCTTTTTCTTTCTTTGATAATGTTTAAAAATATAACCAGTTTGTTCGTTTTGTGTTAACTGTAACTGGTGTTTGAAGCTTACTTGTACGTGTGCATGGTACTTAAGGGACAAAAATGGTATTCTTGTCTCCTGCACACAAAGACCCCAATTTTACAAGCAGGTTTAGAGTGTGTAAATTATTAGATAATTGTGAATTACACTGAAACCTCTTGGAAATCAGATTGCTGTGCATTACTGGATCAAAGTTTAACAAGGGCTCAGAACCAGGATTGATGAGTTCTTAGCTTCTGGAGTCTTATGATCAGATCTGAGGGGTTTTGTGTTAATATCTGTCCTCCTTGATGTGTAAAACTGCAAAAAACCCCCCATAATTAGCATAACCTAGCCTGGGTCCGTAGGCAGGTTGAAACAATTATAGGTGTCTCGTATTCCTCCATTAATTTTTAATTTTGTGGCTCAGTCTTTGTTGCTCTGTATAGTTATTATGTGGGTTGATAGATTTTTGAATTGCCTTAATTCAGCCAAAGCAATATTGCACTTTTTAATAGATTAGGTGAGGAGGGAAGAAGAAAAGCTGAATCTGGCAGCAGTAACATAATATAAATGCTTGTATGCCTGCTAGAAATGTATTTAGTTATTTAGATTTTAATATACTACTGTGGTTCTTAAGGAAGACAGTGCCATAGTCATCATTGATGTGTTCTAGGTAAAGATATTACTTGAAGGGAGGAATAAAGGAACATAGGCATGGGGATAATCAGAAAAGAAAGCGTAGATCATGGTTAGAGGAAGAGAAGTATGTGTGTAAGAAGAGAGAGCAGAACAGCAAACTAAGTTCAGTTATTTGGAACGTGAAAGTCAAACCATTTCAATTCAGGTTTAGCGTTCCATCAGATTTGAGGAAACATTGGAGCTTTATATTTGAAGCCAGGCTTTCTATCCCACATGAGACTTGCATTTCAAAACTATAGAAGAAAATCAAAGTGCAGATTTATGAATTAATGACTCTGGGAAAAGGGGATTTTTTTGGTTTTCCTTAATTCTGGAATTTCTTACTAAACTCATGATGAAATATAAACACCGTATTGACTGCAATTGAGTCTAGAATCACCTAAATCCTTATCATATCTCTTTAATCATTAGAATGAAGTTCAAAAGAAGTGTCACTTACATTTTTAATGTACATTTGAGAATAATTTGTGAACAGCAAAGAGATGATGTTTTATATGGTCATAGTCTTTAGACATCATGAAACTATTTTTGTTGTGATTATGGACTTTTTCCAGAAATTACAATTAATTGTTTAATTTACTGCCACTGAAATAAAGGATTAATACCAGCAGAACTGGAGAACATCAAGGAGAGTATCACAGCTAAGGATGGATGGTGTGTCACGTGGTTAACAGGTAGTTGATAACCGCGTACAGCAGATTGACATCTGTGACATCTGTGCCATATCTTGTTCTTCACTGGTTTATTGTTTGTAATATGCTAGGAAAACACAGATCCTTAAGACTGGTGTTAAGGTGGCATTTGCTTCATGAGTGAGCTCTTGAATGCATATTCATAATATTGAAAGCTCCTCTAGCAATGACCAGTGGGAATAGTAAACAAACATCTGATGCCATAAGTTCAGAGTTTACATCTAGTTTCACACAGATTTCTAATGCAATGATTCAAACAGAGCAGCCTACTGATTGGGCGTTGGTGCCAAAATACCAGTTGCTTCAGCTTTCATAAGACTGTTGTGAGACACTTGCCTTAATTTTCCAGCTAAGTGATATGTCTGTCTCTGGTCTTGATAAAGATGCTCTCTTCTCCAAGGAGCTTATTGAATAAAAAATTATTAGAGCTCTTATAGAGAACATGTTATCACAGTTTTGTTAATATAAATTTCTCGTCTTCTGTTACAAAGTTAAGAGGTGATCAGTGTGAAGCATACAGAATCCGTTACCTTCAGGTGTTTCCTTTTTTTCTGTTGTGAATGAATTTTTCTTCAGATTTTCAGATCCTTCTGAGAATTTATTTTTAAGTGTTAAAATCTTTATCAAAACTGCTTAATTTTTTGTATGCGAAAAATGGATTATGAAGAATGAACAGGAGCTGATTTCAGTGATTAGTGTTGGCTTATATCTTTTTTGCTCATATGGTTTATACATTTTTCATAGGATTATATACAATGGCGTAACTGGCACATTTGGATAGCTTTGCTGCTCTCTTTTTTAGAATAAAATAGAATAATCTTTACTAGATCTCCACTTCTTGCTCCAGTTTTATTCCCCTGCTTCTGTGCTCTTTTTGCTTCATGTAATCTAAGTACAGTGTTTTCCCTTGCGCAAGTTTCCATTCTCCCTGCTGTCACAAATGTGGTAACTTCAAGATTCGTTCAGTGCTCTGTTATCTCAGGTCTTCTCCCACACTGTTCTTGGTTAGTCTTTTGATAAAAACGTATAAACCAAGAAAATTCTAGAGAACCAGAAAGATGTTAGTACTGTGCAAATATTAAAAAGAACATAAACTAAATAATTCAAGTCTGGCTTTCTTGATCTCCATTCTGAGAAAAATAGTGGGAAAACTGACAGAGGAATGAATTGAGGATTAAAGGATGTAATTATAGCTAAAAGCAATTGATGTTGTTTTATGAAACTTGATTTTTGCCCCTCGAAGATACTAAGCTTGCCTTAAAAATCTGACCATCAGCATGCCTTTCTTAATTTCTGTCTTCTGTAGTCACCAGTCCTTTTCCTTGCATTGGATTCTAGATTAAAAACAAACTAACAAACAAAACAAAAGAAAAAAACAAGCAAAAAAACCACCAACAGAACAAAACAAACAAACAAAAAAAACCTAGGACTTTTTAATTAATATTGTCTCACAGGGTTTACTTTATAAAATGGAAATATATCCTCTTCCCGAAACTACTTAGCATTGAGGAACAACGTTTCCCACAGCCCTCCTCCCCCAGATTTTGTAAGTGAAACACTCCCAATGACTCACTGTCGTGGTCCTTTACCTTCTGAGGTGGACTCTTGCAGCATGCTCATGCTGGCTTGAATATCTTGCTGGTAGTGAGGACATAATAATATCCTTCTGAGAGGAGAGAAGCATCCAGGGGTATGATCAATAAATCCCAATAAGTTTGCTTGATATATTTATTAAAAGCTCACACCATGAGCTTGAATATGTTCTAGACTAGGAAAAGTTCAGAAATAATTGATATATGTTTATCCATCAAAATCTGCAGCAGTTTATTTTCTATCCAATATTAACATTAAAAAAGCAGTTTCAAGGTTGTTGTGGGAGGAGAAGGGGAAAAATTGAATGTAAATGAAGCATAACAGAAGCAGATAACAAGTCACAGAGAAACAGAAACTTTAAGAGCAGTGAAGTACTTAATAAATCTAAGCAAAACAGGAATACAAGTCATGATGACTATTTCATATGTCAGAAAAACGAGGAGCAGCTTTTTACAGACATATTCTTGAAAGATTGGAGCCCAAAAGACTTGGGCTTGAGGGATGAGTGAATGAAGACTCTGAATCGGACCATTTCACTCTCACTTAGTTACAGATAGCTGCATGGCATTGCAAATGCAAAACTCTCAATTGGCTTGAGTACCGTGGAGGAGTAGGATTATAGGTTTATTGTTTAGAAGAAAAGCTCTGAAAACGTTTCTTAAATGAATTAGTCATAGAACTTTTTTTTTCCTGGTTTGAATAGTCTTTTCCCTGTTGTTTTTTCTTTAGATGTGGCTAAAATGTCTCAATCTGGGACTACCGTGAATGGCAATGCCACAGTTTGGTAAAGAATTGAGATGTACTTGACCAGCAAAAGTTAATTCTCTGGATGGTATAATAAAATATTGTTCTACATTGTAATCACCTTCTCAGTCCTGTTGGAGGGGCAATTTATATGTGCATTTTGTTTTCCCCAAGCATAAAGCTTTATCTAGAAAAAAGCCCAGCTTTGCCTCCCCTCCTCACCCCAGTTCTTAAATACTTACATTTTTGTACAGCTCAAGAAAATGAGTAATACTTTGATGTAGTAGTAAATAATTTATTTACCCAAGGTTTATGTTAGGCTAAATTTGGATATAAGTTGGATGCAACTTAGAACAGTACAAAACCAGATTTTATTGTCATAATTAAGTAAAATTACCTTTCAAGGGATGAAATAGTAGCAAAACAAGTAAATTTACAAAACATGGAAAATACTCTTTTGCATCTGTCCTGTACTAAAATATTTTTAACACTGGTGTGTTTTATTTAGCAATTCTAAAGACATTAAGGAATAGTAGAGGTTTATATTAGAGAGTCTATCAATTTTGTATACCGTTACTGAATTGTTTTTTATTCTAAAGGAAGAAATTGCCTGTTTTAGTACTTGTAGTCTTTAGTTTCTAATAGAACTTTGTGATATCTTAGGCACAATATAGATGCCATTTGAGAAATTCATCATTAGCAGTTTCACTTTTATTTTTCAGAAAAGTTGTAGATACCAGTTGTCAACCATGCTGTCTTTTCATGTTAGTGAGCTGAAGCAGAGGTCCTGTTGCAGCTGTTTATGCAAAAATCACACCTCTTCAGAGGTCATTTAAATTTATTTATGATTTTGTTACCCTTCTAGATTACTTTGCCGAGTAAGCAATTGCTTTTCATGTACTTTATTCCCTTTTATGAAACTTGGACCTGTTGTCATTGTATCATCTATTGTGTCCACAACCTGTCATGGCATTAGACCTACCAGTCAATATTCTGTATTTCATGTTACACCAGTGTCCAGGGAATCCCAGTGGGAGCTACATATAAACTAGCACAGTTAATTTCTTCTCATTTTATGGCAGACACCAGAATCACAAGTGGGAAGTCTGTGGTTGTAAGTTCTCTTTTAAGGTATTGCCAATTTGTATTTGCATTTTATTTGAGAGTACCCACACATAGCTAGTTGGATAATGTGTTTTTTCTGATAGCATCTGTAGAGGTGGCCTCTGAGTCCCTGATTACCTTTGCATCTCTTCCACACAATAAGAGGGCTGGAGTATACCCTTTCTTTTCATTCTTCTTAGCTGCTTGGCCAGGTGAGATCTTTCCTACATTGTTCCATGTCAAAATATGATATGATTTTGTGTGTTTGTCTAGATTCTTTCCTTAGGTCTTCCTGTCTTTGGAAGACCTTAATTTTATGATACATTGTTTGGGTGTTCAGTACAGGATTCACCACTTCATTTTTCCCGAACTTCTATAGAAGGCAGTCATGGTATTTCAGGAGGTGTAACTTTTTCTCTTTTCCCCCTGTTGCCAGTCACCTCTCTTAAGCAAATTTTGCTGATACAGAGGTCTCCCTTGTATTTGTTCTAGAATTTTAGATCCTTGTCCTGCACCCATCTCATCCTCAAGAAATGATATCCAAGCGAAAATGGTTGTGGATCCCAGTTTTTGTTAAAGGAAAGTTCAGCTGGAACTGGTAAGACCAAATACATATCCAAGAACCTGTGTCTTCCTGAGATTTCTATTCAGGGCTTGACTGCTCAGTTGACCTGGATAGCTGGACCAAGGGTCTAACAAAAGCATGTTAAGGGTTCTACAGAAACTTTGTTATTCCTTCAGTTCTTTCATTAGCGTCTTAGAAATGCTGGTTTTTAGCTCTTATGGCCAACCTGCTCAAGTTGTTCCTCCTGTACCTTTAACTCTAGCAGACCACTTTGACATCTCAAGTACATCTCACCATCCAGTACTGTGGTGTTGTAACACTTGGTGTTGAATTGGAGACTCTGTTCCTTACTGAAGAGGCAGGGTTTGCATCGAAGGAAAGCTCTGCATTGGTGCCAGTTGAACCCATTGCATGTCAAACACAAGCTTGCAATAGGGTTTTACTGGTTTTAACAGTTGATGAGAAGGCTAAATAGAACACTGCAATCTTGTGATGTTTCATAATACCTGGAAATAGGTGTTCAGGCATTTTCATGTATTTTAGTCTTTCAAGAGAAATCCTCAAAAGTTGAGAAACAACAAATATTTTTTCGAGGAAAACTGTTTTTCTTCATTGAGATCTGATAAGTGAGAAAATGATATTCAATCCTGTTTACATACTGCACTGTACTGAATATCCACAAAGAGCAAGGATTAACGGGCACGTGTGTGACCTTTGTAGGTGATCCATGCTCTGTGTCCATCTTTTCCATGTTGGTGTTCCAGGAGATGTAATGAATCGCTGAATTCAAAGTTCAGGCAGTCTCCTTCTCACTCCCTTACTACAGCTGCCTCAGCCATTCCTAGATGTTCTCAGTGTGATGGTAGTTATTGGGCACCTTGCTGGTATCCAGCCTCACAATGTGCGTTGTTTTGGCAAGCAAACATTTTTTTTCCTGAAGTCCACAAATGAGAAAAAGATAAGTTTCTCAATAAAACTTGAACAGAAGGTCCTGAAACACAAGACATTTCTGGAGCCTGATGTCTGAGCATCAGAGACCTCTAACAAAGAGAGGAAACCCGAGAATGTTTTCAGAAGAAATACCATATGAACCTTCTGCAGAAGAAGCTGTAAGATGATGTAAATATAGGGGTCCCTGCTTGTAGCTTTTCAAGATCAGCTTTTTGCACCTGTATTGGGCAAGTTAAAAATGCACATCCATACTTTTCCGCCAATTCCTAGGAAGTATTGAATTGCAAAACCTTTCAAGACAATGCTATGAAAGGAAGGAGCACATTTCCCATAAGCAAAAAAAAAAACAACTCTGCATTTGCGCAGGGGAGAAAGTACTGATCATAGTTATGCAAGCAGTGTCCTTTTTATATGTATGAGTTTTTATGGAAAAGTATATGTAGTACTTTAATCTGACCATGTGCGGTGTTAATGGTATATTTACTCTTTCACTGCTAAACTTTAGAAGACATTTTAACCCAGAAAAATCAAAGTAACTCTTAATTGTGTCTACTGTTAGAGGGTGTTTTATGCTTGGAAGTAGAATGAGAATGTAGTGTCTAGATTTTGGTTTTGTTTGCATACTTAACAAGCAAGCTGGTGTTTGAACTCTTCCAATTTATAAGCTGGTAGACATGTCTTTTTGGTACAAGTTTTTGTTTTCACTTGTCAGTCTAAGAATTAGTGTATACCTGGATCACACTGGATATTGCTCTCCTTCCATCCCCAAGACTTCCCACGGTATTGTGTTCCGTTTCTTCTACTTTATCAGCTATTAACTTGCCTGGAAATTGAATAGGTGATTTAGTTCAGAATAATTTCTGACTTCAACAGACAAATTTCTGTTTGTATCACAGAGATCAATAATGTCTTTGACAGTTGTCTTCAAAGTCTCAACTGTGCAGAACCATATACATGATAAAGTAGTAGAATTATAATTTGGATGTTTGCATTTCAGAAGGGAAGCAGACATGAGAATTTCCAAGCAGTTTCCAGCAGTACTCAGAGCAAATGATGGTATTGTTATTGAGGTTACATCAAAAGAGTTTGAAGTTGTTTCCTCTAGAAAATAGCAGGAAACATTGTGTCAGCCTTCAGGAGCCACACATTGCTGCTTCCTTTTTTCTTTCTTCAATTACTTAATATTTAAGTGGAATTGATGGTTGTGGACAGTTTTTAAATAATAAATAGTTTCTCACTGCTCTTCCTTGAAATGTCATTGGTGGAATTTCAAGAATCTTGTTTCGAGAAAAGGGTTACAGTTCTTCCCTACATGGTTCCCACTACATGGAAAATGTCTCATTAATTGAATGGAATTGTTTGGTTTCAGAAAAACTGGGATTTTGGAGCAATCTTATGGCCTTGTTTTTAAATTTAGTCCATAATGGAATAAACTCAGAAGCTAAATGGTCATGTAATGGTTTGCCACATTTTTAGGAAGGTCATATTTGCCTCTTTCATACAGTTTGCTTATGGCCTCTCTTATATGAAAGCAGCATGGAACAGTTGTCAGGGTATTAGTCAATTTATCCTTCCTGAACTTGTACAGAATTGCCTTCTGGAGTGTGAGAAAGGTGTTACATGGCACAAATGGCATGGAAACGCTAAGCATGGAATAATTATTGGAGGTTTTTTTTCTTTCAAGGAAAGACAATTAAACAGATAAATTAAAAAATGCTGTGTTTTGGGAAGGTTGGTGGGGGGTTTTGCTGCCTTTGTTGTTGTTTGGGTTTTTTTGTTTTGCTTATGTTGAGCCCCTGCTGGCTTAGTTTGAGGGAGGTATGTCATTCAACAGTAAGAAAGTTTGTAGTTACAGGTATATTGAAGCTAGTGAATTACTTATAAAACTATTATTGGTAAGTGATTTTTGACCTGTAGTCCTTAGGAAACTGGGGTTTTTGTAAGCAGATCGGGTATATAATTCCTCACTAAAAAGTAGTGAAATAAGAAAAGAAACAGACTCTTATAATACCAGCTAACTAACATTTGTCTAACATCTTAACTAATGTCTTATCTTTTGGTTTTGAAATGTTTGTTATATCATGAAGGGTGAGGCTGATAAGCCTACAGAAAGAGTTACTGAGGTACATAGTGGTTACAGACAAAGAGATCGTCAACAGAGAAAAACATAAGCTGGTATGGGAAAATATGAGAAAAATGCAGGGTTGGACTGGTTTATCTGTGTGAATTCAAAAGGGTCTAAACATATATCAGTGTACTTGAAAAAAATCAGTGTACTTGGCCAGTAGTTATATGCCTACTGGGTCCATGGCATGACTCTTTTGTGACTATCCTCTTTTCCCGTCTCATCCCTCCGGGAAACAGATCAGTTGATTTAACATTAGTCAGAGGTTGAAATAGAGTCTTTTGATCAAATGAGCTCTTTGAATTCTAATAAGCCTTGGAAAGATGGTAATCTAGTTGATGTGAATGCTGACTTTATGACTTTTTCCCTTGCTTAGCATCTGTTTGCTATTTCCTAACCTAATAATATGCAAAAGAAGCACAAAACCCATTCCCTTTCATAGTATCTTTAATTAAAAGCTAGATAGTTGCCTTTTGTAATATTTAAATGTCCGCTGTGTATAAAGATTACTATACTTATGGAAAAATGCAGTCTTATATTTGTTATCTGTTGGTAACAATATCCAGAAATTTAGACAGGAATTCTTACTTGAGAGCACACTAGCTTTAATTTCTCAATATGTAAACCTCCTGGAGAATTAGAATACTTCATATACAAGTGATACAAAACCTTTGAGCATTTGGAAACACTCTTATAATAAGTGTTAGATGCAACTTCCACAGTTCTGCCGTGTCTTTCTACAGGTTTATTACTGATCTCCAAAATAAAATACTAAAAGCTTTCCAGGAAAAGGGAATATTTTTTATTAGTGACTTACTTAATCGTATCTTTAAAATGGAAAGTGCAAAATTTATAAAACAGTGACCTTGAACTGGTGGGCAAAACCTCTTCAGTCTCTATGTCTGAAGAAATTCTAGCTGAACTTCTTGGATGGAGGGGTCCAATGGCTTTGCCTTTGCCTGCAGTGTCACTTTCTGTATAGGGCTGGAGTTTTTCTTTTTAAGAGTAGCATTTGGTTGATTCCTGAAGCTGTAGCTTGACCAGTTTAAAACTTATTATCTTGCCTACTTAACATCATGGCTTCAAGTGTAAGTAAGATGGACATAATCCTTTGCTGATTTCATGAGATTGTTATGTTAACATTTCATTTTGCTGTGTCATCATCTCTTATACCCTTATGGTTGGTGATAGAGAGAGTCTTGCATTTAGTCTCTTTTCCTTGCCACTAGTTCATGAAGCTTTGATAATGTTGGGAGTTCTCTCCTGAAAATGCCCTCTTTTACAGTGTCCTTAAGTGTTTATATTATCTGTGGGAGTTTTCTCTCCTACATTTAGGTAACATAAGCGCTAATAATGTTAATGCAAATTGTATTAGATTCCTGCAAGAAAAAAAAGGAGGACTGTGATAAAATCTCTGCAGGAATGTGATGTATGTTTCAGGAATGCTTTTCTCTAGTCTCAATGCTTCAGACTTAATTTTGGTTTGATCCTCAAAATAAATATCCCTCTCCTCAACACACCCCCACCCCAACCTTCCCATTCACTGGTACTAAATCTTTTTTCCAGGGTGCCTGTTCTTATTTTCATAGCCATTATGCATTGTGCCTGGAGAACTCTTTTGATCCTACCATCAAAACAGCTTTTCTAAGGCTAACCAAGCCCTTCTCTCTTTTCATCTGTTTAATAACAGAAGTAAATGAACCAAGATAATTAGATTTTAAATAAAAATTGTCATTTACAAGTATTCTGTTTGATTTATTTTTCTTCTTATTCTTCCTTTTCCTTTTCACACTTTTGGTCACATAAAGGAAAAAAGGAAAATGATGATATAAAGGCAAGAAAACTAACAACAAAAACTAAACAAAACCCCCTCAAATGTAAAAGAAACAAGCAATGAAATTATTTCTGTTTTGAAGAACTTTAAAACTGAAATTAAAAATCAGTCCTTTTATATTACTGAAGCAGTTACCTTCCTCAGTCTGTAAAGCATTGGTTAATGAACATAGTCATGTTGCTGGTTCTTCATATACTGAAGTTTCCCTTGCTCAGTTGTTGAAGTTTCTAGGATTATTTTTGTTATTACTTTTTTTTTTCTTTTCTTTTTTAACCTGAAGAACTAAAGGCAATTCCAGTCAGGTTGATTCTGTATTTTTCAAATTTCAGTACAGCTGACTTCTTACTTGGGATTCTTAGTTCCCTCAAGCCATCCCACCACCTTTTCAGGCTGCACTCCATGAAGTCTCTTGCATGACTGTTTGATTCTACTGGTTTGTTTTTTTTCATTCCAGGCCTTTTGTTAGGGGACATCGTACTCTCTTACAGGACTGTTCCTCCATGTTAAAAGGGCGTGCTCCTCTTGACTTGAGTGCTGTTATGGTATAACATCCTGAGACATGCTTCTTTTGAGCCTTTGCTAATGAGGCGTGTGAGGGGCCGATAGTGAGTGCCAACTTCTCACTACCTCCCTTTAATCTTGGAACTTTTGGATGCCACTGTGCTATTTGATGTTGCAATGGTGTCGCTGCAGGCTGTGTAAAGAGAGAAGGTGACGTATAAAGTTGTCTTCTTTCTGGGAAGGTTTGCTTGTAGTAACTTCTGCTGTGTCACTTTTCCTTAGGCAAGTTACAGTTATAGAGGGAGCAGCTCAGAAGCAACATAGTGCATTACTGAACAGCCCTCTGAACAGCTACATTTTACAGAAATTACTTCGAAAGGGACCATGGACCCTATCAACAGACTTATTACAATCTCACCTGCCAAACTTCTTCAAACCTGGTGCTCAGTCCCAAGGCTAAGGTGCACACAGCCTGCAGGTGGATAGCTGCCTGTGAGAGAGCACAGAGCTGGACTGCAGCTTCTCTTCCGTCCATCCATCTGCTCCAAAAGGCACTTCAGAAAAATCTAGTACTATAAAGCTCATTTTGCTCTCTCACTGAGAATAGGATCACTTATTCCAAATTTCCAGATGTTGTTGTTTTGGCAGTGTGACAGCCGTGCTCAGCTACCAGAATTCCTTGGGTTTCTTCCTGAAAGACTTCTGTCTCCAAAACAATGTTTTCCATGCTAATAGCCTGGATGATGGTCAAAGGTTTTCCTAGCAGAGCTGGCTGAAAAGAATTCAGACTATTTAAAAGTCCATCTGAGACCATTTGCTGCTTTGACATTCTCCTACGCATGGATTATTTTTTACCCAAATGGGAAGTTAGTTTATAAAATTTTGGAGGGTGGGGTTTTGTTTGCTTACACTGTGAATGAGTATGTGAAGCTTTGATTACTCTGAATGGAAGGGAGTGTCTTCTGCAGAAAGGAACATTGGCTCCCACCCGTCTTTTAAACATCTTTTTCAACCCTTCTTCTGGAAGATTGCCCTATCTTAAGTTATTTAATCTGGTGATTCATATTTTTTTGTTGTTTGGTTTTGGGGTTTTGTTGGGGTTTTGTTTGTTTGTTTTAAAGCACTTCATTGGGAAGAAAATGAGAGGGAAAAAGTACAAGTTATTGGTCTAATAATTTTATATTCTCCTGCAACTTAAATCATCAGTGATAATGAATGTGAGGCAAAGAGTAGAGAAGATACAGATGTGTCTGAAAAAGCGTATTTTGAAGGCAGCAAAGCTAAGAGTGGTAATTTCAGCTCATGAGACTTGGAAGATCAAGGTCCACAATTGTATTTCTATCACGTGTGCCCTTTTCTCTGTGAAAGACATGAATTTTCAGGAAGTTTGATCTCCCTATTTTCTGAGAGGTTATCTGGTTGTTGGACATAATGTGGATGAAGTGAAACCCAGTATTTCTATGTAGGCTTTTAATACCACTTTCAGATTATGCCTGTACTTTTTTTTTGTTATTTATGTTTCAAGAGACTTTTTTCTTTCTTCTTTAGTAATACATAGGCACTTATTTCTGTGTTTCATTTTTCTCACAAGGGAAAAACATCTTCCAAAGCAGTATCTGCTAGATGGGTTAAGGTAGAAATTCCTTGAACCTGATGGTGCTAGTTGTTCTTCTCCCCCCCCGCCCTCCACGTGTCTTACTTTTATCAGGGAAGCAAAAAGTAAGATATTAGTACAGAATTCTGTAAGATTTCTTACAGAGTAATCTTAAAGGGAAGCTGCTATCACAAATCTTCTGGGTTTTTTGATCCCATGTAGTAGAAGCCATAATGCTTTTTTTCCTTCTACATCTATGAAAACAGGAGGCATACAGTAAAGAAAATAATTAGATTCCTCCTTTTTTTTGTATTTACAAGTAAGTCGAGAGGAAAATGTCAAAAGCAAAGGTATGCTAAATAAAACTCTGGTTTCTGTACTCTTACTTTTTTTGTTGGTTTAGTTCATTATCCTTTACTGTTATGGTAAGCACAATATTATAAAAAAATTCCTTGAAATGCCTGTTTTAAAACTGTCGCTATACTGTAGTATATATGTGCACATAGACTTAAATTCCTTCACTTTGTTTTGACATACGTAACATTATTTGTGAAAAGTGATATAATTAATACTGGTTTTTTAATGACTCATTTACCCCTTTGTAGTAACACGCTGTAATAATGCAATATTTTAAGAATCCTTTTCAGCTATTATAATAAAGGTTCTGTGAAATTCCTTTATTTTACTTGTATTTCTTCTTGCAAACTTAATTTTGAGTAACACCTTACAGTGGAGAATGTACCAACGTTATGTAGCACTGAGGTTAAAGGGAGGGATATTAAAACCCTGTCTGAGAGGGGGCTCTTCCTCATTCATTGAACACTGATCTGAGATGAAATGGCTTTGGGGCAATTAAGAAGACATGCACGGTAGAGGAGAACCAACTTATTGCATTTTAAGCATAAAGAATAAGCAAACACATTAAGTGCTGATGATGCTTCTTACTAATGGGTGTTTTAATGTGGGGGTTGTCTTGGAATACTTGAAATATTTGAAATAGATATTAACAAGTAGAGTTCTTATTTTCATATCTGTAACTCATAATTTCAGGATCTTCTGCTGAGTTGTTTCCTTTTGAAATTCATGTGTATTTGTAGTATGCTAAATTAATCTACACCTTTTTTACAAAAAAAAACCCAAAAACCTGTGATTTGTAGTTGAAAAATGTAAGTGCTATTCCATGAAATTTCTCAGCTTTGATATTTGCATATTTCTCTTTGTTCATTTTGTCTTGCATTTTATTGAATCACAGCTGCTTATGCCTATAATATGCCCATTGTTCAGGGCAAGAATTCTGTTAAATGTAACCTTATCAGAAATCTTGAGTGTCTGACTTTTAAACTATTATGTTAATCACAAAGCAAAGAATCTGGAAAGAAATCTAATTGTTGTTTATCTACATTTTATGTCTTCCAGTTCTTTAGGCTGTTTTCTTAAATAAGCAAATAAATACTGCTTACAGGGAGAAAATATTCTTTTTAGAATGATCCCATCTCTAAAACTAACCACAATATTTAATACACCTAGCCTCCCACGTTATTTGGCATCTCGTGTATTTGGTTGCCCCTCCACAAACTGAGGGGGCAGCACCATCAAAAATCAAAAAAGAACCTGCAGTTATTTTTCATTTAGCTTATATTTAATGATTTTGCGTGGTCTTCCTTTCTCTTTAACTGTTCTGATACAAAACTGGGTATGATATGGTTTCCTAATGAGAGAACACTATTCTGATGAATGGGTGCAGTTACTGCTTTTAGCGTTTCACCAATTTTGATTTTTCAGAGAGAATTGGAGGAGAAGCCTAATTTTGCAAGTCTGGAGAATACAATTGTTTTCGAACAATCTGGAACTACATTTTTCTACGTTTTTATATATAGCACTAGGGAAGTGTTGGTGTTGCCCAGTACCACCTTTTCTGCTTGACCAGCAAACAGAATTCGGATGGTTAAAAAAAAACCAAACTTCAGGTTTATAAGCTATCTTGGTTGTTGGGTTAATAAAAGATAATTCTAAGATATGAATACACTAATGCTGGAACTTGTGCTCTAGCTTTCCGTTTTCCTCTTGCCTACTCTTTCCCATTATACATGGCTTCATTAATTTATGGGGTTTTCCTTACTGTTCTTTGGTTTCAGATGCGAGTGTCTCTCTGGTTTATGTGGTTTCCCCATGTGCGAGGCAGGCTCCGTTCCCCAGATAGTCTCACGTGGAGATGGAACACCTGGCAAGTGCTGTGATGTCTTTGAATGTGTCAATGGTACGTGACGCTTCCTCTTGCACCTAGAGAGGAGGATTTTATCTGTCTGTGGGAGATTCAGGGCATTTGGTTACTTTTACCATGTTGTCAAGATCTAAGAGAAATAATTTTCTTGAGGCTCATTCAGTAAGAGGAAACTGGAAGGTCTACTGAAGATACTTAAGTGGGAAACTGTCATTTGTAAGCTGTCATGTTTCTTTAATTTCTAAAGCACTCTTTCCTGTGACCAATGGAATTACAGTTTTAGCAAGGCTCCCTCACTGCGTGTGTTTCAGGTACTCCTTTGCAAACACTGGAGTCCTTTCAGAAGTCAAATTTTTGTGAAGCACTGCAACTGCTTGTTGCAGTATTGTGAACAAAAGCACGCTGTTTAGACTATGGGATTTGCTTTAAGAAACATTTGCAAAATAATTTTTAATAGGAATGTATAACCTTTGGAAATTGTAAGTCAGTGTAAGAATAGACTGATTCATATTCTTTGCTTCCTGATGTAAATATTTAGAAAATGTTTTAAAACCTTGAATGTGTTACGCAAGTAACCACATCTCAGGGCTGCTCTACGCTATATATGTAGAACAGCATATATACTATACACGGTCAGCTGGGAAGAGAGACATTTGACTATTAGTAGATAGAAAGGGAAGAATACTCCTGAAAGGGTTGCATGCTCAGAAATTAGAAAACTAATTCTGACAAGAGCTTGCTAGGTAAATGTCTACTGCAATAACAAACTGGTTAAAAAAAAAAAATATATATATATATGTATATATAATTCCTACCTTTATTTCTGTCAGTTTTAAGTGAAGAGGAGGGGGGCATGTTGTTCGTGAGACTAATAGTTGAATATAATATCCAGTTCTGTTTTTTAGAAGGGTCTGGAAACATTAACAAGTGCAGAAGAGATATAGTAGATATCATTGACAGATGGAAGAAATGTCTTACAGTGATAGGCTTAGATCAATTTCTTCACTTCATTAAAAAAAAATTGCCATCAAAGCAACATGAGCCAAATCTGTAAGATCTGGGACATGCTGTTCTCATCAGTGAGGGTGGTTAGCTGTTGGCACAAACTGCCGGGAAGATACTGAATTCCTTATCTTCATCCTTTCCAATTAGGATTAGATGTCTTTTTAAAGAGTGCATTTTAATCAAATGGAAGTTAATGGCTTTATAGATGGTAAGTGGTGAAGTTGTGTAATCAGTGTTACCAATGAGTTCCATTAGTTACCTGTGTTTGAAAGTCTCTGAAAACAGGCCAGAGGACGGAATAAAAAGGACATGCACAGTCCCATTAGTGTAGTTTTCTTTGTGTTATAATATCTATTTAATATTAGAATGAAATAACTTTGAGGGGTAGAGAGAGCAGTTAGGAATAATACTGGTCATCTGAGTTATCTTAAAATAAAGACATCTGTTCTAAAGAAGTGTATGTAGACTGCAAAAAAAAAATCCATATTATGCATTGTGGGGTAACTAAATTCTGTATTTAGGTAACCCTAACGATGTGCAGAGCGTTAAAGCAGGCCAGCCTTCTGCAGTATGTATTGCAAGTATGTACTAATGTGATAGATGCAGAGCTGCATGTTCAGTCATTGTGTAGGTTGAGCTTCTTGGTGACAAAAAAAAAATATAACAGAGAACTGATGTTCCTAATAGTTCTGTGTGACGTTTTAATCATCATGAATCTATGCAGAGATCAGAGTATTTTACATAAAGCTGTTATACCAACTGGAGACATAAATTTTCGCTTTTGAAAACACTGCTGTGGTTAAAAGAATTCATTATTACAATTAATGTATAAGTATTACTGTCGTTAGAATGTGGTTCTTGTCCCAAAGGTCAGTCAGTTAAAAGTGTCAGTTTTAAGGCACATAGTGATTCCTTCATTTTGAAGGAAAGCATCTTTGTAAATAAAATCATTCTATAACACTGCTTGTTGCATACGGGAACCAGAGATTAGTATAGTGGTGTTCAGTAGTTAAGTTTTCAGGGAAGAGCTACATCCATAATCAAATGTGCTTATTCCTGAAATGTACGAGGTAGATAAAGAGAAAATAAGGCAACATGGGAAATCTATAGCAAATAATTTCATCTTAATATATGAAAATGAGGTTGTGCCTATTGTGTGGTTCCAGTGCATTGTAGCAGAGTGCACGTTTCAGTGACAGTGAAGAGCATATACCGCTTTGTTTAAAGGTAGATTATTCCAGTTGCTGTGCAGTTTCCCTACTTGCACTTTTCTGAAGTCTGCTTTCCGTCTGGAGAATATTAGACAGTATATGATATAAATTTGGGGAACATTGAGCAAGAGATTCCCAATTTACAGTCCTTCCCAAAATCCTGCATTTTGCAGAAGTTAATTCAAGGCTTCTTCTGATTCACCCAAAATATATTACTCACCAGGATTTCTGTCTACTAATCCTGGTGTGCTGCCTTTTCCCATGGGAGAGCTTGTAACGAAAAAAACTGATTCAGCATTAAATTACAAGCATCAACAAGTGACTCTAAAGAGATTGAAAGCTGCACATGCAGCAAGAGTGGAAGTGTTTGGAAACGAGAGTATCCAAACTTGCCTGTTCTCTAATGAGATATTGATGCATGGGTCTCTTGAATGTAAGTTGCGCTAAAGCACATACTGACTGTGAGCTGTGCCATCAACTTTTGAGAGAGCAATTACCAACCTTCCACTTCTCTGTAAGCTTACTTGAATAAATACAGGCGCTACTTTAAAAGGGTCTCTGATTGCTTTGTGAAAGATGGTAAATTGCATGTGTGAGAGTGGTCCTTGTGAATGTGTCCACACGGTCGAAGGCCGAGGGGAGCAGGCTGCTTGCTGCCACAGCCACATATGAGCTGTGATTTGAGCCCGCAGAGTTGCCAGGAGTGGCTTTGGAGACCTGCTTCACATCCCTTTCCCCTGGAGGTGAGGTGTGGGCTTTCCTTGCCCTGTCCATTGAAGGTGGCACCACCTGATGCATGCACGAAAATAATTGGCATTGATCCAGGGAAGAAAGGATAACAACTTCCCCTGGGACTTAAGAGCATGGCCTTTTCTATACTGCTGTTTCAGGCTGTACTGATTATCACATAGTGGTATGTAAGTGATCTCCTAAATCATCACTTTACATGACACATAACCTGTGGTTTATAACTGCTTCTGTAATTTCTTTTCCTCGTTTGTGAAGATAACAGACATAAATGAGGCATTTCTCTTTTCTCTCTGACTCCTGGCTTTCTTCACACTTGTGTCTCTATACAGTGGTACTGCATTACCACTGTAATGGAGGAGAGATTAAAATCCCTCTTTAATTACTTCTTGTCACCTGTTGATGCACTTACTCCTCACAGCAATTGCAGTTCCGTTATTAAGCTCATGGTGTGGAAAAGGATAAAGGCGATATCGCTATTTCTGAAATGAAAAAAGAATCACCTGTTTCTAAAGGGAGCATCAATGAGTACTAAAGGGATTTGATGAGGAATATCGGGTCACCAAGGAAAATCTTCACTAAAGAAGGAAGACTGGAGTCCAAGTGAACCACCTCACAGGCACTGACTGATTACCATGGAGTTCCCATTATTTATTGCAGTAATCCTGACAGAACTTATATTGCACTTTCATTAAACTTACTTTCTGTGTGCTCTTAAGAAATAAGGATTTGACCAAGGTAACAGAATCTGTCCCAGAGCAGAGAACCGAATATAGTCCTGATCCTAATTAAACATTACTGCATATTTCTCTCTGGGTATCCAAAACCGCAGAATTTTGTGGTGAACTTTAAATAGAGGCCTGCTTAAAAATAACAAGATGCAAAATGCAGCTTGCAAGGAGTAAAAGGTAGCAAACTGCTTGCTAATTAATAAAAGGTAGATTAGTATTAAAGGAAGATAATCTGATGTCAAAAAGGTAGATAGATTTATGGTTGTGGGGTTGGGTTTTGGTTTTTGGGTTTGCTTGTTTTTACTTAAATCAGAACGTATGAACAGTATTTGAAAATCACGGCTAATCACCAGTGACAGCAGTGTGAGAGTTTGGTCTAGTATAGGGAAAAAGCAGGTCAGTCTGCCAAACCAGGTCAAATGTTTTAGATCCTCTGAACCTGGTTTATACTCATTCAAACTGGGAAACATATCTGAAACAATGCAAGTCAATACCAGTTAAATTTGAAACAGGAGGGAAGAGGGAAATGCAGAAAACTGAAGGCCAGTCAGCCCAAAATTCCTGGTAAAAATATTCAGTCTGTAGATGCGTATAAATAAAAGATAAATAATTAAAATGTAAATGCATAAAAGAGGAGGGGTAGCAATTGTCAAGACCACAGCTGAATGTGAAACCAAACTCAAAGCTTTTACAGTGGTTCACTGTGAGCGGGAGGGTTGATCAATGGGTGGTAGAGACTGAGTTTTAAATAACATAAGGATAAAGTTTAACTCCTTTCATTCATATCAGTTAATAAAAAGCAAGATGCTAGATAGATTCTGTGGAACTGATGGTATGTCATATATCCATATATATGTTGGTTTTAAAGAAAAGATTACTCCAGGGATATACCAGGTAGAGCTGATTCTGTTGGGGGATCTTTCCCTGCTCTTTTCCATGATGCAGCCTCCACGTGATACAGTGACTTCGAAATGAGTGTTTTGCCTCTGTGGGGAACACCTCGCAGTCTGGTGTATATGTATACCAACCTAGACAAGAGCTGTCTTCTGAAGCTGCCTAAAGATTACTGGAATGGGACCTGCTGCAGAGGTGGACAGAAAATTTTACGACTTCATGGAAAGTCAGCACTGTATGCGGGTTGTGGCAGCTGGATATAAAAGTGGTTTCTAGAAATCTTACTATAAAAAATTGATTATTTCCATTTTGTTTTCGAGGTGAATTGCTAAATTTTATTTTCCTCAGCATCCTGTTTATCTTTTAATATCTTTTACAGACTGTAAGTGCCACAAAATAATGTTTCTTTTCTTTAAGCTGTGCAAGTACATATAAATAATTGTATAAACACATGCATAGATAATTATCATTGATTTACAAATAATAGTTATAGGTTTATTTGCATTCTGATCTCTCTGTTTCTGGATGACCTTTTTAGAAGATGCAGGATGAAAGGACTCTCAGAATTGTCCTGCAATTATGCTAGTAGGGAATACACCGCACTAAGCAGTATAACTTGAAGCGTACGAACCCAAATATTTATTTATTTTTTTTTCTACCTAGCTTGTTTTTATACATTTGCAAGGAAAAAAAAAAGGAGACAGTATGTTGTCCTTTAACATTGCTATGGGCTAATTCCCATGAAATGTATCCTCTCTTTTTTCAACTCCCTGTCAGCACAGCTTTTGAAAAACGGAAAGCTTTTCTGTATTTTGTTTGTACAGACTCAGGATTCAAGTTTATCAGTTTCCTTCCCTTTCATTTAATCAAAAGTTCACAGCACTTGCCCCAGTCCCTTCCAAGAGTCTGGTACAAATACTTCTGTATGCTGAAGGAACATCCAAACTGCTGGAATCATGAACCTTTTAATCCTTTAAACAACAGAAAATTGTTTTGAATCTTGCTTCCGCTTCAGGAGGACTGGAATTTCTGATGCTACAAAAGAAAATGCCCAAACTTGCCTACAGACAGCTGATGCCTGAAGCACCTCATGCGCTCGGCACAACCGTGTGCAGAATTGCTGCCTCACAAGGGATGGATTGCCAAACTTGCGCGTTTTTCTGAGCTGTTCTGTGACTCTAATCAAAGAAAACCAGAAGTATTGGGAAACTAGAGAAATCTCAGCAACAGAGAGTTCAGCTAATAGAACTGTATTTAATTAGATTTAAAATTGTAAGGTAAAATACCTTAGAAAACTGATTGGATAAAACGTATTGTGTCTGTTCACATTTCAGGTTGGAGATGAAGGTCTTGAGAAATAATCACAGTTTATGTCTGTGTAGTGTGAGCCTGCATGGCTTGCTGCAATGCTGACTTTTAGGGCTCTCGCTCCCAGAACAAAAAGTCTGTCATTGTGAGATCTGTAGAGCTAAATGTGTGCCAGAGCTATTTCTCATTTAACTCTATGGCAGGAACATTAATGCCAAATCAAGTCTCTTAGTCATGCTTAACTTTATATAGGAGCAGAGATGTGATATCACCTGGCCTTCCACAGCCAGTGTAAACTCAGCATTGTTCTGGGTACCGTCCGCTCTGTCCTGCCTCCTTTCACATAACTGCAGTTGTACATCTGTGCTTGGTCTGGATCAGTCTTGTATTACTGGGTTATCCGATGGCTGGCAGACGTTGAATTCATGTTCATGAATCCATGGCCCGGGTGTCTGTCTTATGCCCACTTTTTAGTTGTGAGAGTCTGCATCAGAAAAGGGATTTGGAGTTTTGGATATGTTTAAGCACTTTGTGCTGTGAAGTCCAATCAACTTAAATTACTTTGTCACGCAGCAGAAGAATTCTTGCTGTGGTATTCTCTTTATTGGTAGAATAATTAATTCATAGTTACCAGCCTTTAGGAAAAGATGCATTTACTTAATATTAGCTTTACGTTCTTTGACTTCTTTGTGGCTGCCATATGTAGATCAGTAAGGCAATAAAATTTAGCACTATTTAAAAAAAAAAAAAAAAAAAAAGAGAGAGCTGAGAGAATCTTCCAGCACATGGTGGTGGAAGAAATGCATTGTTACAATCGCACAGCATGGTTCTCACTCCTTCATTAGGCTTCCACTTTATGGGTATCTAAAGCTAGAGTTCTTCATTTAGTGCTTGTTTTGGCTTGACAGAGTCTTATGACTGCAGTCTTACATATGGTTCTAACGAAAGTAATCCTTGTCTTATACCTCAATGTATAGGCATAGGTCAATAGTTTAGTATGAATGTATACACTGCCATAAATCTGGATGGTAAAAATACACATGTAGTGAAATTCTGTGGTGGTTTTCATTGTAGGAATAAAACATAACTTTTTCCTTTCAGGATTTACAGTTACTTGCTTGGTCTTGTTTGGACATTCTAAAAATGAATGGCAATTCATGGAAGATGATGTGTCTACTTCTAAGTAGGCAGGAATTCAGATCTACTGTTTGAGAGGGAGGAAAAAATCAGTAAAAATCTGGAAAGCTGAAATCAAAGCAGTAGTCAGAAGCAAATAGATTAAAGGCCTTTTGAGTTGTGTTGGCACTTTTTCCTTTTTGAGAAGGTTTTTAAACTAACAGCTTGAGCTACATAAACTTGAAATATTTCTCAAGTGTTTGTTTATGTGAATTGCTTTCTAATGAGGTCATAGCTGTTTTCCCGGACACGGTGGTATTTCCTGCTCTTACTTTTTTTTTTAATGCTGCTTTCTACATTATGCCTTGAAGACAGAACAGGCATATGAAATCAAACATTGCTCACGATAGTTCCAAGTTTCAACTCTAATGTTGTACAGTCATATTAAAAGACTCGAGGCTGGAGTTCAATATAAGAGTATATGGAAAGAAATACCTGAGTCCCTGAAATGCTTTAGAGTTTTAAAGAAAACCTGTGTCTTTGTCAAGAGTAACCCTGATGAAAAGTTTTTAGCCCCCGTAAGTAAGAGGATTGGGTTGGGTATTCTGTGTGCGCCAATTAGGCTGGTTGAACAGAATACGCAATAGGAGGTGGAGGAAAGTTTGTGCATATGGGGTAACTGCAAGGTCAGGAGTTCCCTAAGGAGAACTTATGATGTATTCATGATGTGTGGATCTATTTCATATTCCAGAACCAAACCTCTTCATTATTAAAAATCAATCAATAAATAAATACATACCTACATAAATAAATGAATAAAAGTTGGTTAAATCTGCAAACTGTTTCATTGTTTTAGTTAGCGTCTTTTTTTTCTTAATGAAGTAAATAGGCAATGTCCTTCCCAAAAATACTTAGGAATTTTGAGAAGCTTTTAGTTTTCCACAGATTTTGTGTTTAATTATATGTTGGGATTCTGATGTAGATGGAGGCATACAAGAAATCATGGTCTTTTGTTTTTGAAACACTAAAGTGATCACATAAATATTTATTACAATTGAGGTTATTTTCGGGGGGGGGGC
>JAOXJK010000023.1:36010648-36059201 GCA_025774025.1 Xenus cinereus | reverse complement strand
GAATGAATCAGTTTTCATTTTTTTGGGGGGGGGCAGATAGATGTGAGCTGACTAGTACAGGTCCAGATTGCTTGAACTGAGAAGTATTCAGTTCTGCATAACAGACCGTGCAGTCACAAAGTATGTTTGTTGGTTGTTTTTTTTTAACCATATCCCTAAGGATTGGACAACCTTAGTGCAATTTATCCACCTGTGTACAGAGTTCTGCAGAAAGCAAGATTACACTTCAGAAACATCAAAAACTGTCTTAAAATAGAAAAATCTATTGCTTAATTTGCTGAAATTTGATGTAGCTTCTGGCTCATACAGAATGAGAAATATTTAACACCCATGAATAAATACCAGTGCCTTAATCTTCCTTCAGTATTTTAATTTTTAAAGCGTAGACTTTAAATTCTAAAGAATTGTTCTGAAAGTAATTTTGAGTAACATTTTATTTTCTTCCGTTTTTGAAATAGACAATAAAATATACCATGTTCTTAAAAATAAATAATTGTATTTGAGTTTTAAAAATGAAAGAAAAATCAACTGTCTCTTTTATATCTGTTTTTATCAGTAGCAACATGAGTTTGACTTCTTCCTGTTTATCAATATCTGTAAAATACATTATTAATTTATTTTTCCTCCTTCTTCTTTCAGAAGTGAAGCCAACTTGCATATTTAACAGCATGGAATATTATGATGGAGACATGTTTCGTATGGATGCTTGTCGCTTTTGTCGATGCCAAGGTGGAGTCTCCATTTGTTTCTCCGCCCAGTGTGGCGAGCTACACTGCGACAGGTACTATGTGCCAGAAGGAGAGTGCTGCCCAGTGTGTGAAGGTATGGTATCTTTTAATCATTTTTGCTTATTAATTCCACTGGGGTTTTTTTTATTTGTCTTTTCAATGCAAATGAGCAAACAAATGCTTTGTTTTGTTCTTTTGAAGTTTCCAGGTTCTTCCTTAATTCAGTTTATTTCTACATTTTTACTCTGAGTGTGCTACCTTGGTCTTTGCAGTGTCCTGTTGCCATAGGACAAGGGGCAATAGTTTTAAACTAAAAGAGAGTAGATTTAGACTAGACATGAGGAAGAAATTTTTTATGATGACGGTTGTGAAACACCGGAACAGGTTGCCCAGAGAGGTGGTAGATGCTCCATCCCTGGAAACATTCAAGGTCAGGTTGGATGGGGCTCTGAGAAACCTGACCTAGCTGAAGGTGTCCTTGCTTATTGCAGGGAGGTTGGACTAGGTGACCTTTAAAGTTCCCTTCCAACCCAAACTGTTCTGTGATTCTATGATCAAGGAAGTCTGATTTCTCACTTCTGAATGATTGGTTACTAAGATATATGATGTTTATTTTCCTGGCTCCTTTAAAACATTTAGAAAGAAAACAGAAAGCTTTGATCCCTTTCTTAACAACTTGGGTTATGTAAAGTGACATTGAAATTGACAAGGTAAGTCTTTTAAGTGGGCAGAATGTGTAGAAAAGCCCGCCCATTCATGCTTTTCTAGTTGCTGAAGAGATAGCATTTTTTTTTTTACCTCTTCTCTTTCTATTTGATTATTTTATGACTGATTTTCAAGGTGTTTTTTTTTTTTTCTACTAATGTTTTCTTGGTGATAGAAATATAAAGAAATATAATACTTCCTTCTTTTCTGCAATAATTTTAAAATGGCAAATTTTAAATTTTCTCTGCATTGTGCAATACAGGAGAAAGCCCTTCTTGCCTTAGCTACAGGAAGAATTCTTTCTCAAAGTCCTGTAGGATTCCTCAGCATCAGGAAATGTAATTTGCTGGGCTCAATTCATAGCTTTAAATACTGCTGACCTTTTGAGGGTACCAGGAACTTTGTGCTTTGACTCGCATAAAAGACCATTGCAAATAGCATGAGTCTTACATGGCTTTTCTGTGCTTTCTCCATATTCCTGTGTCAATCAGAATGCCATACGTGAGTTGAATGATAAAATGCACTTCATTTGTTTGTGTATTATTTGATTTTTAGTTTTTTGTATTATTTGATTTTAGGCCAAAATAGTTAATTAAAGATGGAAGGTAGCCCTAAAACATAAAAGGTGCAGATGTTAAGAGAAACATCTTAATTTTTAACTGTCATCTTTTCCCAAACACCTGTTTTTTATGTTGGCTTAACCCATTTTGCTAAAATTGGGACTAAAATTCAGGATGGGAGTGAACGCCAGGTAGAAGTTGTGTGCAGTTTCACTCAAAGTGTTTGGAGTTTGATACTGTAATAAAGTGATAGAGTGGCTTATAATAAGACAACAGCTATTGGCACTGCTACTGGCTTTACTTACACTTAACATCAATTGCCTTCATTCCAAAGGGGTTTGATGAAACTTTAGAGAAATATTCTCAAAGTTTCATTGAGCCTTTTTTTTGTCTGTCTTCTTTTTTTTTTCCTCAAGATAGGACATCTCTTTTATCCCAAATCCTTCAAACTAATGCTTTCTGAAAATTGACACATCGGTAAATGACTTGTGCTTATGATGTCTGCTATCTGATGTGTGCTAAAAACAACGCTTTTAGTTGTATTTAATATTTTTAATATATTGGATTTGCTTTAATATGTAACTTGTATTATTGCTTGCTTTGAAAACTTGATGTGATTACTGTACATTCTCAGATATTTACTTTTTGAGTCTAACAGTTATTTTTTTATTAGCCACCAGGATAAATTGCAGTTATTCATGTAATGCATATATTTTTACTATAAATATCGGTGTTGCTTATCACATTTCTTAAGAGTAAAGCATGCTCTTTCTGAAGGGTAAAATCTGCTTTTATTCCAAGTCATAAATTATCATTTATAGAGTCGCATTATTTATTTGCAATAAACCTAAGGAGAAATCTTATATAAAGTACATCCCCCATAATTCCGTTACTTTAAATACCTGAGTCTTAATTTGGTTGCTAGCAGGTAAATGGGCCTTCCAGCTTTTAAGGGTAAAAAGCTCCAACTAAAATGAAATTGAAAACTGAGCCAGATAATCTGCTGAGGAAAATTAGCATATCTCCAAAACTGAGAAGTGATGTAGCTTAAGGCAGGCTCCTTATTCCAGCAGGAAATGTGCCAGAGGTCGCATCTGTAAAATAGTGCGATGCTGACAGGAGGTCATTCCAGCAGTGCACAGGGGTGTTTTCAGTTCCCTTCAGAATTTGTTAAGCCGGTACAAAAAATGAATCAATAGATCTAAGAACCATTTTGTTTTGAAGAACAAAAACAGAAAATCCAAAAATTAAGCCTCTTAAAAAACGTAATACAGCCATTTGTAGATATATTTTCCATTCCAGATATGCTTGCTGTGTACAAAATTTGACTTGAAAAAGGGAAAATTGTCTGAATTTATGAATGTTCAATATAAGTTGACTTAACTTTTCAACAGTAAATTTCAATATTGAAATACCTAAGTTCTTACCTATATTATTTTCTCACCATATACCACAGTGTGGTTCTTTTAATATTTGATGGTGGCTGCACTTTTGAGGTAATGTAAAATAGTGTATTGCAGTTTTATTCAAATATAAAGTTTAGGCATACATGGGAAGATAAAACTTCTTGTTCGCTTGCAATTCCTCTCATTTCAGACCCAGTTTATCCAGTAAATAACCCTGCTGGTTGCTATGCCAATGGTCAGATCCAAGCCCATGGAGACCGCTGGCGAGAGGACGACTGTACTTTCTGCCAGTGCATCAATGGAGATCCGCACTGTGTCGCAACAGCCTGCGGGCAGAGCTGTCTGAATCCTGTTAAAGTCCCTGGGGAGTGCTGCCCAGTGTGCGAAGGTAAGCTCTCTGTCTGGTATTGTCCTTCGGTCTGTCATGGCTGATTCTTTGGAGTCCTCAGCACAAGAAGGACATGGACCTGTTGGTACGGGTCCAGAGGAAGGCCATGAAGATGATCAGAGGGCTGGAGCACCTCTCCTATGAAGACAGGCTGAGAGAGCTGGGGTTGATCAGGCTGAAGAAGAGAAGGCTCCAGGGAGACCTTAGAGCAGCCTTCCAGCACCTAAACGGGGCCTACAGGAGAGATGGGGAGGGACTCATTATCAGGGTGTGTAGTGACAGCACAAGGGGTAACGTTTTTTAACTGAAAGAGGGTAGATTTAGATTAGTTACTAGGAAGAAATTCTTTACTGTGAGGGTGGTGAGGCACTGGAACAGGTTGCCCGGAGAAACTGTGGATGCCCCGTCCCTGGAGGTGTTCAAGGCCAGGGTGGATGGGGCTTTGAGCAGCCTGGTCTAGCGGGAGGTGTCCCTGCCCATGGCAATGGGGCTGGAACTCGATGGTCTTTAAGATCCCTTCCAACCCAAACCATTCTGTGATTCTTACCTGGTAATTCCTGGTTTACTTGAAAATTTTGGAGGATTGAAGTAGCTGGTACAGCATTGGCTGTGACTGAATAAACTAGTCGGGGGTGGGGAGAAGCATTTTTTAGCCACACCTGTGTGTGGCAAATCACAATACTCTTTTTGCCCGAAAGAGATCATTTAAGATCAGCATTGTTAACTAATTTTACTCCTAGTTATGCTTAAAGTTTATTAATAAGCATAGGAGAAGTTAGAAGATCAAGATGTTCATTGGCTGGTATTACTGATAATTGGATTATTCCTAGTTTCTTATTCATCAGTTTCATTTAGTTACAACTAAAAGTCTCTTTGTGCAATATAGTTTGACAGTGGACGTAATTGTAGTATGAATAAAACATTGTTTCAGTGAAACTTACAAAGGATGATGATATCAGGGGGAGAGATTAGTTTTTAGAGTTTAAAACGCATTTTTCATTACTTTGTGGAAATACATAATTCTTGTATAACTGACTGAGATTTTAATTATATGGTAAATGCTAGTCCAGCCTGTTAATGGAAATCTGCAGGCTTGAAAACTGATAGACTTTTAAAAAAAAATAATAAAAAAAAAATATATATATAATATGTATGTATCTTCAGAGTTGCTTTTTATGGAGTAGTTGTTCATCATGAAAAATACCAGATTGCTAAATTTAGAAATGGTAACTCTAGACCGGTCTTCAGAGCTATCTTCACAGTGCGCAAACACTTCTGGGTGCTCAGTGAGCTTCCACTTACGTATTTTCTGTTCCATCTCTGATAGAATGAAATAAATTTTGTGTAAGTGCATGTGTCTCGGGTCCTTCTTGGGTTGCAGTATCCATTCAAATTCACTGGGATACTTTAAGATAAAAAAAAAAGTATGCTCTTTATGCTCTGAGGAGCGTAAAGATAGACAGGTGCTCTTTCATTCCAAAATTCACATCACAAGATATGAAGAAGGTGTCTAATAATATATAAAAGCTGCCAGTGAATTGTAGAGAGTTGCTACTTGCACTGGATTAATTTTACTATGAGGAAGGAAGTTAACTGTTTTTAAACCCCAGTGATCCCCTCGTGATGGAAATTGCGGAGGATGTGCTGACACCCCTCATTATTTAGTTTTTATGTGAGCAAGCTTGGGAGGGTAGTACAGGGAGAGAGGAGTTGATGGAAGTATTTTCAGTATGTTGAGGGCTTTTTTCCTCTAAAGAGAGCAAGACTGGCAAATGTCTATGTTTTCCTGTTCCAGGTTGGAGAAAATTGATGAGAGACAATGGGATTAAATGCTTATCTATATCAGACTGAGACAATTGTGATGAACCATGGGAAGAAAACACAGGGTAGAGCATAGGCTTCCATTATTCATTACTAAAGGTCACAATACGGCTAAGCTGGTCCTTCATTAATGTACCGTGCTAATGCCTCTACAGTGCTTTCAGGACACAAGTTAGCTCATCTGGACTAGGTTAGGTAATTCTGTGCTATAACATGTTTATACTCTTTGAAGAAGAGGTAGCTAGTAACTGTTTAAGTCCATAAAAGTTGTTTTTCTTATTGGGGGGGTGGAAGTGGGTTAAATTATACTTAGGATACAAATTATGTCAAACAGATCAAGACTGACGTAATAGCACTATGGAATCAATATTTAAATGAGATTCCTGTGTCATCTTAATTATTTTCTCAGCTGTTGTATGATGTAGACTAAATTGTGTTAGAGTGTATCGTCTGGGGGAGAGTAATATTTGAATGACTTACTAAATTTTAAGCTTAAAAGAATCACATTTGACTTGGTGTTTCTTTGATAGTACATACAGCTAGGTAAACAATCAAGGGGTAATGAAATCACATAAATGATGGAGCCAACAATTACTGGAAGTAGTTTCAGTTCATGCTAGGAGGGGATTTGAGCACACTCAGGTACCAGTGATCAGAGGATACGTGAAAACACACTTGAATTCTCCCTTATTTCTTCCCTTCCCTCCTCCACAGCAAACAAACCAGATAATTATACTCCATAATGCCAAGTAAATTTCAGGAATTTAGTTTTTGGGAATATTTCAAGGATCAAAAATCTGGACTGTTAAAACTCAGCAATGAGCCAAGATAGCATCATGTGTCTTGAGACTTAAATCTGAGATTAATAAGTGTTTCTAGTTAGTTTGATGCATGAGTAATGAAGGTACTGTGTGTTTTCTTTGCAGTACAGCTATTGCTTGCTAACCCACTAGGCAAGGGGCTACTTAGATCTCTGTTCTCTGGTTGTCTCCTTGTGGTAGGACTGAACCGAGGAAGTAAGTATGCCAGGGGAAGACAGGCCTTAAAAACATTGCTCTCTTTGCAAATCTTACTATTTTGAATTTGGTTTTATAGTTTTAATGATAACGTGATCCTATCTGAAATGCTGTTTAGTTTCTGTCATCATCCAGCCAGCTGACATCTCTGTTCTCTTAACCAGGTAGGCTGCATGGGTCAGTGCTCCTTCCCCTTTTTAATCAGCTTCTCACTTATTTTCCCCAAGGGTCATTTCTGTTGATGATGTTCTGCTCCCAATATTCACTGCATCATCAGTGACCTCCAGGAGTTGGTGGGTTCCGGGGAGAAGCAAGACCTGGCTGGGAAGTGGCTGACAAACCAATCCCTTGATTTTCATGTTACTAATGAAAAAGATGTGCAATATATTTAGTGAAGATCTGAAAACAATAAAATACATTTCAGCCACAGTTTTTCCTATTTAATTTAAAACCTTTGGTGTCAGCTATATGATGCTTTTCTGCATACTGCCTCATTAAATCTGCATATCTGTAGCTTAACCTTAATTTTGCAGTTTAACATATGAGCAGAAGTGTTGACTGAACGGAAGCTTAAATGTTTGCATGCTTTGTATATTTCTATATGGATATGGATACATATCCATAGCATATATCCTTTATGTGTGCATGTAGCCCACAGGATACATGTTCCAGTGTTGGTTGGACAGCCAAATTGGTTTGAAATCTATAATTTTCTGAATGCTTGTCTGGGATTTGATGGACTTTGAGAAGATGGTAACTATTCAGCTCCTGTCAGCTCTTTCATACTTGCATCTGCTGATGAATGAGGTGCTTGAGGTGCTTTACACTGGAGCTTCTGGGGGAGATTGGTGGGGAGGAAGGGACAGGAACCTGGGTTAGATGTATGGAGGGCAAGGGTATGTATGGATGTAGCGCTCCAATATGATGGGTTTGTACATGGATCTAGTCTTCAAATCTGTGGGCCACCTTTCTTGAGTTGCATTGTAGTTGGTATTCACTAGTATCTGTATTGGGTCTGATGTTTTCAGTAGCTCAGATCAAAACTAAATTTATTTTATCTACAGACAACAAAGCTGAAAAGGGCAGCCAGTATCTTGGAGAACAGAATATGAATTCATATATTTGTTTTAAAGCAGAGTGCTTGCAGAAAAATGTTGGGCAAATTCAACAAGGGAGAATGCAGTGCACTGTGCTTAGAGGAGATTCTTCATGAGTCCTGAACCAGAGTAATTGTTAAATAGCTGTTCTTTGGGAAAAGTCTGCTGATTAAAGGGAAAGAAAGAGTTGAATGTGGATTAACAGAGCTTCGAGAAGGCAGACACCATACTGAAATTACGATCAAGAGTACAGTTTGCAAGACCTGAAGTAACGCTGTTTGCTCTCTTTCTTATGGATGGGTAACAAAGTAGGTCCTTGGTCCTTATTCTGAAAAAGATGGAGGCAAGTTCAAAAGAGTCAGAAGGAGAGCTATAAGCACAGTCCAAAATTTGCAAAACATGTCCTAGGAAGAGAGACTGAATAAATAATGTTGATTTAGCTTAAAGAGAAAATTATGAAGTTGGAATAAGAAGATATCAGTCTTCAGGTGCCTAAAAGGTTGTTGCAAAGAAAAAGATAGGACAAGAGAGAATGGAATTGAATTGCAGGAGGAAAGATGTGTTTTAGAGGAAAGCAGAAAGTGGTTGAGGAAAACAAAATTCCTTCTGTGGCATGTCGTGACCAAGATTGTCTTTTTGATGCATTCGGGGCATTGCAGTTTGTATTTTCAGCATCAGCAAAAGGAGATTCACTCAGGAAATTGCATACATAACTGAAAGTAGTAGCAATTCATGTGTAGCTTTCAGTGTTTATGCAAGTGCTGGCTGTGGCTCACCAACATATAGCTGCTGGGTTTTTTAAGTAAACATCAAAGTGATCAAAGTCCTTTTGGCAACACCTTTTATTACAGTATGTCCACCCCTGACACTTCTTGCCAGTTTTCTGGCACAGCAATGGCACCGGGTTGTGCTGGTGCAAGGAGTGTTTAGCCCAAGGTGTGAGCAGGGAGCTGGCTAATTTGGGATGAGTGTGTCTGATTTGGGAGGGAGGCAGAAGGCAAGGGCCACCAATGAGGCATGAGGCTAGACACGGGGGAACATTGAGAGTGTGGAGGCGAAGACTTTCCTTCATCAGCCTGCTCCCAAACTCAAGCTTTTCGAGGCAGGCACCTCCTTTCGCTGGGGAGAGCTGGGAAAAGCAGGCACATTGCATTCTGTGGACCCAACACAAAGAATTAGTTTTAAGCTTCTGATGCATGCTTCTATATAGCTTCTATAGCTGCTGTAATTATATTGGTCGTTTGGGATTTGCCCTTGTTTGTTTAATCTATTATCTATTTAGTCTGTTTTTTCTTTCTTTGTTTTCTAGACTGTTTTCGTTAAGAGCCGAGGCTTAGGTAATCACACTGGCCCTCTCTGCTTTCCCCACAGTTTTAGAGCCAATGGCTTCTTTCAGCACAAGAAAGTCTCAAAAAAACCCCATGTCTGTAGATTTAATGAAAACAGGCAGATAGGTGGAGGGGAGAAAGTGATTTTCAAGTGCCATAAGGGGCTGCAAAATTTTGGTATGCACTCACATTTCTTTAGGCTCAGAGATTCTTCCTGGGAGCTGGTCTGTGTACCTGTCCCACTGGGGGTAACCAGACCCATTGGCAATCGGGCTGCTCTTAGTACTGCTGCTTACAGGGCTGCTTGCATCTCTGTTGGGCTAATAACTGTTTATTTTATAAATAAAATGGGTGTGGTTTAAGTAGCAATTCCATTTTTAATGACTTTTACCCCTGAAAAAACGCAGATACTGGAGTTTAAAATAACTATTTAGTATGAGTATATAATAGCATATCAATAACACCAAGCAAGCTACAGTGATAGAAATAACCGTGTTTCCCTCAGGCCATCTGCATGTGTGGACAGCCATCTGCAAATTGGAATAATAGTTGTGTTCACAGCAAGTAAATATCGGGTAGGATCGCATGAAAACACCTGATTATTTTTAATTTTTTTAGAGAAGATAATAAATATAAGTGCTCAGCACTGGCAGCGAGGCCGGAAATGTCCCTTAGGAAGATCTGTTGTTGCTTCTGTTGCCTTGCATCTCCCAGAGGCCAGGCTATTCACAGGGAAAGCTGCAACCCAGTCTGCCGATGCACAGTAATTGGTTGTCTCGCAGTACGTCCTTCTGCATGAGAGCCCTCAGGTACAGGTGGCGGGGTGCCAGCATAAGCTGTGAATGAGAAATTAAGTGTTAAACAAAATCCCCTCGGAGGATTTTCATGAATAAGGCCTGCATTACTTTGCTGTCATTATGGCTGACACTTTATCTTCACAAAAAGAAATTAACATTTTCATCAATAAAGGGCTCCAAACTCTAGCTGAGAGGTAATTCAGTTCAGTTCCTTTAGCGTGTCCAGCACTTCATTAAGTAAAAACAGGCAGCAGAGTCCAGTGAAAAGAAGTTTGATTCATTCAGGATGAAGTCAGTGGTAGTGAGCACTGTTTTACCGGCACAGGGTTTGGGCCCAGAGTTCTCCTTGGAGCGTGAAGTATAAGTTATTGTTCGGCATCAGCGCTGCAGTTCTCAACCAGTCTTTTCATCAAAGTCAATTAAGGGATGCAAACGCCACACTGTAGAGAATTGGGCTTACGATTGCCAGATCATGATTTAGTATAGCAGTTTCAGACAAGGCAGCTGAGGCTGTTGAACCACACAATCCAGGGTACAATGAAACCTACTGCCAATGAAAGTCTGAGTTTAAGAAAGTGAGGAAGACAATACTAGTATAAAATAACCTTGTTCTAATTTTCAATTATTGATAGTTAAGTTCAGTGGAAAAACTACTGAAAGGATAAATAACCAAAGCATCCTAATGAATATATATCAATGCAGCTAAGGATGTCTCACTTAGAAAGAACCTCATGGATCCTCTAATTAATTCTTTTCAGTCCCTATAGCATTCAGAGATTTGCCCCACATGCACACTAATTTAGTGTGATTGCTGTATCTTTACCTAGTAACGATAACTGAATGGCCTTCTTACCTGTTTGGACATTTCTTGATAGGCAGGCTTAATTGATTCTGCTTTTAATAAAGGTGATTATTTCATAGTGTCACTCCACCTAAAATTGGCAAAAAAAGTCTCATCAGCATTAAAATGTATTTAAAGGGTATAGATGCCTGTTAAACAGAAAACTGGAAGAATTGTTTATGACACAAAAGTTTTTAACTTTACATCTTGGGAGTGGAAAGCTTGTGAGAATTTTGATTGCATCAGTGCAAAAAAGAAAAACCCCCATGCAGCTTTGGTTTGTAGGAGACATCTTCAGTTTGCAACAATACAAATAGTCTTGGATTATAATAGTTACTTTTGAGAAAAAATGCGTATTTCAGGTTTACAGTATGAATAAAATTTGAAACAAAAGCCTGCCAAACTGAACTGTGTGTTTGGAAATACTAGTGAATATATTTTCAGAGTTATTTGTGATATTAGAAAATTATCACATCTTAAGTCCTTGCATACGCTTTCTAAAAAGTTATGTGATGCTGAATTATTAGATACTGATAGCTAACACAGATAGCTAAACACTGGGGAAAAAAATCCTGCAAGGCATTAGGTATTTCAAACTCAGGAAGGAAATTCTCTTAACCAGGACTTGGGACTGATATTTTTCATGTAATGAACTGGAGGGGCGGGGAAGGCTGGAATGCAAACTATGAGGATGGAAAACATTTAGTCACTCTTGGAATGATATGAATGTTTTTACAGGAAGCTTAAGTAAACACACATGCTGCTGCTTAGTAGGCTGCAGTTAACTTTTTTGGACAGCAGACAAAATGCAAACAAGTATGCAGACTCGAATGAAAGGCTGTTGAGCAGCACACCCTTCAGGACCAATTTTTACCCTAGTATCATGTAAAGAATTAGGTAAAAAGTAAGACTACTGTTCACTTTTTTTATTCTTAATTTTTATTGAAATGCTTGAATGCACTGATGCTATATTTCTTTAAGTCAGTCGGTGCTGGTTTCATTGGATCAGAACATCTTAATCCTTTTAGAGAGGTCTTATGTGCTATAAAAAACTACAGAAGAGGGAGCTATTTCAATTTCCCCAAACTCAGGCATGTTCTTTATTATTGATGTTAGAGGTCTTTCTCCATGTGTAGAACATGGTTTTGACATGGTTTTTCCTTTCTCCCCCAGAAGAGGTTTTCATTTCCTGCTCTCAATGAGATGTGCTTTCTAGAATCCTTTTCTACTGAGCTTATTCTTTGTGCATGGCTAACACTTTCTCCAAATATCCCAAGACCAATCACTGCAGAATCTAAATGCACTGATATTTTATACGAGTTGTTCTCTCTGGGATTAAAAAAAATTGTAAATTAAATGTTTAAACTTCAGAGTTTTTTTAGATTTGTGGCTGAGCACCATAAGACATTTATACAAAGTTCCTTATTATTGTGCCCCTAAAAAAAACCCCACTCAACAAAACAAAAAAAAACCATATTTAATTACTGTTAAAAATATTGGAAATAGCAATGGGCAGAATTTCGAATTATTTTATTTGTTTTCCCATTTATGTGGAAAAGCAGGGGGTTTGTGATCAATACTGTTGATCTAAAAGTAGGAAGAACATACATAGTGGTGCTCACAGGTGGACATAAAGCTTCCCTGTGCTATACACTGAAAATGTGTTTCCATGTTCCAGCCTTTTTAATAACATGCACAAGGAATTAATCTATTTTATCTGATTGTCTTTAGTTAAACTATAGACTCATTCACATTAACAAGATGGGAATATGAAAAAGGAGATTGGGGAGTTGTAGCACTGAGCGTCGAAGCACTTCTTGTTCTACAGTTATGACTACATAGTCTTCACATTTAAGTTTATGATTATTTTTAGGGTTGGTGGCTTCATTGTGCTGCATAACAGTTAGTTTGGTGTGTTTGAAAAGTCCACGTTTTACTGTTGATACGAACTTGTATGTTGCAATTATTTTGATTGCAATTTAGCCTTTCAAAAGTACAAATGCTTTTTGCTATTTTTTTTTTCCCAATGCTTTTTATTCCCCAATGTTTTCCTTACACATGGGAAGAAATCACTGGCAAATTTATCTTCCAGTTGCATGAGCAATATTTTCCAAATAATTCCTCAAAATATCTTCATTAGAATATACTGTATTTGTGTTATATAGTAGCTATGAAAACAAACATCTGAAATTGTTTTTAAGCAAGCCAGTAATAGTCAGTATACAAATACTGAATAAATACAAATAAAATACAAAATAGTATTTTGGTGGGTGCCGGGGATGTATTATTTTAGTGTCTGCTAATGTAAAAATTGTTTGCTTTGCAATGAATTTTTAAGGCCTGTGTTCCTAGATTCCTTGTAAAAGATAGATACTTGTGCAGTAGTTTGCGGTCACGATGGAATTGGTGAAATCCTTGATGATTTGGATATTCAAAGAAGAATCTCAAAAGATAATTTTCAACCTCTACATTGCGATATATTTGTAGAGCTTACAGTTTCATAGCTTTGAAGAAATGTGTTTCCATGGTACAGATTAAAACCTCTTTGTTAGTGTGAAGTTGTCTGGAAATGCTGTATTTATATGAATACAGATAAATTTATATATAAAAATCCAACAAGGCAAGAAAATCTTGCATACTTACATAAAAGGCTTGTAGCTCTGAGGTCCAAAGTACCCTCTGTTTCCCTGATTTTGTTGACTGCTGTCAACCCACACTTTGTTGTAGTTTATTATTATGGCATTTGCAAATGATGTGATGTGTTTGGGTCACTTTACACCAAAAATTGGTAGGACTTGCTAGCTTTCAAGCATATGCGCATAGAATAATACTGAGTAGAGCTGCACTGGGAGCACCAATGAAGATGGTGAAAAGGAGAAGTCAGACCTCCTGTGTCTGTTTAGCTAGAGTAATCGTTGTGCATAAATCAAAGTAACTGAACCCAGGTGTTTAGTGCATACTTATGTCATACTTTTATGGCAAGGAAAAATACAGTAATTTTATTATAACAGGGATAGCTTTTTTCCCTTCTGTATTGACAGGGACACATTTATGAATCGAATTAAAAACTGGAATGATTGAGTAATGTGAACTATCTGTCCCCTTACATTTCTAGTACTTCTGGGTTAAGATACACGATGGTCTAGATTTCTAACAGTCAATTAGAAGCAGCGATAGAAGTTGCCTATTTGCTTTTAAATTAGTTTGTGTTTAACAATGTCATATTTAACAATGTGTGGAAGAACGCAATAGTTACTTCCCTACTTAGAAACAATTTTGTAAAAGCCTGGAGTAGGTATTTCCCTCACAAAATATTGCTGAAAGTGAGAAACAAAACCTGTTTTGATTGAAAATATTGCATTCCAAATGAAACAAAGCAAAGAGCTTGTTTAAAGTGTTTTTCACATAATGGTAACAAATATAGTTTGCCACGAGGTGAAGAATGGGTAATATGTTAACTTAAAGGAGGACAAAAATTAAGACTGATTAAAAGTGGTTGTGGCTGCCACTGAATAGCGCTTCAGAGAGAATTACTGTTATAACAGCCTGGAAGAAATTTTGCTTCTTGAATAAAAAGCTGGTCTTCAAGTCGTTTAGTAGATTTCAGAGAGATGGCATTAGGCAAACATTTACTTCTATTGCAGAAGAAAAGTAATCAGTACTTGGCAAAAGCATGCAGAAATCTGTATGTTTCAGGAACTGTAATGTTTGTTTTAGGATTTCAGTTTCCTGATTAGGATCCATCAAGGATATTGCTACTTTCACTGGAAATGTCCTGACTTTGTGTGAAGGTGAAATTCATGGAGTCATGAGGGTTGGAAAGGACCACAGAGATTTTCTAGTCCTGCCTCCTGTTCAAAGCAAGTCCAGTGATAGCAGGATCTCAGGGCCTTGTCCCAATTAAGTTTTGAGTATTTTGAAGGATGGAGATCCCACAACCTCTCTAGGACTCTCTTGTAGTTTTACCACCTGCTTAAAAGGAAGAACAAAGCAACTTTTATCAAGTTGCAATTTCTCATGTTGTCTCTTGTGTTTGTTGCCTCTAATCCTAGCCTGGAGCATCTCCAGAATGAGCCAGGCCTTGTAGCCTTCATACCCTTCCTGTAGGTAGTGATAGCCAGCAGTAGGATGCTCCCCTTGCCTTCCTTCTCCAGGCTGAACAAGCCCCAAGCCCTCATCTCTCAGCCTGTCCTCATATGCCATCTGCTCCAGCCCCTGACCAGCTTGGTGGCCTGTGTTGTGTCAGTGTCTCTCTTCTGCTGAGAGTGTCCACAAAGCTGGACACTACTTCAGCTGTGGGCTCTCAAGTGCTAAGTATAGGAGAAGCATCGCTGCTCTGCTCCTGCTAATAAAGGTTCGTCTTATCCTTCATACAAACCAAAAGTGAACACTTGGTGTTCTCATAATACATGTGGCTTTGCAGTATTACAGTTAAGTGGAATCCCTCTTTGTTTTCTGGTAGGAATACAATGGCCAGAATTCAGATTTTGAACAACTAAGGGTATGACAGGAAGATGGGTATAATTTTTCATTCTGGTACCAGACTGAGGGAAGAGTATTTATTTATATTTTTAGTTCTCTTTAAAATTAACTAGAGAATTACGTAAATGAAATCTCCAAAGTTAGAAGGAAAAATGAAATCTTCAGTGAATGGTTCTTTTTTAACTTTCAGATAAACAGTAGAAGTCAACAAGATTGCAGTAAATTGATTCAGATTTTTTTGTTTTGATTTGTTTTGTTTTCCAGGACTTTAACAATCAAGGGTGAATTTTAGTTTTCTTTCTCTTTTATTTTACTAACTTCAATTGATCAAGCTGTGTGTATAATAAAATTCTGATCCTAAGAAATTCTTTTTCCCTTGGCCTCGGTGAAACTTGAGTGCATCAGTTTCTCTCCATTTCTGAATACTTCAGCTGAGCATTATCTTAAGACCTCAATACTCGTCCAAGTATAACAAGATCTGTATATAAGGCACAGTACTAGACCAGACCAACCATCTTGTGTTCTTTTGTGTGTGTGTTTTTTATATACATACATATAGTATTTCACTTTTTCAACAGAAGAAAATGCCAGCTCTTTGTAATACAGGCTTTGTCATGTCACTCATAGGAGAAGTGGGAGGTCTCAAAAATCAGAAAATACAGAAAAGAGGGGCCTGAGGGTTGGTTTTGTTCATATTACAAAAGTATCCTGGGTAGAAAAATACCAGTGAAAATACCATCTTATTCCAACTTGACAAGTTCTCTTTTTTTGTGACATCCAGTTTTTGTGTTGATATTGCTAATGTAGATTCTGTAAGGACAAAGCCAGCACCAGGCATTGCTTTGATGTCACCATCTTCCCTTCTTTCGCCATGAACGCAGAGTTTGATTTCAAGCTGGAATGAATGAGATTCAGCGTTTTGATCACATACCGTAGTATTTTCAGTGGACAAGTCACAATGACAGCAGTGGCTGAAATATTTCAAAATTTTTAAGTTGTTTTTAAGTATACAGCTGTGTAAAGAAATTTAATTCAAAGATTTTTATCGGCCTCACAGCATGCAAATTAGTAATCACCTGCACTGAAATTCAGCATAGAAAGTATCGGGCTCAGAGAAGAGTATATGGAAAGCAACACATTGTAATAGAAACCAAAATTTAACCTTACATAGAAGCACTTGACATCAGCAAAATCTGTGCTCTATTAAAAAATCCATTGTTTTCATTCAGACTCTCTTCAATCCTCTGTTTTATTTTTTTACTTCTCTCTTTCTTTCTATGGTATAGTTTTATTGTTGGTAAAGCACACGGACAGAAACAGCACCCATTTTTCCCACCCATTGTCTGTGCGTTTGTGCGCTGGATCTTTTTTCTGCCATTTCTACCAAGAGCAGCAGTGAAAGCCTAGCTCACATCGTGCGGTGGTACATGCTTTTTCAAGCTTAGCTACCACTTGCCTATTCAAATAGCCAGAAGCCTGGCAGAGCAGAGCTGGCTTTATTTGTTGAGTCTTGTCTAGCGAAGTGAAAATGGCTGATTTATTTTTTTATTTTTTTTTCTGGCTGCATTTTTGCACATGTGGGGGCAGGGAATGAAATTATGTCTTTTGTCCTCTACTTTTGCAGCTCATTGAGAAGCAGGCATGCATATAAAATTACTGTATCTCAGGGCTTACCTTTAGGGACAGGAGGGAGAAAAAACAGATTTGTAAGCTTGTCTAAAAACACTGAGGATGCTGAGAGCAGGCATAAAAGTAGGAGTTAACGGAATAATAAAACACAACGAATAGAGGACTAACAAACCTCTTTCAAATTAATACAATGATGGTTTAATTTTGTCCCTTGCAAGAAATACCACATTACTGTATCTATCAATGAGGCAAAAAATTGTTGTGGTGGTGTGTCCAGGACAGAGGAGCATCAAAACACAGAAGTATAGGTTTGAAAACGCATCACAAAAAGTACATAACAAATATTCACTGTTTTTTTTCAAGATATCAAATTATGCCTGCAATTAAAGAGAAGTTATCTTGAGGGGTGAACTTTAGTGATGGATTGTGAAACACAGTCCTGTTTCTCTTTAGGCTTAGTTTACACCCAAGTGGATCAATGAATACTAACCTGCATTTCAGCTTTCAGTGAGTTTTTGTGGGTTTTTTACCTACATATTTTACCTAATTGTTCTGCAGTCAGATGGTAAAGCTACAGTCGTCTTCAGTTCTCCAGCTCACGTTACTGTCTGTGAACTTTGCTCTGTGTAGCATTAATGATTCATATGATTTGTAGTGGTTTTAACTACCAGTGAGTATAAGCATTACTGTGGCTTTTTTGTAATTTGAAGTGTAGGGCTTGGGCTGGCTGACCAGTAACCTGAATATAGCTTCAGGATAACTCTTGTATTCTGATCTTTTGCATTGTCATGGTTAATGGTATTTTGGTTAGAGAATGGGGTGAGGTAGGAAAGGAGGTTTTCAGAATAGGCACCAGATGTCCTAAACAGACGGTATTAATTAATGGAGTTTCTGAAATATATCATATTATTGATCTATATCAGTATGTTCTTGATTCCTAAACTAATGGTTTGTTTGAAGTTGCAAATGTTAAATATTATACATGAATATGATTTAGCCAGGTAGTTTACTGAATGAACTTGAAAACAAATCTCAGTTCACTGAGATTAAAAGAAGTCTAGTTTGGGAATCCATGGATTCTAAAATACATTGCTTATTATGATTACTCGTCTATGCTACATGTGCAAACTCGGAACTGTGAAATGAAGAATTCACAGAAATTATAAAATCTCTCCTTTCACCTTCAATCTAGTAAACTGTATTAAGCTCTTAGAAAAAAATCTGTACAAGTTTTAATTTAAATTAGAAGAGATTTGAGTGGTCTACAGAAACCTGGATGCCATTATACAAATTTCCAGCTTGTATTTGAACAAAGCTGCTGGTGGTGGTTTATATACGTATAAAGCGTATAGCTGCTTTTCCTACGAAACTTACACAAGCAACAGAATTTGAATGTTACTTTGAAACTTTCAGCAAAGTGAGGAATCTGAACTGTGACTTCTGAGTTAAGTTTGAAGTCATCTAACTATACTGTAGTGCCTTTCATGCAGTTTTCCCCTCCAAACTCTGTACTTAGCTGACCTAATTTGAAAAGGATTAAAAACATTCATCTGCTGCATAAACTGTTATGAAGGGAAGAGTAGGGCTGGGGAGAAGCTATGAAGGCTGAAAATTGTGAAAGATAATGAAAGCACAAAAGCTCATTCTTGTAATAGGATAATTTTCACTCAACTGGAAGGCATGGGTGCCAAAGCTGCCTGTTGGACATGGAGCCAACAAGCACAAAAATTTGTATTTTAGTTAACAGTGTATACTTCTAACAACTTAATCAATGTTGAGTAGTATTTTGTCCTCAGTCTGTGAGTAAAGACTAGCTGCCCTTAAGGATGGCAAAATCTGCATTTCAATGTACTTGGTTTGAGGATGAGAGATGGCAAGATGTGGCCGCCTCCAGTCCTTGAAAATGTGCGTACTGTAAAAAATATATTATGGTTTATTGCTCAGATGGGTAGTATACAGTTTCTCCATATTTTCATAATTTATCAATACATATATTGAAATTTTTTTAAATGTAGTTTTCTTTACATCTTCATTTCTCGAGATGGAGGAACAGGATAAACTCAAAACATTGAAACAGCGAAAAGAGAGATCACGGTTCTTTAAAAGTCATGCAGTTTGTGTTTCCTGAATGAGTAGTATAATATGAATAGTGCTCATAACTATAAATTTGTTGGTTCTTAAGTGCTTGAGTTCTATGAAAAAGACAAGATAGACCAACCTAGTCTCACAGAGCAAAAAGTAATTCAGGAAAAGATAAGTGTTTCATTCCTCCTGTGTCCTGCTTTGTAATGGTAGTGTTTTGGTTCCTTGTTATTTTCGTAAGTCTTTGGATATTATTTTATTCTAACAACTTTGTGTACTAAAACACATTAATATTTCTGGCTACCATGTACATTAAAACAAATTTCATACTTCAGCATATTTAAATGGTTTCCAAAAGTAAATCTTATACTGTTCAGAAATACCTAATAATTGGTAATAATACTCTGAACTTCAAAAACCATAATCCGGTACTACAAAGTATACTGTAAGAAGTAATGTTTTTGATGAATAGACACATTAAATAGTTTCTAGAGATATTTCATATGCAGTCTATCTTATATTTTGTTCTTGGTATCCAGAGTCTCTTCTGCTTTAAATTTTATTAGAAGGGGTCTTATTTACACAGAGAAAGATTTGATCTACTGAGTCACATGCTTTGATTTACAGCTTGGGTTGTATCAATCAACTGAGAAGACTGTTCAGTTTCTAAAGTAAGAAAATCTGCATGAAGTTTTGTTGAAATACTTCTGGAGAAAAGTGGGAAAAATAAGTATTTTACACTCAGTTTTAAACTGCATATGCAAGAAAGCCAATTTCATAGTGAACAAAAAAAAGTATTTTTTTCCTGTTTCAATATTTCAAAACTTTTATGCAGCTTTATACTGTTTGAGTGTACCTCACTTCAAAACAAAGTCTGTTTCTTGAATGGTTTCAGAAATACCAAGAATATTCATTAATAATAAGAAAAAATATTTTTAAAATATTCTCTTCACTGTTGCATTCTATATGCCTTTTTGTGAACTTGATTAAAATACTCAATCTCATAATTATTTGTTTTCTTTTTCTTACCTTCAGAACCAACGTACATCACAATAGGTCCACCCACCTGTGAAATTTTGGTGAACTGTACTTTGACAGAAAAAGACTGTATCTATAGCTTCAAACTGGACCAAAATGGTTGCCGCATTTGTCAGTGCAAAACTAGTGAGTATGCAAAAATGCAATGGCTTCTACCTTTTATATCAAGCTGTATGTGCTGCTTTTCCATTCATGATGTTGGTTATACGTTGTGTTAGTATGCATGTGCTTTCTAGTTGTTCATTTTGAAAGGATAGGTTCCTGATTTCTCACATGGCTTGTTCGCTTGCTTAAAATGTGTTTGGAGGCAAATATAAAATGTCTGACTTCAGGTAAAAATCAACAGCTAGGTAAAAGAGGTTATAATGTGGAACTTAATATTTATTCAGACTTTGAGAAATCTGATAAGACTTCCACATTTTATTTTCCTCTGTGTATGTAAAGAGTTTGAGAGCATCTAAACTTCAAAAACTCCTATTGCTAGACAGCCTATTTTCAACTTAGCTTTTCTTCCTCAAAACTGAAGGTTTGAGGATAAATGTTTGAAAATTACATGCCGGGGGAGTGTGGGGGGGTGTATTTGTATATATGCAAACATATCCATATATAATTTTATTTCTATAACCTACTCTTACATTTATATTATATATACATAAAAAAATACTTTAGTTAGGATTTATGCAGGCTTTAACATCCATTTCTTCCCCAAGGCAAATCACTGTGCCTTGTGAGAACTTTGTTTGTACCAGTGAAGTATGTATTTTCTGTATGCATTCCCTTAGGAATTCAATGTTTAGAGATGAAATCTCAAGGAAGGTCAGGTTGGTTTTTGGAATTGCCCAACAGAAGACACTTGTGGAGTACTAGTCTCAGCTGCAGGACACATCACTCTCGCCACCAGCCCAGCTTAGGAGTGGGTTTAAACTCCCTTTGAGGCTCTTACAACTAAAGTATTACTCTGTTCCTCTTTTTTGATTTCAGTCCACACATTTTCAGCCACTTTCTAAACCGGTTTGACTATTTTAAGGGTCCCCAGTAGAAATGGTAAAAATAAAATTCTTAACTGGTACAAACTAAAGAGTTTTAGAATTGGATTGATATTTTGCTGAATAGCAAGAATGAGATTTGTCATGGGTTTTTTAACTATTTTTTCTGGAAAAATTTGCATTTTTTGTTTCCATAAGCTAAAGGACAGGACATCTTAATAACAAGTAAATATATGGCAAGCAATAATATCATTATGGTAATACAGAAATAATACCTTTGATTACAAGTTGTATTTGTGGCAAGGGCAACTTTCCATAGATTGCTTCCAACTGTCACATACATGCCTTACTTAGCTCTTCTTAATGACAAAATTAGAAATGTTAAGTTCTGCTTTTAACTTTGTAATTTGATTTTCCTTCTTTTTTATTGTTGTTAAATTGAATGGGGAGTTTGACACAAACAAGAAGATGGACTCGGCAAATTTCAATATCTGTGCCTATGCATGTGGTCCCTTCCTCCAGTTTGGTGCAAAGGATCATTTCTTTTATCCTAGACTGCCAGATTGCACGTGTACGCGTACCACATCCCAGGAAATCTCTATTCTTGCTTGGCGTGTTTCTGATTAAATAGTGCTTAAGAACCTATCTATTCAAGGGAAATTTTCACTTGCCAGATATGCTTGAAATTATTTTCATTTTGCAGTAGCAAACTGTCTGGAGCAAACTTAATAGTATCATTTGTCTGTCATCTTTTTTTCTGTTAAATAACTTGAATTGTAGATTGCCTAAAAATCTCCTCAGTCATTCAGAGAGCAGAAACCTTTATTTTCTAAAGAACTGAAGAAAAATAACAGCTTGGAAGTCTTCATCACTTGGTGGTTATCAGTCAAAATGACAGAAATAGAATTTTTCTGTCAAGTAATGTCTCTCGCTTGTAAGGTTCTGGATAAATGAGTGTGTGAGAACTGAAAAGAAAGGATTTTTAGGTCAAATATGCTGAAAACTTACTGTGCTTCTTTGCATTCTCTGCATGTAGAGATCCTATGTACTTTCATGTCCAAACCAGTTTAATTGCATCTTGGCTGTCTAAGAACATCAGAATGTCTATTATCTTTAGCTCATGTAGACTCATGTGATCTTTTGGGAACATCACTATCTTTATACTGCACCCATTTGTTTCTTGCTGGTCTAAGCTGCTCGACTGAGTCAGATTTAAAGTGTCTGAGAAAAGGAGGCCCACATGCACCCCATTACCATTTGAAGTCATCATATCCTAATTCTACTAATCTCTTTCCAATTAAGTTTCTTTTTTTGCTAATTTTTCTAATATCTCTGCTGGAGATTCATTATGCTTCAATCTATTTCAGCCAAAAAAAAAGCAAAGTGACAAAGTGGAAGAACATAGAGTAAAGCTGTAAATTGTTCCTCATTATTACCTTCATTTACATTCCTGTACCCAGAAATCAGTACAACAGGTTTATTGGAAATAATTATCTAAGTACGATATCATGAAACTTGTTTGGTGCTTCATTGTAATTTAGTTTCAAGTTTATCCACCTTGACTCAAACCAACTACAGATTGCAAAGGAAGAAAGAAGCAAATCATAAAGTTTTTAGAGTATGATTTTAATAGAAGCATTTTACTTTGATCTTTATCTTTGTTCTTTCTGGTTTTGCAATGACTGCAAAAACATTCTTTAACAACATGCAGTAAAAATATACATGCTGTAAAGTAAAATAAAATAAATTAAAAAAAAAAAAAGCAGAGGCAGACCACTGTTGTAAGAGAAGAGAGGAAAAAACTACCACTGAGCAAAGGGTGAGCAAAGATAGATATGGGGAGAAGGTTTCAGTAAGTAGAGGTGGAACCACAAATGATGACGGAGAAAGAATGATCATACTGACCAGAAGCATAGAGAAGCTAAAATAGCACTACAAGAGGATAAAAGGAAAAAAGTATAACCCAGGATATGGGAAGAACCACTGCAAAATACCAAGAATAAAACTGAAACAGTAGGAAAAATATTAAGTGTGTTACCAAAAAAAAAAAGGTGATATAAGATGGTACAAGATCAAGAAACAGATAGAAAAAGTAAATAAGCAAAAAATTATTACTTGTGGGGTGCAGCAATTTCTATTGTGTTAGGAGTGTCTAGGCCTTTGCTCTTGTAGGGAGAACTTAGGGGAATGAAAGAAGACCAGTGATTGTCTCTTTGTGAGGGAGGACTCCCGTTCCTCCAAAGATGACTAACGGGCACATTGAATAATGCCTGCTGTGATTGCAGTAACATAGGATTTAAAATCTGATAGTTGCTGCTGGACACTAAATCACTCTTCAGTGAGTCTGCAGTGAGGGTCAATATTTGATTCTATTTATCTGGCCCTGTCTATTCCCTGTATTATATTCATGAAAAAGAAAAAGCCTTTAAAATCTCTCCTGCAATTTAGTCTATAGCTTTTTACCCCATATGACCTGAACGTGAAGTACTGTTCAGGTTATAACTGTGACCATGTATGGCTTTAGCATTTTTTAATCTTTCAAATCTTGAATGAAATTACAGCATTGCTGTCAAATTTAAAAATTGTTTGCTTCATTTGTAAGGCTTACCTTTGCAGTTACAAGATGCAACTGTCATGCAATGTCTTTAATTCCAGACTGCTTATGGAAAGATGCAATTGTAGTAGGCTTAGATGAGTCGTTTTTTCTGCGCATCGTAGTGCATCATCATCCACTTCATCTCGTGGTCTCTTTTGTCTGTCAAAGCAAACCATGAAGTCACTATTCAAAAATTAGAAACCTTTGCATATTATATGTTTGCACAGTTCTCTAGACATAAAACCATCCCTTTCTTCCAAACATACATTTCTGTATAGATACAGAAATATTGTTGGAAGAGTGTTGATACCTTTTCCTTAAATGAGAAGAAAATGTATTCTACCATGGAGTTAAAAAGAAGGTACTATCGTTTACTCTATACTACATGTGCAGCACGGACTTCAATATTCTGGCAAGTCACACCATCTCCCTTTATAGCTCATGAAGCAGAGCAGAATTCCAATGAGGAATTTGGGTTTGTCAGTGTGGGACTTGGTTTAGTTGTATAGATGTTCAAAGGCAGGATTGGAAGGTCTAGGAAAATTTAGGTAGGTGCATCTGTGGGCTGTCTATAAATAGCAGTGGTTAACGCTCTGAAAAAGTGTACGGAGATGCGAAAGGTGTAAGGATGGGAAAAAGCCTAAGAAAAACTTTGCAGGGACGACGGTGGGAGAATAACATCTCAATTACTTTTTTCTGTGTCTTAATCATTAAGTAGTTAGGGTTTTGGATGGGTTTTCCTAACCCTTCACTCTTCTTAACCAAAATTTGAACATTTCACTCCTTTGTTCCTGTAAATAGTTTATACGCAGGGATGTGTTCTGAACACTTCAGAACTCCCTCAGTGTTAATTTTGTCCACTTAAATAAACATATTTTATGTTTATTTTGATAGCAAATTAAGATGGGACAAATAATCACATGCACTAATCATGCAAAATGTACTTTTCAGACAATGCAAAATTCCTGGAAATAGTAAAATAAAATATAAATTAGGTAACATTTTTCTATTTTAGTAACAATTATCTCCCATTGTTATCTTGATATGGCAACAAATTCAATGAGGAAAAAAAATTTAAAAACAAAGATAGTCCAGGTAGTTTCCCTTAGTACAAGGAGAACACATCATGGATTTTTTTTTTAGTAATTTTATAGACCTAGCAGAAAAAAGGATGTTTTATTATCCTTCTGCAGTGATGTGAAAGGGAATAACTATTATACAGTAGGATTCAGTTAGTGAAATACAGCCATGGAAAATTGGGTGTGAAGTATGTTTCTTAAAAATTTAAGACTTGGATGAGAAAAAAGTACATATTCTAAGTAGAATAGAAATATTAGCTCTAAGTAGGCTTATGGAAGATAGTGGAAGTGCTCCCTGAAGAGGGTAGAATTGTCATGAACTACTCATGCCAAATAAATATTATGTCTTCTCAGTAGAATAAAAGTCTTTGTGGGGATCTCTGAAGATTACAACCATGTATTGTTTTTAGTAATGTTTACAATATATCTGATGCAGTGGAAGCAGATAAGATCTTCACTTGACCTGTGGAAATAAAACCAAAAGAACAGTGTGCTAATACAAGGTTTGTGGAAGCTTGATCATTTTCCAGTAATTCCACCTTTGAGATACCACTGCTACAAATCCATTTTCATGAAGTCATGTGTTGTATGTGAATCCTAGAGTTGTTTAGAGCAAGTATCCAAGCGGGTAATTTGCCTCAATGGACTCATGAGATTATTTTTTTAAACAGGGTTTTCTAGCATCACAGTGCCCAGTCCCTTCATTTTTATCCAGCTATTGTGAATCATGAGTTAATTCTAACGAAAGGAGGGAGGGTTAGTGTGGATCTGTGGAGGCAATATATTCAGAGAATTCCAGTTACTGATAAGTAACCTAGTTTTCTCCTTCATAAATTTGCCTCCCCAGATCCCCACCCCTGAAGATTAACCAGCAGTAGCAATCCACACCGAGAGGACGGCTGAGGAGTGCTTAATTATAAAGGTACTGTGAAACAGTTCTCCTGATATGATCTAGCCTCAGCATCAAGAAAATAATGATGGTAAAGGTATGTAGCTAGCTTTATGTAGCCACGCTACAAATTTTCAAAAAAATGGACACCAGCTGAAGGCAAGTTGAAATACTGACATCATTCTTGTCAAGTATCTATTAATATTCTCTGGCAGTTATTTTTTATCTGTGAATTAGAGGATTGAAAACTAAATGTATTTCAACAGGCTGTGCATCTCTAGAATGCATTTTCAGAAGTTTTTAGACTAAGATGACTCTTGGTCTTTACAGTACAATTATCATTGTGTCCATATGGAAAATAATAAATTGGAGAAAAATATCCCAGTTTAAGAGCATAGAGTATTTTACATGCCATATATATGCTAGAAGAAGGAAATTGAGAAGTGGGTTTTTTTAATAAGTTAGCTGGAATTACAATCAAGCTATTAGACGTTCAAACAGAAGACCTTTTTTAGACCTAAACATACAATTCATGGAATTGAATTTTGTTTGCTTTTCAGTTTGATTTTTGAGCAATATTTTATAACACTCCAAATATTCATAGGATCATATAAGGTGGGGATGTGAACACTCTGAAATCAGGAATAAATCATGCATTTGATGGTTTGAATTTAGGCCAAAGAATTGTGATTCCTTTTGAGATACATTGCCTCTGAGATACCGTACCTGAGAAGGAGAGATTGTGTTTATCTGAAATAACCAACTGCTGAGTGAATCCTCAGAAATGCAAAGATTGCTAACATTGCATATACTGGGACAGAATTTTGTTGTTTCCTTGTTTGCAGGGTGAGCCCTGGACTATAGTAGGTCACATGGATATATCAAGTGCTGTCACATGCTGATTTTTGTACGTGTCTTTCCTTCCTTTAGCAGCCTATGACTTGGTCTTACAGTAATCTGGCAGCCTTTTAAAACAAGAGTTGATGATGAGAATTAGATACTTAGTGAAGAAGAGTTTTAAAACACCAGATGGTTTGTATGCAGTATGCTGTGTAGAGCTCCATCATATCTTGGTAATCATCTCTTCTTAAGGCGAGACTTTCTTCTTCAGAGAGTGTTGTCCCGTCCCCTGTATTCCATTCCCCTTAAGCAGCATCATGCTCTTGTGAAAGTCTAGTATTTGTTTTATTATGATGTGAGTGTATGAAACTGCTGAGTGAGTGGGTGACGACGGGGGGGAAAAGAAGGAGTTTATGGGCAATGGTGGCAAGGCATAAAAACCTTTGTGCTAATGTTTGCTCATTAATAATTCACATTAATCATTCATAATAAATGGTTTGTGGAAGACCAATTTGTCTTTCCAACTGGTCTTTCCCTTTCTACCTGTTTTTTTTCTAACAGCGTCTTATTAAATTGATCCAAATGAATACACTACTGTAAAATTCCCATATCCAGGTCAGCATATAATGTGTTAAATTGTTGCAAACTACAGAAGTATTTGCTAGAACTACAGTTTTTAGAGTCCGTAGGCAGTAGCTTTTGCCAGTATAGTGAGGTCTAGTGAAGACTGCAACTGGAAATGTGGATGTGTTGGTAACTGATCTTCATGCTGCTTTTGCAGTCATGGTTGCACATGGAAAAGAAAAATGCATGGTCTTGTGGTGCGGGCTAGATTCACTGCTATAAGTATTTGGTGCATGTTTGTCCTCAAGTGGGTATTTGTTCCTAGCAGGAAGCTATTTTAATAATGTCGTTGGTTGAGGACAAACAGCCTTTTCGTGATTATTGTCCCAGCCTTCTGCTGTACTCAGTTCAGTTGAAATTCTTCCAGAATTCTATGTGGTATTTCAGCTAACGTCCGTCCTCACACTAAAAAGCTAAGTATTTGTGGTAAAAATACAGTTATATTAGCCTGAGACATTCAGGAACACATTCATCTTTTTCTAAAGTCATATCACGTCAGTATCATTCTGAGATCAACCAATATCCTGCTCCTGAACTCTCAGCTTGTAGCACAAATTATTCTTTATTCCCTATGGACTGCACGACTTTATACATTTTCAGTATTACATTCCACCTCACTATTATTATTTTATCCCCCTAAGCCATCCCGTAACCTTGTGTAGAAGGATTGTTTTCTGTATTGACATTACCTCATTGACGTTTCATGTTCCATAAGAAAAATTAATGGACGTATTTCTACTACTCTCATAGAAGAACTCTACTCTTCGGCCAGATATTTCCCTGAGCAGCACAATGAGTGATATATTCCCTTTAATTGGTTTCCTGTTCATCACTTTTTTTCTGGTTTAGTCTTCTATCTCCTACCTAACCATCAGTTTAGTTCCCTAGATGATGTCATTATAAATAATCAGTCAGAGAAATAAAGATGGCTTATACTATGCGATCAGAAGCTTGATCCCTTTCTGTTAGAGTTGCAGCAATGTGCAGGTGCGTAATGCAGTTCCCTTCAACTCTGAAAGGCAGTTAGCTTTTGAAATATTTCCTATCTTCTCTCAGACTGTCCGACTACCCCAATACACTTTTAAAGGAGTTATTAGCCCAGTTAGGGCTCGATCTCTTCTCTGCAAATAAGTTCCATGTTTGGGATTCAGGTTCCTGATGAAATTTATCTAAGCAGAGGTGGGAAAAACCCCCTAAACAAGTAACCTCCTGACATTTTGCCATAGTAAATTTCCTCAGTTCATTGCAGTTGATTTTCATGAACTAGTTCTCTTTATTCTTTAGTATTCGTCACTTGAAATGCAAAATCTTAGCAGAAAAGATGTTTTTACTTATCCTTTCATAACAAATTTGTGATTATTTTATTAATGATGATTTAAAGCTATAGCTAAGGCTACAGAAATATTGAATCTTTAGGCTTGCAATCTTTTTCTCTTTTTTATTTTCTTTCCCTGAGCGCTGCAGCTGCTTTGTTAAATTGATAGTTCACTCTGTTTTCTGGAAAAAATACCTGGTTTAAAATGCCGGAGTAGGGTTTTCGACAGCCCTGTGCAGCAGACATAAATTGTGTGTGTGTACCAGATGGTACTTCAGTTTGAGGCTGCCTGTGATTGTCATGTTTCAGTAGGAGAAATTTAGATAGTTAGATGTGAAGTCAGAAAGTGGACCAGAATTCACATTTTGATTTTCATGACACTAAATTTCTTCACAGAGAGTATTCTTCAAAAACTATTTAAAAGCTATATCCACAGCTTATAATGTCACACTATCAGAAATTAAAGTAGGATGTGTTAATAATTACTGTACCAGTAGCAGACAGTGGATATCGTAAAAACAAATGACAACTACTTGTAGTGGGTAACTCCCTGTTAAGGGGCACTGGGGCACCCATCTGCCAGCCTGACAGGGCATCACAAGGGGTGTTCTGCCTTCTGGGAGCTAAGGTCCAAGATGTTGCTGAGAGGGTGCCAAACTTGTCAAGAGCACAGACTACTATCCATAGCTACTCCTTCAGGTGGGTACAAATGACACTGCAAGCTGCAACCTGGGCAGAATCAAGGACAACTACAAAGCCCTGGGGGTGCAAGCAAAAAGTACTGATACCCAAGTTATCTTTTCTTCCATTTTACCAGTTAAAGGAAAAGGTGCAGCCAAAAATAGACATGTAATGCAAATTAACCTCTGGCTTTGTGGTTGGTGCCGTTGTGAGGGTTTTGGCTTTTATGACAATGGGACATTCTTTGATGACTGTAAGCTGTTAGGGAGGGATGGAATCCACCTCTCTAGAAGAAGCAAGGGAATCTTTGGCAGCAGGCTTGGCCAACTTGGTGTGGCGGGCTTTCAACTGAAGGAGTCAGGGGGCGGGAGTCCAAAGTGACAATGCTCACACCACTGCAGTCAACTGGGGAATAAGCCAGGCCAAACATGATCAGCAACAGATATCCCTCAGCTGTCTGTCAAGATGAGAACCAGAAGACCGACCACCTCAAGTGTATGTATACCAATGCATGCAGCCTGTGGAACAAACAGGAGAAACTGGAGCTCCATGCATGTGGTTGGGAAAGGGCAAGCAAAGTTTGTCAACCATGCTTGGTAAACCTGTTTGCCTTCTACAATGAAGTAACCTGTTCAGTTGATGTGGGGTGAGTGGTGGACATTGACTACCTGGATTTCTCCAAGGCTTTTGACACTGTTTCCCACGGCCTTCTCTTATAGAAACTGATGCATCGTGACCTAGACAAGTGGTCTGTGTGGGGAACTGGCTAACAGGCTGCACCCAGCAGGTGGTGGTAAATAGCTCTTTTTCCAACTGGGAACCTGTCACAAGTGGAGTCCCCATGGATCAGTATTGGGTCCAATGCTGTTTAATATCTTCATAAATGATCTGGATGATGGGATCCTGTCTACCCTGATGAAGTTTGCTGATGACACCAAACTGAGTGGGGAAGTTGACACTTTAGATGGGAGAGCCACCATGCAGAATGACTAGGCTGGAAGAGTAGGCTAACAAGACCCTTATGAAGTTCAACAAGGTTTTGCACCTGGGAAAACATAATCCAGGAGAACAGCATAGACTGGCATCTTACTGACTGGGGAGCAGCTCTGTGGAAAGGGATCTAGGGGCCTGATGGACAACAACCTCAATCTAAGTGAACAGGGTGCTGCTGTGGCAAATAAAGCCAACAGGATGCTGGGTTGCATCAACAAGGGCATCACCAACAGAGAAAAAGAAGTCATTAGCCCATTCAGTGCTTATCAGGTCACACCCGGAATAATGTATTCAGTTTTGCTTCTCACTGTGCAAAAAAGATGTGGACAGGCTGGAGAATGGTCCACAGGAGGGCCACCAAGATGATGAAAGGACTGGAAAGCCTGTCATATGAGGAAAAGCAGAGAGATTTTGGTTTCTTCAGCCTTGAGAAAAGAAGGCTTCGGGGAGACCTTATAACCACATCGCAGTTTTTAAAGGGTGGCTACAAAGATGGAGACTCTCTTTTTACAAGGAGTCACATGGAAAAGAGGAGGGGTAATAGGTACAAGTTACTCCTGGGGAGGTTCTGATTGGATACAAGGGGAAATTTTTTCACAATGAGAACTATCAGCCATTGGAATAATCTCCCCAGGGAAGTGGCGGATGCCCCAACACTGGACACTTTTAAGATTCAGGTGGACACCACTCTGGGCCACCTTGTCTAGACTATGCTTTTGCCAAGAAAAGTTGGAGCAGATGATCCTTGAGGTCCCTTCCAATCTGGTATTCTTTGATTCTCTGATTCTCAGATGGCATCATGTTTAGCATTTTATTAGAAGACTGTCAACAGAGTTCTGAGGAGATTATTCTGTTTTCCTGGTATAGCATTGACATAACACTAGCAAGTTCAGATGTGAACAGTGATCTATATTAACGTCAGCACATTTTCCCTGTGTGTTTGACATAGCCAGAATTTTGATGGTATTTTGTATGCTCTTCAATGTCTTTCTGAGAGGCAGCGGTGGCTAGTCAGTCATCCACCCTAAGGCTCTGAAGAGCTTTTCTTTCTTGGCCACTTACAAAGTGAAAATTATTTTGAGGTTAAGTCACTATGTAAAGGATTAAGCAAGGAAAATACTGTCTTGAGACTGGATCTTCTAGTTAGTATGTCAGCTTACTTTTTTAGAATATTAAACATCATAAGCTACTTGGGATAAGACACTGTGCTCCTGCTTGTACAGCCGTATCCTAGACACCTTAACCCTTTTAATAAAGTATGTTAAAGTCACACGTAACAAACTTGTTTTGCGTCTCTGAAAAGCAGTTTTACTAACCAAATCAAAGCAAAAGAGAAGACTGAAAACAAAAGCATACTTGGCTGTGGGATTCTGAGGAATCATTATTTTGCTGTCTTCTGTAACGTCATACTCAAACCTGGGGGTTGCACTTTGGTAGCTCTTGTTAACATGTAATTGGGGGACAAATAAGATAAAGAATTATGCCAAGTGAAAAAAATGTTCTTGTTTTCATTTTTTTTAGATCTATTTTTATTTTCAGCTCTTCCTTTCGCTTTTTTAAGATGCCTATTCATTTCTCCCATGCTTTTGCATTTGTACCTTCCTGTTCCTTGACCTGTCTTCCATGATCCTGATGTTTATGAACAGCCATCTAAACACTTCATCTCCATGACAAAGTACTCTTCAGAAAATGAATGGTTCTAATTGATCCAGCCTGTGCAATTCTGGGATTATTCACTGATCAGTTCTGAGCATAAGCAGGAGATATCATAACTTATACCATATCAAAGATCATAACTGAACTTAATATGTTTTGGAGATATTCCAGGGTAGGTGTACTTTTCGGTACATTCTTTATAAAGTTCAAGTCCGACTTTAAAAGTTATGACTGATTTATGAAGTCACATATAATGAAAAGTTTATTGCTGTGTGCTGTCAGGGAATAATTGTGTGTAAAAGCTCATAAATTAAAGAGAAATTATCATTATTTTAACTTGCTTCATGGAAAGCCTTTTTCTTTGTGGAAAGAAAACACACTTTGTTTTCCACTCTTTATCAGAGAAGATATCTGATATCTGACATCACTCTTTACCAGAGAAGAGGATCAGATTTTCCTCTGCATTATAATGTTTTAAATTCAGCATTAGTGACTACATATTAAAAAGCTCTAGTATTCTTGATGGATCAGCCTGAACTCTATCTTACAGAAACATGTAAGACTTCATGAAGATCTCTTGAGTAAAGCAAGAACGTGAGATAAGGGTTACCATTGCTGTAAATGCTTAAATCTTGCAGCATTGCAACTCTGCTGACAAAGACAAGCTCCAGAGCAGCTGTGAAAGAATTTGGCATTTCTTTTTTGGTATTCTGTGACCAAAAAAACTTGCAACCTTTTTTCTTCGGACACCAAATTTGCTTAAAAGTGGATAAGTGGGAGCTACAAACCTGGTGATCTTCATCCTACTTAAACTGAGAACTGTTTTTTTGGGGTAATAAGGCTCTTATGTTGCATTGCGCTTGTATGCTCAAATTCCACCACAGAAGTAGGCAGTGAATTTGCCAGTCATCTCCGAGGCTTCAGCCTCACTCTGAGGTACTAAGAAACATGCCTTCTTTATGAAATGAGCATTAACGTTGTAAAATAGGTAAGGAACAATTAGCTTAGCCACATCTGGTTAAGTCTATATTTTACAGTCTTAAATGCCACATTACAAAAACAGAAGAAAATGCACTTAAGTAAAGCAAAGACCCTTTGTGTGGTCTGCCTTCAGTATATTACCATGTGAGAGATATGAAGATGATCTTTGCATCTGAGACCCACAGAAGCAGTGTAAGGAACAGAATAAGTCAAGGTACTGATCTTTTCTTTGGCAAAACCCTGTCCTTAAATGTTCATAGGCCTAAAGAAAAGTGGTCTTCAGAGCTTGAGGGAGCGCTCTGCACCTGCCCTCTGTATAACCAGCACTTTGTAGTAGTGTGGATATTTCAACTGGAGATCAGCCATCCTTTAAATATCACTCTTAAAGTTGGTCCTTTGGTTAGAATCTCAATTATATTTCCCTCTTTTTCTATTTTGATCTACTTTAGCTATTGTAATAATGTGTTTGGCATCCCTAGTGTAACAAAAATCATTATTTTCTGTCTCTTCTTACCTCTGCAACCAATAAATGAACTATGCATCCCAGAGTATGTTAAGAGTGGTCTTTCTGGCACTTCTTTCAAGAAGAATAAAAAGAAACTGATCGTTCTCAAAATAGTAAATTCCAATGAGAGAGAACATAATGACCATTATTTATCTGTACTGGAGAAACTGAGAAATGCTGAAGAAATCCAGCATCTCCCTTACACCACAAGAGGCTGATAAAACATGGTAGCGGACTTCAAGAGACGGGCCTTTTAGTCTAGCATCTCTAAGCTTATATCACATCTTAAGGTATTACAGTTGTATTTTTAAAAAGCAGGTCTTAATCATCAAATATTTGACAGCAAACAGCATAAGGAATAAAAGTTGTTAATATATCCTAACCTTTCAGTCTTTTTAAAATAACTAGAGAGATAAAGATGCTCTATATTGAACAGAAACCTATTAAACCCATACAATATGTTGAAAATACATGTTATTTAAAATATTTTATTAAAAGGCCAACAGAATCACAGACATTGAACTCCTTTGGCTGCACATCTGTTCACAATATCATGTTAGTTTAGGATACTAGGTAGTACTCCCCAAGTTCTTGACTGGAACAGAAGACATCCTGTAGTGTCTGCTCATACAGTTTGGGTCATTGCTGGAGAATTCTGTCAAATATTTTAAAATGAGGACAGTCCAAAGGTAAGGATTACCAGTATTTTAAAAGTGACAAAGTAAAAGGCAAAAGAAGATTCAGTCTGCTAAAGATAGATTTGTTTGGTATGAACAGTTTTTACGTTGTGATAACCTACATGTGTTCTTTGCAGGGGAGGAGCTGTGCACCGGCCTCATTTCAGGCTGTTCCTTGGACTGTTCCTTCGGCTTCCAGACTGACATTCACAACTGTGAGATCTGTCAGTGCCGACCGCGGCCTAAGAAGTGCAAACCCATTGTATGTGACAAGTACTGTCCCTTTGGATACTTGTACGTATTATTCTGAAAGCATATTTAATACAAACCCTGTACGTATTGAAAATATGCAAAATCCAGGTGTGTGTATTTGTGCTTACTTTCTGGCAAAGCAGAGGAAAATAGAAATGTCCTTACTTGATGTGAGATTAAATTATTCTTAAAAATAGATTTTGATCAGATTAAGAAACAGCAACTAAAAAAACAGCGGCAGATTATAAAAGCAGAGCAATGCTTAAAATTTTTCAAAGAATATTTGACGAGCAAGATGAAAAAGCTACTTAGAAGTAACGTCTCTTGCATGTAGATTTTTGAAATTCTGTTTGCATGTTCGGCTGTGATACCTTTTCATTTTATAGCCCACTTATTTTGTTCAAATGATTTTCTAATACTTCAAGGTTTTTTTAGTGTTGATATGACAGCAGACTAGTTTTAGTGAGACATTTCTGGTAGTTACTTTACAGGATTTGTGAAGAACACTACCATCTCTTAGCTAAGTTTTTGTAAATGTGTTCAAAACCTGTACTGTTGCTGGAGTTCTTTGTCCATAAAAGGAAATATTTGTGGATTTTATTCATTTGTGGAACAGGTGCCAAAAACTAGGCAGATATTTTGTCACATAGAAATTTCTCAGTTAACAGTCTGGTGGCTTCTATATATATATTACAGGTATATTTTCATAGAATGATTTTCAATGGAAGGGACCTTAAAGATCATCGAGTTCCAAGCCCCCTGCCATGGGCAGGGACACCTCCCACTAGACCAGGTTGCTCAAAGTCCCATCCAGCCTGGCCTTGAACACTGCCAGGGATGGGGCATCCACAGTTTCTTGGGGCAGCCTGTTCCAGTGCCTCACCACCCTCACAGTAAAGAATTTCTTCCTAGTAACTAATCTAAATCTACCCTCTTTAAGTTAAAAACCGTTCCCCCTTGTCCTGTCGCTACAGTCCCTGATAAAGAGTCCCTCCCCATCTCTCCTGTAGGCCCCGTTTAGGTACTGGAAGGCTGCTATAAGTTCTCCCTGGACCCCTTTCTTCTCCAGGCTGAACAACCCCAGCTCTCTCAGCCTGTCCTCATAGGAGAGGTGCTCCAGCCCTCTGATCGTTTTCGTGGCTGATGGGGCCATGTTACTGCCTTCTTTTCATAACATTTTAATTTCTACCTTATGACAGCTGATCTTTAGATAACATTCATATGTAATTTTTCCTCATGCTCAAGGACTGTATGCATGCATGTGTTTGCATAACAGCGGAGACAGTTGGTATGAATTACAAAATCTTTTACTGTTTACTCAGTGTGATTGAATATCTTTCAGCTTGGAATGGGAAAACGTTGTTTTTAATTTTAATATTATGAGTACATAAGTAAGTTACTATTTTCAAGGACATTTGCTTCAGCCTATTCAAAATTCATAATACGAGAAAATCATTAAATAAGGTCTGTTTAATATCTTTTGCCAGTGCCTTTTTGGACCTATACAGATATAGCTGAATATATTCATGAACCAAGATCTAGGTGTTTATTTCCATTCCGGCTAACTCTATTCTTTGACTTTTCTGTGGTATCTAAAGCAGTCAGGTTTGTTTCTCCTTTTGGTTTCTTTCAGTTTACTACTACAGGTTTTCTTCACTGGCAATCCCAATGTAGACGTCTCACTAAAGTGTTAAAAATGTTTTTCTAGTGCTGATAAGAACTGTTCTGAACTATATTTACCAAAGTCACACATTAATGTGTTTTGTTTGTGCAAATGTGTTGTTTACTGTTACATTCTTCTAGTTTATTGTGCAATACCTTTTTCAACAACAGGGATTTAGGAAGAAATACTCTCTTTCATATAATGAGCAAGTTTATCTGGCTGGGTTATATTAAACCCTAATTTTTGTTAAGAGGAAAGTGGACAGTATTTTTACGACTTTAACGATGTAGAGATCTTCTGTTACAACAACAGAACATTGTAGAGATCTTAATAACCTGTGGTGAACTGAATATTTTTTTTACCTTCAAAATTCTGAATGTTCAGGAAAAAGCAAATAGTCTTTTAAGACAAGACAGTAAATATCCTTTCCTGGGCCTGTGATCCCAGTTTGTGTGACTGGCAGTAATGTTCTTGATTTAAATCTACCTCATTAGTGACCAGATCATGTATAACTGCTAAAAAGAATAGTATTTTCTTTGGTCCTGTTTTCTTCCTTAGCTTTCAGTAGTGATGCTTATATGTACTTTTACTCTGCAACTTCTGATTTTTTATTTCTTTTCTTAAGCAGTGGTTTCTCTGTACTGTTGTCTTCTGTGCTTCCTTAGTATTGTTAATTTTGCAGTGAAGTTGGCTGTTCCATGTGGACTGAATTGATTAATGAACTTTGATTAATTCAGAAATTTGTTACTTGGTTTGGCAGATCTGACATTCATGGCCTCTCTCATGAACTGTGACTTAACTGTTTTTCTAAAGAATATTTTAAGCAAAGATGAGGAAGATCCTTATGTATAATTGGAAAATGACCGTCAGATTGCAGTGAATTTGACCTGTGATAAGGGTTATACTCAGACACACCAGTATAAATCATCAAGAATACCTTTTTGAAGAATTAAAAAAAAAATAAAATAAAAAAATCTGAAATAATTCCACTGGCCTTCTCTTGTTGCACTTTTCACTTTAGGTGAGATGTGCCCATGTTATTTTGAAAAGCCTTAAAGGAGAAATCTCTATGAATGAGAAAGTTAAAAGCTGAAAAACGGAGACTAATATACTTTGCACCTTAAAATGATTTTCTGTGTTTGAGTGCAATCCTTTTGACCTGTAGAGTCCCTTAGTTTGTGTCATCAATATCCTGCTGATACCTGTGCCTAAGCATTTAAGGTGATTATTGTTAATAAATTTGTGGTATGTGTCAGTAGTGATCAAGCTGATTGTATGGGGAAATCTAAAGGTGTCTGTGCCATCTTCTTCAATGTGGACATACCTGAAGCTTGTATTAATGCTGTCTATCTACCCAGAAACAGTTCAGTCTTCTGAATGAAAATTGAAGAGGACTGAAGAGAAAAAAGATAGATGGGCCTAGCTTTATATAACGAAATTGATCAAATCATTCATTTTGCTGGAATGCTTTCCTGTAATAGAGAATTGATGTCTCGGTTTCCGAGAAGCCCAGGAAAAGGCCTAAGAGTATTGTCCATGAGCTGCAAGAGCACTCTAAACACAGAGATGCGTAGTCCAAGGTGCAGGTATTTTTCAATGTTGGTCATGTGTCAAGGGTAATCTGTTAAGGGATACAAATTTCAGGCACAAATCCAAGTGATTTTCTAAACTCATGGAAGAAGCAGCCATTGTCTAAGTAATTGCATGATATTGTCACGTAAGAGTAGGAGAAATTTAGGAAAAATAGTAAGGCTTATGATGTTGAAGAAGAGAATAATACAGGCTTTATTTGCTAGATTTACTAGGCTTACTTTGTACACCCGAGGGAGACTAAAATTACCAAGTAATATGCTTCAAATGGAAACTCAGATCTCCAGAAATGGAGATTAGTGAAAAGGACGAAAAACGGTAAACAAGTGAAAGTTAAAAAGCATAAATATTGAATCTTGCAATTACAATTATTCGTATGAAGTGCTAGACATGATACAGTGACAACCCGATCAGACATTGACTCACGGAGTATCAGATGTGGACAATTTAATACCTTGCCTGGGCTCTCCCCAGTCTAGGGCGTGCTGCCTGCCCCCTCGTACCGTATCCCCTTCAGAGGAGCTTTGGGAGGTCGGTGAAAACATCACACAGGTCAGGACTCCTCCACGGGCTAGTGCTGAACCACATGGCTCATCTTCAAATAGAAAGCATTATAAAAAAAAGATAATGTTGAGCATTTCACAGAATTACACCACTTGTTGTAAAGTGTAGTAATTTTTAACCTGTATGTGTGACTCATTTAGTACATTGATCTACAGAGGAAAATTACAGATTTCTTGTATGTGTTTTCTGTACTTAGACAAGCTGAAACACACTCTTCTCTTTCTCCTTTTTTTTTAAACTAAAAAGTTCATAAAACAGTTTTATTACAATATCTATATGAACTATGTAGCAAAAACGTTTTAGAAATGACGGCAAATATTAATGGGCATAGGGTGGTAGCTGGGAGTAAGATAAAGATGTTTTAAAATTATCAAGTTGGCTTCAAGCTGATGCTACCATTTTAGATACCTTGTCCTTGAGATTATCTTTCCCTTTCATTTTTGTACATCTGAAAAAAATGAACTTCAAACTTCTTTAAGCTAATTGGAAACTAATCTTCAATTTGAATTCTGATTTTAAATGTAGAATGCAATTTAATTATGCACAATACTTGGCTGGTATTTTAAAATGATGAGTGTCTTAAGATGATTGTAAATTTAAAAAAAATAAACCAATACTGGAAATGAGCACTGTAATCTTGTCACTGTCTACCAAATGCATTAATAATTGCACTGAATGAAATTAATAACATTTAGCGACAGTTATGTATGTAACAGTTTGTAGTTTAAAGAACTAAAACTGTGGTAAGAACTACTTTAAGATCATTTCACCTCAAGTCTCTACTTCGGTGCTAAAATTATTTAGATCTGCAGTAGTATAGTATATTTGTTTGGTTCTTTACCACTACTGTGCCAATTTCTTTTCTAAAATATCAGCCTTTCTGTGACTTCCAAGCCCGTTACGACCATCAGAATCATAGGATCTAATCTCCATTTTAGTCTAAAACTTCAGTGACTACAGAAGCGAGTATTAAAAGTAAATTATATTACAGAGTGAGAAGTTAAGGACTAATCATCATGTTTGATTTTTTTTTTTTAAGACTGTCAAAGATTAGTAATTGGAAAACCTGAGTTCATGCATCTTTAAAGAAACCAAAACCTGTTCACAATTGTTTGAAAAAAACTGCTCAATAGAGTTCACTGTTTGAAAGCTCTGCACATTAATGGAAAGAAGCATTTCTTTTAATATTAAAAGGGCTGTGGTTACAGACATTAAGGAGGAAAAAATAGATGGATAGGAAGACAGAAAATCTTTCATTCTCCATCCTACTGTGTACCAATTTGTTTTCCTCAGCCTTTTACCTAAAAATTAAATAAAGTTTTCTAGAGCTTGAAGTCAGGCTTTCCAGAGATTTACATAATTTATTTCTTCTCTATCCCTCTCAATGTTCTTCTTTAACTTCCCATGTCTTGTCTTTGTTTTGAGGGGAGCTGGGTGCATTTAATGGTGTAGTATTCGGTGAGGGATCCATCAGTTTCCCAATAAATGTTTTCCCCAATTTCAGTGAGTTATCTCATTAGAGCAATGTGTTTATCAGCAGACTTGTGAAAATAATTTATTGGGTTTTTTCCCCTCTTAGTCTTGAACTTCTTCATTACAAGTTTGGGTTGGTTTTTTTACCCCTGTATCTTGGGGAGGCACCGCAAACTACTCTACCTGTATATGAAGGGAAATAGTACACTTGTGCCTAAACTTAGAACAGTAGTAGCTATCTTCCTGAAAGGAGACAAGCAATATTCAGTACAGGATTCTTAGAAGCAACATGTTTATGGTGCTGTGAAGAGATGCTGTCAGGTGGTGCTCTAGACTTCTGCCTAGCTTCACGTGGAAGCTTTGGAAGCATTTGTGGTTTTGTGTACTCTGTCTGCTGAAAATTTCTCTGGTTTTCTCTGTTTCAAAATATGTTACAGTGTGTCTGCTACTTTTTATATGGTTTATTGGAATCCACGTGTGCTAGTTTTCAAGTAAGCTTTGTGTCTGCTTATTTAACATTTTCGGAAATCTCTCTGTAGTTTTTATATGCAAGAGAGGAAATCTACCGTACTTTAACTATTGGAGAAAAAAAGCTAATAGCAATTTGTGTTATAAAGGCAGTAATTATAACATTCCTACCTACCCAACTTCTACACAGTTTTAGAAGTTATTCTTTCTTTTTCACTTGAAAAAAGAATTGACCATCAGTAGTAGTCACAAGCACATACGTCTGTATTATCTGCTATGGCTTGAAAGTACCAAATACAGAGATTTTGCCAGTCACATGGAGGGAGCACATGCCAGGGATGGAGACCTGTACACCCCATAGACCCACTGAACCTAATGATGACAGTTAATGATAACTTTTTTACTTGATCAATCACTTCTTTAGGGGATGGTTTGCTTCAAAGATCATGATATGTTAAAGTGACCTGCTGACCTTTACAAATTGTTTTGGTCATCTAGGAAGAACAAGCATGGCTGTGAAATCTGTCGGTGTAAGAAATGCCCAGACCTGCCTTGCGGTAAAATCTGTCCAATGGGCTTCCAGCAGAACAATCACGGCTGTGTTATCTGCAAGTGCAGAGGTACGTGCAAGGGCATTACCACCTCTAATTACAACTTGTTTTCAAAGCAGTTGGAAGCTAGAGCAAAAGAAAAGGAATACTGCACAGAATATGTAAGAAATGAAACATGGTAACTGGTGGGGGAGCTGGTTCAACTTTGCTCAAACAAGTGTATTGTTTTGCAGGTGTTTGTTATTATCTGTGTTCATCTTGTCTTCAACAGAAAGCATTGGCTCCACTTTAATAACCCATTACAAAGTCACAAAAATCAGTTCACTATCATTAATAAAAATTAGATCAGGCTCTTAGTAACTACTAGAAATAAGCTAGTCAAGAGGGCTTTTTTTTCAGTAGCAGTGTTCATCTTCGCTTCTTCACCATCATCTTTTCTTTACAAACTCAAGTAACCTAAAGTTCACCACTTAAAATTAGAGTGCTGTTTCTTGGACACTTTTCAGGTGGACTCAAGGAACAATGAGTACAGAGAGCAATTACCCAGGAGAAAGGATTTGAGTATTAAGCTAAAGATTTCACATATGCCACATCCAGAACTTGTAACTACCAAGTTCAGGGTGGAGACTGAGATAAGATGTTCATTAGTTGTCTACTTTATTTCTGTGCTGCTTTTAACATATCTCTTTAAGGATATTTTCAGTTTGTGTTGGTCTGGGTGTCAGACTTCCTTCATTCCTTATCTCCATATGTTGTATTTAATAACTTTTCTTTTTTGCTCCTAACACAAGATCCCAACTGCTCTTTCACGCTTATTTTCTTTGATTCTTATTTGTGTGATTTCTAGCTATAGGCAAGTAAGTTTGAGTATTTTCCCTTTGCCTTGTGTAAAGACTCCATTCTTAACTTTTTTAGCAGTTATTTCTTTTGCATTGTACAGAAATGATAAGATATAATAAGACAAGCTATGGGAACATGGGACTGAAAGAAAGTGTACGAGTTTCCTGAAGTTGCTCTCCTGTAGTTGAAGGCAAACATACAATCGTATAGGTCGGAAGGACCTGACATTATATTTTCTCCACATGACATACACACAGACAATTATAACAAAACTTTAAGACTTATAGCAAAAAAAAAAAAAAATGTTATAAGTGTACGTTGCAGATCGAGAAATAGAAAGAGATTTCACTGACGTAAGCTCCAATATACGACTCTTACTGGACATAAAAATTTTAAAATTAAATAAGAAAGGGTAACTGCTGAATGGAGTCCCACTGAGAGAAGTCTTATCACTTATCTTGTCATTTGTCTCCATATTCACGATCAACACACCTTTCCTGATCGTAGCGGTATTGTGATGGAATATACACAAGGTGTTGTGTTCTCTTAGGTGTGCCATCCCAGACTAGAATCAGGTACAACTCTTCAGTTAGTAATTATGTGTATGCACACCTTTAAGTCCCTTTCATAACAAGGATGGATTTTAAAACGTGCACAAATATTTAGTGAAAATAACTTGATCCCTCTGTAAGTAGGATTTTTTGTTATGATCATAAAGATACTGAGCCATGGGCATACCAGTTCAACATCACTTCATTAGCAACTTGTCCAAGAATAATTAGAGCAATCACCAGTATGTTCTGGGGGAGCTGTGACTCCTTATTAAGATTTTGACCTAAAATCCCTAAGTAAGAGACACGGATGAGTAAATCCCCTGCTTGTGAATTAGCTCCACTTTCTGAATTGCTTCTGCCAGAAATAGCTTATGTTAGGATTAATAGAAGCAGAACGACCATAGAAGCACAGGGCTAGGGTAGTCCTCTGGAAAACTGAGAGTCCGTTCCTTCGCCCTTGTATAAAATAGAGTGTATCTGGATAATCCTTGACAGATGTTTGTCTAAGATTTAATTTATTAAGAATCTCCACTCGCAATAGAAAAAAAAAACCCTCTCTAAAATAATGTTTTCCTATGGTTACCAATATGTGACATTTTAAAATAAATTTTCTAATATTCCTGTTTCCCTTTCTGCAAATTGAGCCAGTTACTTCTTGTCCTCAGCTCAACAGACATGTGGAACAGCTAAGCACCATTCTGTTTAGAATTCTTGCAATATTTACGGGGTTGCAACTGGAATCCCCTAAACATGTTTTGGTTGGTTGGTTGGGGTTTTTTCCTATGTCAAATAAACCCGGTTATTTTGTTCTCTCATCACAGTTCAAAAACTGGATATTGTACTTTAGCAGTAGCAAAAACTTCAAACTAGTAGAGATATTAGTACTGCATTTAAATTTACAGTTCTCCTGTATTTGTATCTTAGATCAAACTTGCCTTCTCTGCTGTGGTATTACATTACTGACTCATTTTTACTTTTGAGCTACTGTAATCCCAGGTCTTTTCCACCATACCTCTAATTACCCAGTTATTCCCAATTTGTATTTAGGCATTTGGTTTCCTCTTGAAGTATTATCTTTTGTACTAATTTTAGTTAAAAAGTGAATACAATCTGGTTTTGAAGTTAATTTTGAATTGTTGCCTGTAAGCTTGGCTTTTTCCTTCAAATTTTGGACTATATTTTAGAATAGTTTAGGAAAAAATTTGATTACATCAGATACTTTATTAAGAAGGGAAAAGGGCAGTACTATCTAAGGCTTTCATGTATCAATAATCATTTTAATGTAGGCCAGTATTCCAATGATATTAAGTCAAATAGGAATTAATATATAATCTTATACGAAAGTATAAAAGTATAGTAACTGAATGTAATTTTTTTTATAGTATTTCTGTTTGTGCAATAGGATAAAGTCTGTTTTAAGAAATATTTTGTCTTTATGCCATGGCTTTTCTTTTTAATTCACAAAATGGTATACTAATGTAATTTCTGTGTATTAGGTTCTTATTCTGATAACATGCATCAAACTAACTTTGTACCATCTGTTTGTGGTTGTTAGACCACCTTTCATACATCTGCCACAGCTGAAGAAGGGTTGACCTACATGTTAGTAAAAAACCAACCAACCAAAACCAACAAAAAACCCCACATTACTAAAATTACATATAAACATTACTAGTCTTCATACTGCATCCTTTTTTAAACAGAAAACAAAATAAGCAACTTAATACAAATAAACTTATATATACATAAGTGTCAGCAGAACATGGTTGACATACCACTGAAAACAAGTCAGTTCACTGACAAACTGATCCTAAATCCTTCATCATCATAATGATGTGGGCGAGGGAGTGTTGGCCTCTAAATTCACTCTGCTGATTAACAAAGAATATATTGAGGCCGTGTTCTGCAGCACTTAAATACCTCCTAAGATACAAATGAGACTTTATCCTCCCTGGACCAACTGCTTGCGTGTTCTGGCTGAGTGCAAGTAATGCAGCAGTCCAAGTTCCTGTATTCTCATCTCAGTAAAAAAATTGTCAGAGCAGTTTTCTTCCAAGCATCTCATTTATCATAGTAATGTAAACAAATTATTTCTCATAGTTGTTTTATGAAATATTTTCAGCATGAACCCATTAGAACTTGCAAGTTTTTGTCATTCGTGACGTAACGCCATCCTTAGCTCTTGTAAATGCTTTTATATTCTACTTGCTATCAGATGTCCACATTATAATCTAATACACTGTAATAGTTAAATCTTTCATTTTAGATATGTTTTGTGCTTTCTGCTATTTCCCTCCATTGCATTTCTCCTTTTTTTTTTTCATATTATTTACCCAGTACTGCATTTCTGTGTGTTTAAAAACAGTATAGGTGCAACAGAAAGAAGTGATTATATTTTCCAAGGTAATACAGTCTACTACATCCTACCATCCCCTTCAGTATACCTTTTAATTGTTTCATGTGTGTTGTTGCTTTATTTCTAAGTGTCAATGATATAATTATTATTCACTTGGTCTTACATGTGCTTTAAAAATAAATGCAATCCAGGCATGAAGCTGGTATGGTTTTTTTGTTAAGCAACACACGCTTATCAGGACGCTTCGTTTTCCTTTGATTTTGTGCAGAGGCAACCGCTTCTCTTATGCCTCCTGTCAAAACAGGCTCTTGCCTGTCAATGGATGGGCGCCGACACGAGAACGAGGAGAGCTGGCATGATGGCTGCAGGGAGTGTTACTGTCACAACGGACGGGAAATGTGTGCCTTGATCACCTGCCCTGTTCCCAATTGTGGAAACCCTACCATACATCCAGGGCAGTGTTGCCCATCATGTCCAGGTAACATGCTTTCTTCAATATGCTTTGTAATCCGGTTTCATTTCACATGTGTTCTGTTTCCTAATACATGAAAATAATCTCATGCATCATTCAGTAATAGGCATATATGAAGGTTTCTATGCCCGGATATAACATGATGAGTGGCTTTCATTAAGATCTCAGATGTGAAGGGTGGAAACTTAAAGCACTTGCATGTTGTGGATCTTAACATGTTGATCTTTGACACGTTGAAACCTTTAAACTAGAAAAAGTTTCTATATTTGCTGTTCTATAATAGCAAATTCATACTTATACACAATTTTGTTACCTATAATGAAAATGTAACGGCTTATTATAATACTTGCTTTCTTTTTAACTTGAAGTGGCGTTTTATTAAAATTCATCTCCTGGTCTGTGTTTCACAACCCCTCAAAGGAGTACACATTTAAACGGATATCTTAAGTAATTGAACATTATGATTCTGTGTTCTAAGGGAAGGCTTCTGTGCCACCAGCAGTATAAGATTTTTTTTAATGCTTTTGGTGAGAAGGCCAGGTACAATTAATGTTGCATTCCAATGCAATTCTAATAATAAAAGTGTTAATATGAAAGACATCTATGAAAGGTGCTGGAGTGTGGATAGAGTGTAAGATTAATGCTCTCTGTCTTCAGAATGGTTCCTACGATATTTTACATGCTAAATAGATTAATTTGTAATACCATGATACTATCTATGACTTTACTGGAAGTTATGTTACAAGTGGGAACAATGAGGCTCATGATATTACTATAAATATCAAAATGGTAAGACAGCACTGGCAGGATATAAGCAATTACAAACTGTTTCAAGTTCTTTGTAAAAAACTGGAAATCCTAGGGGCAAATTAATTAGCCAGATGCTCTTTCTGAAGGTGGCAGAGTGTATCCTCCCTAAGACCTAGGATAATCAATCTCTTTAGATCTCATAGACAAAAATCTCCAGCCCAGTTCACACCTTGCGGTAACTGGAAAAACATAGAACCCAAAAAGATGCGAGACTCCAAAAGGTCTGTCTCCCTTTCTCAGTCTGCACCACTCTCCTCCCCTTAGTATCAAGACTGGGCGCCGCAGTTCCATAGCCAGACGTGGTGTTACTTTTGGCACTGGCTGTCATGGCTTCACTGGCTTTTTCAATATTAAGGAATTTAGCAGGGGTTACTGAGGCTGAGCTCTTTCTCCTGAGCATTCTAGTAATGACAACCATTAATGAAATTTTTAGCTGAGATGGAAACACTAAGGAGGATATTCTCACCAGTGATGCACACTAGGGGAACCATCCTTCACTCACTTCCTTCTCTTCCACTATCAAGCATCTGGCTAGTTGGACAAGGAATTTAAAAATTACAAGATTTTTAAAGGGGACCTTAGTGTTTTATCAGCTTGGAGCACATTTTTTTGCCACAACAGTACACAGTGTGGGTCCATATCACATCAGGTACTGTCATTCTTTCCTTCAGCTCCCCATGCACACATGCACATTCACACTCTGTCTTAAATAGTACAGGTCTCTCCCCTATGAAACCTCAGTGTGGCAAAAAAAAAAAAAAATTAAGAAAACAACAAAAAACAGATTCATTTGTGAATATTATTCTAGGAGTAGCAGCCAAGCAGCAAACAATAAATACAGAATATAGTATACCTGAAGTCATGTCACTGGACAGTGATGTTATTTTCCACTCACACTACCTGGAATTCAGGGCTGCACAGAACTGTCGGGGTACCTGCAGTAGTCACTGCCCTTTTCACAGTGATTTGTGTGTTATTGTAGGGGATGGTATATATACTTCATATGGATGGGGACAGGTTAGCGTGTTAGTCTTGCAGTAGGTAAACATTCAAGATTCAAAATTTAAAACGTAGGAACGTCGTTCCACTTCCAGCAATTCTGTTGTTAGGTCCCAGGACTTATTCCTAATTTCACTCCTCTGTCAGCATACTTCTGTGTATTGATTTACCTAACACACGCAGAAAACCTCAGAGATTTCAAATAAGAGTAGTTTTAATTTTGGTCTTTCAGCAGCACAGGTGGCTAGTTAATTTGTGTAGGGAGAATGAGTTTGGGTAAATCCATTCATACGCCTAATGTTCATTTTGCAGAAGAAAGATCAGTATGAGGTTAGCAGTACCTGTCTTCTCATGCTATACATTTCTTGTGGATGCGATCAGTGTTTGATTTTGAGCACCAGCAATGATGGTCTCTTGCGTAAAATAGCAGTTGCTTACCCAGTAGTGTCTGTTCCTTTGAGATACAGTGTCTGCGTAGGTTTCTCTGCCTGACGTTTTTCCTGCTTTCAAGGTACTACTCACCCAGCTTCTGTGTTACCAAAGTCATACTTGGTGTAAACTTCTACAATGATAGGGCAGACACAGCAGTTTTTAAAGTGATTGCATATATAAGTATATGGATTAATATGGCCAAATTAGTCCCAGTGTGGTTTTGTTTCCCCCACTGAGGTTTTATATTTGGTAGAAATGTACTTCTGATTCTATTTCGCAATGTATTGATTCCCCAGTGATGTTGTTAAATAAATATCATGGCTTTCAGTAGATAGGAAAGCAGTTTAGAATTGTGAGACTGTGAGCACGTCACTCAAATGTGTCTGGCATAAGGATATTGAAATAATTAGCAGTCCTGATGTACTCAGTTTTGAATAGCACTGTTAACCTATCAACAGGGAAGTAGCAGCTGTCAGAGAAAGCAGAGCTCTTTTTTCAGACTGAAAAAAGTGGTTACATTCAATTCCATATTTAGTTAGTTTTCAACACAGCAAGATATACCTTGACTGCTACGACATTCTGTATAACCATGTTTCTTATTTATTAAGAGGTTTAAGTGGATTGTTGCAATGCTTGTGAAATGTTCCAGGTTTCCTGCAAGATTTAGAAAGCCATTAACTGCTAGTGATTTGCAGAACCGTGCTATCCAGAAAGTTTGTATTTGGCTAGTTGCTCCTTCAGGAATATAGTAGTTGTGCATTTGTAGCAATTCAGTTGCAGTGATACATCATTATCAATGCTGCTAAGGGAGCAGTAAGCAATACCATGTGTACAGCCGTACTATCTGTTTATGCTTTTCTGATTATGAACAGTTTATGAGCTGTAGTAGAACAGGCCTGTGACTTTGCAGAGAACTAAATACAAAGAAGATGATTCGGAAAATTTCCAGAAAATAATTAGTATTGCCTTTGCCATGGTGAGTTAGGATGACATTGCATAAAGTGTCATCTATTGTCCCAGCAGAAATATAAAACAAATAGCTGGTCTGCTGCCTTGTCCCTACCTCACTGCAGGTAAATGCTACTGAATCACATCTAAGATTAATAAATGGAAGCAACAGAAGCACAGCATAAGCAAATCAGCGGAAGATAAGATAATTCCTTGAAAGAAAAAATGCGCAAGTACTTTGTGAATAGAGTAAGATGGGCCAGAGTCAGGTTTCTTGAGTTCTATTGATCATTCTTCAGAAATGAAAAGAAATTGAGTCATGTGTCTTCTACGTGGGAATGTCATAGAGCAAAGGGCACAAACACAGTTCTCCAGACAGGTACAGCAGGGCTACGAATGTGGAGAGAAGCACATGCGCTTTGTGAGCCTTGCCCTGCCTAAATGACTAGAGGAGCTGCTATCCATTTCATTTTTCTGTCCTTAACCAGGTTATTTGGATTAGGATGATATTCACGTTAGGCATCTTTATAATTAAGTAGAAGAGAGGGACCTTCAGAAAGTGGTTGAGAGATGTAGAGTCGTTACCTGGAAGTCACTTTCTCTTCCCCTCCGTTGATAGCACAGAAAACCTCAGGCAGCTCAGTGCTTAATGTAGGCATCTAAATTAGTTGTCTAGTATTAGATGGGAGAGGTGCATCCCAAAAAAGAAGAAGTCAGGCAAAATAGCCAGCAGGCCTGTGTGGATGAATAAGGAACTGCTGGAAAAGCTCAGGACCAAAAAGGAGGCCTATAGAGGGTGGAAGCAGGGAAAGGTAGACTGGGCAGAATACAGAGAAACTGT
>JAOXJK010000023.1:35992438-36002548 GCA_025774025.1 Xenus cinereus | reverse complement strand
ACATGTTTCTTAAATACCTCCAGGGATGGTGACTCCACCACCTCCCTGGGCAGGCTGTTCCAGTGCCTGACCACCCTATCAGTAAAGTAGTTCTTCCTAATATCTGATCTAAACCTCCCCTGCCACAACTTTAGACCATTTCCTCTGGTCCTGTCATTATTCCCTTGGGAGAAGGGAATTATTTATCATTTTAACTTGGTTTAAAAGTAATAAATTTTCTTAGGTATGGACACAAGGGACATAATTGCAACTGGTTTTTAATGCTAGTCCTGACATACTTCTGCAGGAGTTTGCTCATCTTAGTCAGCTGGTAACTACTTCTGACAGGACAACTGGGGAGATTCAGCAGTATCCCATCTTGCAATTCTCCTAGTTTGAGGATTACAAAAAAAGGAAGGCGGAGAAACCAGCAGTGACAGTTTACATATCACCTGGGAAGATGTAGCCTTCTCTTGGTATTTTTGTTGTTTGGTGTCACAGAGAAGCAAGGCTGTAGTGAAGTGTGTATTCTGAAATGGTACTTTCAAGAGCAATTTTTTCCACACAACTGTATCACCCCATTCATATTAGGATAGTGATAATGGCAGCAGGCAGGTATCCTGTATACAGTATGAAACAGGTTTTAAAACAAAGTCCCAGACTAGTAATGGTGAAAATTCGGAAACAAATTGAAGTACTCATAGGGCAGAGCACTGCAGATGGCAAAGTATATTTTCTGAACTAAGAGCAGCACTGGGAAATTAAGCAGCCTGTAATTTTTGAAACACATTTCTTTCATTTCACAGAGATGTATGTACCTGAACCTACTAACATCCCCATTGAGAAGACAAATCATCGAGGAGACGTTGAACTAGAAGTACCACACTGGCCAACACCAAGTGAAAATGACATAATCCACATTCACAGAGGTAAGATTTGATATAAAATGGGCTAACATAGGTGTGTGTTTATGCCCTGTGTTTTAATGCATCTATTTGTTCTATTCAGGTAGCATCTGTGTAATGAAAAGGTGTTTATCTGATAATAGTCTTCAGTGCAAAACTCTTATATGCATTTTCTTTGAGTAAAAATGAGTCAGTTATTTATGCAATTTGGTCTCATTATCATTCCATCTTGAGCTTGGAAGAAACATCTGTGTTGGTATGATACAGTTCTGTACAATTAAGAATGCGATAAAATGATGAATGAGTGATTCTGCAATGTTTTTTCTGACACAAAAACTAGAAAGCAGGCTGTTGTCAGGCCACTGGAGTAGATGGACCTTCATTTGATCCATTTGACATTCTTACACTGATAAACAGAAACAGGAAAACATGTATCAAAACATGTATCACAGACAAATACCAGACAAAAAAAAAACAAAGAAAACTTCATAGGTACAGTGACACAGACCTAATTAAGTGTAAATCCATGTAAGATGTAAATCCATCTTTTGTTTAAAATTGTGCTGAAATGTTTATTCCGGGGTAGGGGAAACACTCTATGCCACAGTCTCTATTAACCTTTTCTAATTGAAGGACTACCTAAACTTGTATTTATATTTTTTTTAATCCAAGGATGATCTCATAGCATAGTATTGTTTGGTGGTTAGGAGAAAGGATACATGAAATGTAACTGCTTTGCAAAATTGTAAGCTTACCCTTTTTTAATTACAGCATTTTCGTTTCTCACAGGCATTAAGCTTGCAACTATCCTGGCTGAGGATTATAAACCACACTGCAATTTGTGTGGGAGTGTTGTTTATGTCATTGAAAATTACCATTCTTTGCAATTGCATGTAAAACTTGCTACAGTCTAGTACACTGCCAGTGGTCTGTTTTCACAGGATGAGTGGTGCAAGTATTGTAATATGTTCTCAACAAATGAGAGAGCATACACATCATAATTGTCGTACCAGTTTTGGTTTTATTTTTTTAAGGGATTTCATCCTAAGACTTCCAGGTTTTCCTCAGTATAGAAACACAGGCTGATATTTTTTTTTTTATTTTTTTTTTTTTTTTTTTACCAGTGGGAATTTGCTTGTGATCAAATAAGATGATGCAAACTCAATTAGGCTAAGAGGTTATTGTAGATTTGCTTGTTACTGCGCTTTATATTCCATCCCATTTCCTCTGTTTTTGATGGCCTTTTCCTGGCTAATATAGTCACTATATAAGATACTACAGTTGTTCTACTTTATATGAATAAAGTGACATTTTAGGAGAGAAAGTCCAAATTCATGTGAGTGACAACATCTGCGACTGAGACTTTCATAATTACATTCTTCTTGATGATGGTCAAGGCCCATTTATAATTACGAACAAATGCTCACATTTGCCTTGCAGACATGAGTCATCTCCAGGGAGAGTACAGAAGTGGCAGTGGCCCACACCCAAGTGAAGATGCGTCGATCAGCTCTGTGGCCTTGGTGACAATTCCGATCACAATAGCGCTGTTACTGATCATCGTCCTTCTGCTTGTCAACCAGAAAAAGCAGTGGATTCCAGTGTCCTGCTACAAAGCTCCAACAAAGGTGCCGTGTTTATGTCTGTTTCCAGGCCTTCACGTCTTTTGCAAGACGAGATTAACTGGAATATAGTGTAGGATGCTGCTGAGTTCACATCATGTGAACACTCTTTAAATTATTTTCTCCTTCTGTCTTAAACCATTTTATACCAGTCAGTCTGGTGGTATTTATTTAGTCTCCTAAATTATTTTTTTCACTATCAAACAAAAACATTTCCTGCTTCATGTAGTAATGAGTTGTCAATAGATAGAATTCAAGCTCATCAAAAAAATGTAAAAAAAAAAATCCGACTTTGTATATGTGTAGGTAGATACATGCCATTTTCTTATCTGAAGTCAAACTCTCTCTTAAGAGAAACTCTTTGCTTTCTTAACTTTCATCCACTTTAAAAGTCTTGTCTAACCTCGGGTACTGCATGTACTAGTAGTGTTTATCATGTTTTCTAATAACTGGTTCTAGGATTTATATTTTAAGAGAGATCTCGGGAAATACCTACCAATTAGGTATTCTGAGACTACCGAGAAAAAAGGAAGAAGCAGGAAGCTTGGAAATGAACAGTGAAAAGAGCATTGTTTTTATTTGAGTAATAGTTCCATCAGCAGACTGAGCCCTTGCTCCATATTCAAATGCCATTCATATCAGTTCCCCAGTTTAGCCCATGTACACTTCCTAATTCAAATCAAACAGACTTTGTCTATACTTGGAACACAATTTGAGAGCATCTTTACTTCAGTTCCACCTAGAAGTAATTTAAAAACGAAGTGTCCATATTCTTTCTGTCGCTGCTGCAGGGCTTTTTTTTTTGTAAAAAAAAAAAAGTCATTTCCAAAAAGCTTACAAATGCAGTCAGAGCATAAAGTTGAATTCAGTTGTAATTAAATAGGAAGCATGAGGAATCAACGTTGTTCCATTTCCAGTCTTTCAAGAAGAGTAAGCAATACTAGTTTCTGAATTTCTTAAGGAATGCATTTAAAAGTTAATTTTTAACTCTAATGGATTCATTCCTAAACTCTCAGAAAGGCTGCTCTCCATCAAAGTGCTGTGTGACAATCACAGCTTTCTAACTGTGGAACTATAATCAATAATTCTACATACTTTTTTACTTATGGAACATAATTTTTCTCAAACCATTCTATTGCTGAAACATCTTTTTTTTCAGTTTCACCAAAAGGCATCATACATATGCTAAAAACGTTCACTTTAAGCCATGTACAGGTTCATTGCAAGACCATGGATATACTGAAACTCAGATTTCTTGTCAGGGTCTTTGTCTTAAATGTGTCTTTATTTTAAGGTTTCTTCAACCAAGTGTCACTTACTAGTTTCTCCTATTCCTTGCTGGGTGACTGATGGTTCCTAGCATTAAATTTTGGCAAGCCTGTTTTGGCTTACGTTCTTTTTGTTCAAAATAGTCCAGCTATTTAATAAAGAACAAATCAACAACTGTGCTTAAATCATATCAATACCAAAAGAAAGATGATAGAAAATTACAGATGGGCTGCTCATGTTTAGCCATGATTCCATTACTATCAGTGAACCTCAGGACTTCTTGGTGAATCCAACCTACAGACTTTTGAAGAGCCAAATGTAAAACATTTTAAAATAATGTTTTGTAATGAATATCTGGGTAAAAAAAAACTTTCTATGATAAGGGTTACTGAATGTAAATTTTTAGCAATAAAAACCATTCTGATTTAAGTCTTAGAAAAAGAAGCTACATCAGTGGAGACTGGAATTTTTAGATTCACAATCCACTTGTATGCTTATAGCGTGAGCATACATACGCGTTGTCACCAGATATCCATCGAGTATGCTTACTGCTTGTCCTCCTTCATGCTTAGCCCGTAAACATATCAGGTAGTGTGTACCCAGCATTGTTTTGCTTTCCTCTCAGCTGCAGAATCTTTCAGTTGACAGATTCTCAAATGGAGAGATAGCAGGACTGGAAAGCCAGTACACCAAGTTCAACTCTTTTTTTGAGCAGTATTTTATCTGCATTCACACTTGTACATCATTACATACTCAAACCTCACTTACGTTTGCCTGAAATTAAATCCTCTGTTCTACACCTATAAGCAAGTAAGGACAGCGGTACCAAGTGCCACATCAACACTGGCATTTCCACAATAACACACTGCTTTGCAAGGGAGTAAGGCCTAGGAAATACTAGATAAAAGGTGGATAATTTCCTAATTAAGGTAGTAATACATAAACCACCAGGGAAAGGAATATAGAAGGATGCTGTAGGACACCCCATGCCAGGATTAACTATAACAGCTGAGATCTGTCCTATTCTCTTAGAGGAATTGCAGGCAGGAACCAAAACACTCTTGGAGATGATCAGCAGTGAAGTCTTTGGAAGCAAGCTGCTGCACATCTAGGGCAGCAAGGTTAAGCCCGTGTGTGGTGCTAGACTAACAGAGAACAGTTTGACCAGTCCATGTGGGATATAAGAATGCCAGAGCTCAATTCAGAAGATGAAAAATGGTGATGCAGAAGAGTGTTGTTCTGTTATTGTGCCTGGCATAAGACTTTACCAAGTTTAGCAAAATTCCACTCTTCCATTGCCGATTTGATTTTGTTTTGTGCATATGGACTTGAATCACAAAGACTTTTTAAATGTGTGTGGAATACAAAAATTTTTTAATTGACTTAATATTGCCCTTCTGTTTTAACAGCCTTCTTGCCTAAACAATCAGCTGGTATACGTGGACTGCAAGAAAGGTACCATGGTCCAGGTGGACAGTTCTCAGAGGATGCTAAGAATTGCAGACCCAGATTCAAGATACAGTGGATTTTACAGCATGCAGAAACAGAACAACCTACAGGCAGATAACTTCTATCAAACAGTTTGAAGAATTGCACCCTTGCCAAGGATTTAAGAAAGAGAGAGAGAGACTAAGTCTGCTATTAAAATAAAACTAGAATTGTGCACTTGCTTAGTGGATTGTATTGGATTTGTGACTACATGTACAGCTCTAAGATCTTACTGGGATGAGCTCTGACTCCTGCAATGTGCCAGAAAAAGCATTCCCACTTTTCCTTGAGATAACTGACCAAGTGTTTTCTTAGAACCAAAGTTTTAAAACTTGTTAAGATGTATTTGCTTGTAACATAGCTATAGAGGTTTTTTGGGAGGGGGAATCAGGGGCTAGGGGTAGGCAATGAGGTAAAAGGAAGCTTCAGAGAAGAAAAGCTGGTCATGCTTGGCTGGAGAAGAAAATGAATAAAGAATACTGCCGAGCAGCAGGATAGTGGTTTTTCTTGTTGCTCTGAAATTGCATCTGTTGCAGCAAAGCCTAACCCCAGGTGAAAAAAATATGAAAAGGTCTGATTTTTTTTTTCCAGCTGTTGCTACAGTAATATACTCCTAGAACAGAATTTGTGACATCACAAGTGTGGTGTAGCTGCAAATATTTTTCTATATGATGAGAAGCTGCAGTAGTTAATGAAATAGCAAGGAAAAGGTTATAGCAGAAAATAAAGGGTGGGTTTATTAAGGATGTATAAAATTATACCTTGTGCTGCTTTTTGTTTTTATTTTTGTTTTCTTCAAAGCTGATTGGCTAGATTAGCCAGACTTCGGCAGAGTTAGCAAATGACTGAGGCCTAAGTAATTCCTGATATGAGCACTGGATCTTTTAACAGCAGTATTGAAGGAAGGAAGGAAAAGTCAAGAACACCATGCAGTTCCAGGGGCTTTTGTTTGTTTGTTTTGTCTGTTGTGGTTTTGTTTTGTTATTTTATATCAATCTCTGGTTGTTCATACAGGAGAAGGAAAAATATTTTTGTTGGACAAAGCTCTTGCTTACGAGAGAGTAAAAAAAAGAGACTGTTTTAAGGTTGTTGTTTTTTTCCTGTTGATGTTCTTATTTACTGGTATGCAGATTTAGAAACTACTTCCATGCTAGGAAGCTGCTTAATTTTAATTGTATATTACTCAAGCACCTTTTTTGAAGCTCAGAAAAAAAGGAGATCATGCTTCTTTAAACTTTAGCATTATAGGAATATTTATGTAAATATAATTATGCTAAAAACAACAAAAAGTATTTGTATGTTTGTGTATATATGTGTATATACAAATGCATGTAGGTATACATCTGTATATATACGTGCATGTGTATATACAGTATACATATATATACTGTATATATAAAATGCTATGTATACAGTATATATTTTTCTATTTTTTTTCTTGTTGAATGTATTTTTATCTGAGAGAGATTTTACCCAGAGCAGAAACAGATAAACAGGCATTCCATATCAATGCTTAATCGCTTGTGAGTTTAGGAAAGACAAGAAAAGAGCATCTCATTCTACCTACAGTTTGATTTGATTTGAAAGTGTTTGTGTGTGCGCGCGTGTGTGGGTGTGTGCACTCTTGTGTTTGCGTGTGTACAGTACGTGCACGATTATAGCAGTAAGCGTTGCTCTTGCTACTTGCTACATTTCAGGGTGTTTCTTATTTTTCTTTTCCTGCTTAGCCTTGAAAAGGCTTTTTAATGAATGCATTGGCTAGAGACACTGATGACAATATACATGCAGCACTAATCAGCTCCATAGAATAACACCATCGGCTCCTGGATTTTCTTTTTGGTTTTCTTTCTTTCCTTTTTTTTTTTTTTCAAACAATTGTTTGAAACAACTACTGGAATATTGTCCACATTAAGCTGGAAGTTTGTTGTAGCTTGCCTCATTTATAACTCTGACTGTATAATACAATGTTAACTTTCCAAACAGGTCTTGGCACTTTTATACTAATTACCCATTTGTGCATTGCCTTTTTTCTTTTACAAATGCTTGTCATAAGAGACACAGATACCCAGTATGCTTAATGTGAAAAGAAAATGTATTTTTTGTAAAGGAACTCTCAAGTATTGTTGTAAATACTTGGTCAGAGGTTGCTGAACTTTAAAACTGAAAAAAAAACCTAATTTATTATTATAATGACCTAATTTATTAATCTGAAGATTAACAATTTTTTTGTTTTAGAATATCAAAAAGGTGTTCTAGCTGTTCGCATCAAAGAAAAAAATAAGGTGTATCATTAAGGGTCAACATTTTTTCTGCTTATATAACTTCAGTTTCCAACCACCAATAAGAAAAAATGTAGTCTCCCCAGTGTTTTGTACTCAGTCTGATATTGAAACAGAGATGTTTCTGTCCAGTTACTGCAAAGATTTTGTCAAGACATAACATCCATTCCTTGCATAAGAGTAAGCAGTCTTTATCCAGAAATTGTAAATGCTTGCTTTTGTTTTACAATCAAGGCCATATTCTGAAAATATTAGCAGGATATAGGACATGGTGTAAAATGTTTTTTATTATTATTATTTTATTATTATTATTTTAAAGATATGATTTATCCTATGTGCTGTATCCATTACACTCTTTTACTTTGGTTCCTGTTGTGCTCTTGTAAGAGAAATGCAGATATAATTTTCTGAAAAATAGATGCATATGTGGCACTCGGAGTGCACTGCGGTTCAGCAGATTGCTTGTTTACTTTTTTAACTGTAAGGCGGTTTCTTGTAATTTGGCTCTTGGCAGCACAATAAAAAAATTTTAAACCTATTGATGTGTATTTTCTTAAGTGTTCATATTTATTCCTTCTGTAAAACTGGTCCTTGAGACGCTAGTTTATCACTTGCTACTATGGTGAGGCTTTTTTTCCCCTGGGAGTAAGAATTCATATATTGTCCTGCTGACTTCAGATCAGAACAGTTCAGAACCTACAGTGGGTAAAGAACAGTTTGCAGTTACAGAAAATTCTGGGGTTTACACTAAACAATTTTTACGTTAAAGGGATTTCTGGAATTCCAAATAGCTTCAGCATTCAGTAAATGTCAATCTCTCAAACGTAAAGTGAGGCATTTGCCTGTCCAGTGAGTCCATGTGGTCTAGTCTACCTGTTAGCCTATAATGTCTTTTTATTCTATGAATTTGTAAATTAATGGACTTGATGTAAAGTGCTGCTGTGTAACTTCCTGAGGTAAGGAGGTTTTCAGCTTAACTGCTTGCTCTGTGGAAAAAAAACTGCCTCCTTTTCTTTCTTTGAACCTACCCTCTTAATGTTTTCATTTGATATCCCTGATCTTCTGCATTCAAAGCTGCAGTGGATCAGTACCTATATGCCACCCATTAATGTTGAGACTTTATCTTTCCATTTTTTCTGTGCTGAAAAGCCCAAGATGATTCTTTGGGAAATGTTCCACACCTTCTGGCCAACCTTGCCATTCTCTGTACTTCCCATTCTATTACATCCTTTTGAGATAAAGGGTAAAGGGACTGAAAGTGTCCACATTCTTCAAATGTGGTGCACCATGGATCTAGCACCGTATTTATTTTTCGGATTGCTACTGACCACTAAGTCAGTGTTTTTACAGAGCTAGCTGCAAAATTCAAAATGCCCAAGTAGTAATAGTTACTGCAAAGACCATAATCAACTTTAACTAGGATAGATCAGTATTTTTCTGCAACCCTTTACATTTCCAGTTATTTCCTCTCCCTTGCTAGCTACCTGTTCCAGCATTTTTGCTCATTCCCAAGACTATGGCTGTGGAAGACTATGTCTCCAAGAAGAGCATCTTTAAATTCTGCCCACACACATTTTGCTTCTTCATCAGAATGGAACAAAAATCATCATTGTGCTAATACATAAAACAATGTTGCATCCACATTTGAAGACTCAAAGTAGTCCTGTCCCTCTTTACCCTATTCCCAGTGTCAGAAAGGATCATATTGAAATGCCTATGTATACTAGCGTTTGCCAGCTTGAGAAAGTTGTAGCTGAGTAGGACGGGACAGAAGTCTTTAAAAAATTACCTCAGTGGCAGGCAGATTTCACAGGGGATGAATTTTCCGCTTGCTGTGTCTTTCCAAACATCAAGTAGGAAGTGGGAAAAGAAAGCAGAGAAAATTCCCACTATGTACTTTGGCATATCAAAAGTTTACAGCAGCTCAAAAAAGTACTATATTTAAAAAGCTCATCATAAGCTATTGCACGTAAGGGCACACGATAAAGCTAGCAAAGGGTGGGCATGGGAGTGACTATGCTAGTAAGGACCAAGTGTCTCCAAAGTAGTTTTATATGTGCTGGGTGGCTGAACGGATGAAAAAATGACAGTCAAAAAGCCACTCATCCCTAATTACCAGGTTACAATGACATTATTATAAATGCTCCCCCCTTCCCCTCCCTGGTGAGCTGCCCCTACTTGCTGCCTCCCAAGCAGCTGCCTCAGGCCCTGTGGCTGCCACTTTCCGTGTGCGGGAAGAAACTCAGTGAAGTGGCCGAAAGTGACGCTCGCTGGCCCTGCCGAGTCCTGCTCTCTCCTTGCCCCGCAAGGGGTGTCAGGGCCGAGCCGGCTACCCGCCTCCCCGTCCTCCGGCCCGGCCCAGCCCCGACCGTCCCCACGCACCTGCCGCCGGCGGTGACTCCTGCGCAGTGACTGCGCGCTCGCGCGCTCCCGCCTCGCGCCCATTGGTGAGCGCTCCCGAGCGGAGTGGCGATTGGCCGATGGGCCCGTCAGTCTGGCGCTCCCCGGCCCCGCCCCTCGTCCCCCCGGCCGGGCCTGGGCCTCGTCCTCGGCGGCGGCGGCGGGCGG
>JAOXJK010000023.1:35950286-35992338 GCA_025774025.1 Xenus cinereus | reverse complement strand
CGCTGGGCGGCCCCGCGCCGGTCACGCGCCCCGCCCCACGAGCTGCGGGAGCGTGCAGCGCCGGGAGCCGCGGAGCGGGGGCGCGCGGGCCGGCGTCTCCAGCTGCGGCGGCAGCTATGGCGGCGGCGGCCTCCCAGCGAGACCCGGGGGACTGGCAAGATTTCTCGGGCTTCCAGCCCTCGGCGGGGAGCGGCCCCGAGGCTGCCCGTGACAAAGGTGGCTGGGGCGGCGGCGGGGATTTGGTGGCGAAGTTGTCCCTCTGCTTTGAGCCCCCGCAGGCCCGGGCTGGCGGCGGCGAGAGCCGCGTTCCGCTGCGGCCCCTCACGGAGCAGAGCGCCCTGCAGGACGACGAGTGAGTGCAGGCCCGGGGCGGGGGGCAGTCAGGGAGAGGGGGCGGCGGTGGTTGGGCCGCCCGGGGGAGGAGGCCTGGCCCGGCCTGAGGGGATGGCCGGGGCTGGGTGCGGAGGCGGCGGGCGGACCGGTCTCCGTGGGTCACTAGCCCCGTCCGGCGGCAGCGCTGCCCCTGGGCCTTCTGGCCCGGGCCTTTCTCTCGCTGAGTGCCAGCAGGGCTTGTGGGCTGCGGGAGGTGAAGCCTTTCCCCGCCCGCGGCGCCCTGCCGGGTCGCCGGCGCTGGTCTGGCACCGAGCCGTCAGGTTTTATTTCCCTAACTGCCGGGGAGGTGTGTGCGCGTCCCGCTGCCTCCTGGGTGAGAAAAAGTTGCTGTTCCCAAATGCGGTGACAGAGGGTAATGTTTGTTCAGCCTCTTGCAAAAATGCCCACTGTTTCAGTGTTTGAAATTAAGTGTGCGAAGTACGGAAAGCAGATGGAGAACAGAATCTCAGTTGCAACTGGGGTAATTGTTTCTTCCCTTGAGCAATAGCACCTTTTGATCTGTGCTACTTTCCTGTCTTTGACATTATTTTACGAGTATTTATATCTGTTATTTTATAGTAAATTTCAGTCTGCTTATCTTCATTAAAAATACCGCAGTTCTTTTACTTTGAGGAAACTAAATAGTATGTCTTATTCTAAGCAAAGAAAAAAAAAAAACCTGTTAGTAAAAGACTAGATATCTGTGGTATAAACAGTGAGGTAAGTTCAGAGAACCATGAATCAGAGACATGTTGTGCAGTGATGAGGCTCTGTCTGCCCTGCTGTCTGGCTCAGCCATTCCTCTGAGCCTAGGCAACCACTCCAAACATGCACCCACAGCATGGCACTTAGAGGCAGGGTTTGTTAGCTGACTTGAGGCAGCAACCTGCTAACAGGGCTGCTCTGTTTCAAAATCAGGACTGGTATAGCAGAATAGGGCCGCATATGCAAGCCTCTAGCGTAGCCAGAGAGGTTGTACGCTGCAGACACAATCAAGATCAACTGTCGACAAGAGTGGTGGGCTGAGCTCAGCAAGAGTGCTTCTGGAGAAAACAAAATTCTTGCAGAATTTTAGTATAACTTGTTCATGTTCATTCTTGTGTGATAAATGGGAAGAAAGAAAAAAAAAAAAAAGATTTGGCTGAGAATTGGATACTCGGCCTTTGCTAATTCCTGGTTTTAACACACAAAAGGCAAGGAGAACAGGAACAACACTAGGAGAAGAATTTATAGCTGAGCTCAGATTTTGTTGAAGGACTCATCCACCCCCCCAAGAAGATTTTGAGTATGATTATGTAATTAGTAATAGAACTGTCTCTTCATCGTATTACTTCATCACTGTGTATATATTGATGGTTTAAAAAGGGAAGTACATTTTGTTTATCAAAAACGTTTTTTCTTAGCTTCAAAACATTATAAAAATATTTTCAGTAACTTGTAAATGAATATTTAGGGATGAAAAAGTATTTGTTGATAGAAACCTATTATAATTACAAACATGTTTACTGCTGATCAGTTCCTGCTTGTTTTAAGGCCTGCGTTTTTGTTCCTTTATTCCTCTCTTCAGGATTTGGAATGCTTTGACTGATAATTATGGTAACGTAATGCCTGTTGACTGGAAATCTTCCCACACGAGAGCTTTGCACTTGCCAACACTGAATCTTTCAGAAAAAGGGGTAAGTTCTGATCAGCAGAAATACCCTCTTTGGATCTTTTATACTCAGCAGGGAAATAAAACAATTTGCAATTGTATAAAAGAGTGTTATTATTAAATAGCTTAAAATATTTTTAGTACTTGGAGGTACATGAAAGGTTTTTAAAAATCAAAAAGTCAAACATGTTTGATATATGTTTGCATGTCCTTGGGTTGGAATAATTCAGGGTTAATTTTAGATGGATGTTCATTGGAACCAGAGCACAATAGGAAAAAATTGTAAAATGAGAACATGTTTCACATAAAATCTTTCTGCTGTCTGTTTCACGTTGAACATTATTCTGGGTAAGGGAGGAAAAGAGGCAGGAGTATTCTGATGTAGTAAATCCAGTGCCGACTTTTTTTAAGTTCATCTCATTCTGTATTCAGGTGGCAACTGAAGTGGCTACTTTTGCAGGAAAGGTGACCCAGGAGACACTAAAGTGCAAGAGTTTGTTTTGGTTTGTGTTTCTTATTTAACAAGTAGAATAGTTGTCTGGGGTGGGAGCAGAGAGTAAGAATGAAGAGCTTCCGAGAGCTTTACAGAAAGGGTTGTCATCTTATCTTCTTAAAAGTAGATTAAAATGCTTCAGGAAGAAAAGCTAGGAAGAATTCTCACCTCCCATGTCTTCTGAGGAAACCAGTGGCTTATCTTTTAAACTTAGTGAAGTTAAATTATGTTGTAAAAATGTCTGTGTGTGTAACCTGAGACTAGGGTAATGCTTTGACTTCTGCCATCCATTATATAATCCACAGCTACTTTCTACTGTGACAGGAACAAAGATTGTTCTGCTGAAGAGGATGCTTTGGGGTTCAACAGGGGAAGATGGCAATTTGGAACTCACTTTCTTGATTTGAGTCTGATTATGCCTTGAATTTGACTTGTGTTTTAGAGTGTTCATTCAGATTTTCTAAGTGGTTTTAGAGTAATTAAATCCTTACGTTTAAAATGAAAAGATTTATGACCCCCCATGCTGTGACCTAGTTGTGTGACAAAAATGGACTAGAAGGCCGATAGATTCCTTGATAAGGAGCTGGGTACAATATAAACAAACGTTTTTTATAGGTTTTTTTGGTTCTTTGCAGGAAGTTATGAAGGAACTACATAAAAAAATGTAAAGTGGTTTGATGGATTAGAAAGAATCGGGTATGCTGCCAGTAAAAAGAGAATCAGTTTATAGATTAAACATATCTCAAAGTTTTTTCAGCTTTCACTCCACCTGGCATGTCTTTTAATGTGTAAAGCCCATCTGTTAGGGAGCGTTTGACATACTTTTTTTCTACTTCTCTGTGTCTCTGAATTATTTCTGGATATGTGACAGGACATATGGATCAGCTAGTAGCTTGTTTTAACTTTCTTACAATGAATACTAACAGCTAAGCAACACTTCCTTGATGAGTTTGAAACTAATAATATGCTGTTGGACTCGTGCTTGAAGTATTTCTCTTCCTGTTTTGGTAGGAAAAAAGTGTAAGGTGCATGAGGCTGATTCATCTAATCTCAGTTGCTGCACATCACAGATCCGTGAACGCTTTTATACAGCTCTAATGGTAAAAGAAAGAGTTGGGTAGAAGTGTTGTACAGTGGTACAAAGAACAGGATTACGCAATTGGTTGTTTATTATATTTTTGTTAGATTACTTTTAAGCAGGTCATTCCCTGGTAGGAGTGTGAGGACAGAAAAAGACATGGAGTGTGGCTGGGTGGAAGGCCAGGTGATCCTTTTGGCATCAGCTGTAGCTTGGGCTAGTTTAGGTGGTTTATTGGCCTAAATTATCAGAATATACTCTGATAGTCTCTCATATTGTTGTTTCTGGAGATGTCAGGAAGGGAAGCTGACCTTCTAGATAAACTGTTATCCTTGCTTACTATCCCTTAGTTGTTGTCATAATCTTGTATACATGGAAAAGCATTTGAAGACTGCAGACTTTAAAGAATGTCAAAACTGGGATGTACCTGTGTGGTAGGTGAACAAATTTTCTTAGTGGAACCCTGTCACTGCATAGTTACTGGAATTGAGATTCTGGAAAAAAATGTGAACATTTGACTTCATTCTGATGGCTGAAAAAATGCAAATTTTATGGTTCCCCCTGTAGACTCTAGCTATCAGGGGATATTAGTAGCATCTTCAAAATGAATCTGTAAACTATTAAGTTTACTGGGAAAAAAAAACCTGGGAAAATTAGAGGGATTACAACATAAATTGAAAACTCATATGGTGAGACCAAGGACTTCATACAGCTGGTCATAATGCTTGTAAAATAGCCCAAAGATCAGTTACAGCAATTGAGCTCAAAATGTCAAAGGTTGAGGGTTGCAGCTTTTGGGGGCTGGGGAGCTTTTCTAGGTTAGTGTGGCTGGAATCTAGTAACAGACAAAGTGCAGGAAAAGCAAACAACTTTGTAAATAAACTAGAATATATCACTATGTGAGAGTAAAATATACTTAAATTTTTTCTTTTACTATATGTCCACCTTTGGATTTGAAGGATGAATATAATTTGATGGTATATGTGTGGGAACAGCATTACTTCTGTTTCTTTTTGAAAAGACCCTGAGATATTCAACGATATAATTTTAAAACAATCTGCAGTGATAACCATGTTCTGGTTTTCATGTCTTTTATTATGTGAAAAAGTAGAACTATAAAAGCACGTAAAATAACACATTTGTGTAGTGTTAGAGATTATAGGTAGGTTTTCACCCCACACTGGCAAATGTCTGATTTCATTTAAGATTTCAGTATCTACACTGGACTGACTGCCTTCCGTGCAGATGTCATTGTGTATATGGTCTTTATATGGTGAGGGTATTTAAAGACTGTAAAGACTGACAGCTATTTTGACTTTTCTCCAGTTGCAGTTTTGATTTCAGTTGTTAAGATACTACAGTTTCCATGTATTTTGCAGCAGGAATCATTGATTCCATTTTTATGGACAAGGAATCAGTTTCATTCTTAAAATGCAATATTCCCCTTTTGCTTTTTATATATGTATATGTGTTTTTTAGATACATACACACACAAATGTGTATGTAGATTTATATAAATAAACATTGTCATCCTTTCTAGGTAAATGATAACTTGAACCTTGATCTGTCAGATGATGAAGAGCTGAGAGAACAGTTGGATATGCATTCTATAATTGTTTCCTGCATCAATGATGAACCACTCTTCACAGCAGAGCAGGTAAAGCCTTCAGCAAAGACAGTGGTGTTGATGTGGTATTTTCTTTTAGTCTGTAATTATTTTTTGTTCTTCTGTCTTGCTGTTTACCATAGCTATGCTTCTTGATTGTCCTCTATTTAGGGTCATGATAATGTGTGAGACATTGCTAAGTCATTCAGATTTGAAAAGTATTCCAATGCTTCAGGTAAGGTTGATAGACCAGGGTCTTTGAAATCTTTATACATTTGTTACCATGAATTAATCAGAAATACTACAAAATTAAATGTATATGTTAAGAAGAAAAAGTATTTTCAGAATGTTGGTGATATTGTAGAGTTTGTAGTTTTCTAGCAGGACTGTATCACCATTGGTATCTTCACATGGCTTTGTGGTTAGCAGGAATTCTTTGAATTTTTTGCCCAATATGAGAGCAGATCAGCTGTTCTGCCACTAAACTTTCAAATTAGTTAAAGTCTAAAGGCTTCTGTTTCAAATCCATAGATTTACATGTTATCTTGAAAATCACCCTTCTAAGTAAGGGTGATGATTGTCCATTAAGATCCTGCTTTAGCAAGCAGATGCAAGAATGTATTTTCTTGTTTAAATGATTACCTGTGAACTCTGATGAACACAGTTAAGAGTACAAGAGACAGGATTACTTGAACTGCTTTTTTACTGTGAGGTGGATCTGAGCAATGTCTACAGCCTTTAAACCTGCAAAAGTTGATGTTTTTTTTATGCAGTTGTTCAGTCAATAATTTATCCTGTAGAAATATGGTCATTTCTATACTGAAAAGTAAGCTTATTATGGACAGAATTTCTGTTCTACTTTCTGTCTTGCTCAGATCTTACACCCAGGGATGCAAATCAGCTTCAGGTAATGATTTATCAGTTCATAAAACTTCTCATAAGCACAGTAGATTTTCAGGTTATTCAGAGCTTTTTTTTTTTGCTTTTTTTTTTTTAATAGAACTGTAGTGAAAAGGGGGCTGAGGGGTAATTGATTGTTGTTTTGTTTTCCTTCAACTGAACACTTTGGAAAGATATTCCTGCTAACTCTTTAGTTCAGGTCCCTTAAGCAGAATCTGTACCTTCTTGTAGACATAAATGTGTGGTTTCAACACACTGCTTGTTATGAGATCACCAATTCACCTTGAAAAGGTAGGCATACTCTCAGAGAGCTAGGATGGGGAGGAAATGTCAGTATGATTTTGTTGATTCTCCTCAGTCCAGTCTTGGTATTAGTTTTATCTGGTAGTATCTTCGCTAATTGAAAGAAAAAAAAACCCTTAAGCTCTTAGTAGCTTTACTTCAAATCGCAGGCTGTTTCTCTTTGCACAGGAGAGTTTTCATAAGGGTTTTCATTTTTTGAAGGTGATTGAAGAAATAGAGGAAATGATGCAGGAATCACCTGATCCAGAAGATGATGAAACACCCACCCAATCTGATCGGCTCTCCATACTTTCCCAGGAAATTCAGACACTCAAAAGATCCAGTACAAACAATAGCTACGAAGAGAGTAAGTGGTATTTATTTAGTATTTTATTCTTAACGTTTATTGAAGATAGTTTAAAGGGTAAGTTTGCCATGTGTTTGATTTATAGCAAGATGTTCTTAGGAAATACCGGCATTCAAAAATATTTTCAAAAATGCCCTGAAAGAATAAACTAGATTTAGAACTTAAATAGAAGACTTATCTTTGTGAGCTTTCACAACTTAGAATAAAAATAAAAACTTTATAGAATTTCAAATTAAAGCAAATATGTTGAAGCTTGATTCACTGGGATGAGGTCCCTTCATAGGTAAAATTATAGGTCGATCATTTTTATTAAGGTTTATTAATTTCTGTATTTTTAATTGAGACACTTTCTTGAGACCAGTACACTGTGTTTTAAAATTAGCTAAAGTTCTTGAAAGCTATGCAGTGAATAAAGCAAATGATGTTTCTTTGGTACTGTTTCAGTCACTACAACATATCTTGATTCATAGTAATACAAAAATAAGGCAGCTGTTGCCCTTTTTTTTTTCTTATAAGGACCTTGCATATTTTTCTTCCCCCCCTTCCACTGCTCTTCAAAAAGCCTAAAAGTTTTTAAAAAACTTTATCTTCTTCTACTCAAATGAAATATTCTTCCCTGTACAAAAGGAGAGGAGAAATTACATGTGTAATTTCACTGTAGTAGGTTGATCTGTGGGTAGAAGAAGCCTGTGATTAATCAGTTTTGTGATGGAAATCCGTTTTATTTGGGTATTTATCCAAATCAATTCTAGAAGACGATAGGAACAGAAAGAATATTTGGTAGATGATCCTTGTACTTTGGTCCCTCTCACAAAGTTTGGTGCTTTCTTTGATGTGGTATGGCTCAGCAATATAAATTCTGTAGAAGATCCAGAAAACTGGATGGTGGCACTGACCTTTGGTGACATGACTTAGAGTTTCTGCTACACTTCAGATTTATGGAGGAGATTCCATTTTCATGGTTGAACTCTTAGCTGTCTCAACACATAAATTTCAGGAATGTGAAAGCAAAGTGTATCCTGCACAGCAGGGCTTCCTACTTTTCTGACAGTTCCATATGTCCTTAGGTTTGGATCTAATCAAGCTTGCCTGGTATTTCATATCATATTTATTTTGCTTTGCCTCAGGAGTTCATCTTGTCTGTTGCATCCTCATGGTTTAAAGGTTAGCCTTGACCAAATGATGCCTTGAGTTACTTTGGCAGATAATTTAACTTTGCTTCACCAGCTTCTCAGAATCTGCTTTCATGTCTTTCCTGTCACTATTTTATCAAAAACTCTTGCTACCTTCTTTTCTGCATCAAGCTGCTTCAGAATTAGTCTGCATCTCTCTGAAATTATTGCAGAGTTTTGCTAGAAACTGTCCGGCTTTATAAGACAAGTCAGAGGTGCTAATTTTTAGGATTGAGAGCAGGAAATCAAAGCTTGTATTTACTTTTTTCTTGACTAGGAAAAGACATGTATTAAGACAATGTATTTAAAAATGAAACCAGTTACAGCTCTGGTTACACAGGTGAGTCCTTTAGCCTGTGTGTCTAAGATTTATTACAAGTAGTCTTCTGCATTTGAATTACTCTGACTTCGCTCACCTGTGTCAGCTGAGTAGTTCCTGTGTAGCCCTTTTGTAGGCTTTTGTCACAACAACTGATCTATCATAAACCACTCAGGATTGCAGTTGGGTAGTCTGCACCTGTGTTTTTGGAACAATTGTTTCTTAGGCTGTGAAGCTGGTTCTTAAATGCTGGGACTCTCTAGTGCTCTGTCTAGTCTTCTTTCACAAAAAAAAAATAATGGTGCAACCTATACTTTTTAGACTGTGGCTTGTACTGAATGCATATGGAACTTACTTATATTAGTTTTTACCACAGAGTATACTCAGTTTCACAGACCATAAGGCCTATTCTGTGACTTGCACCCAGAGAGCACCAGATAATCTTGTTGATGAATTTACTGTTCTTCCCCCTGCTTATGTTTGAGTTGATGTTGCTGTTTGCTATTGCTGACAACCAGAGTTGACTTTGCATAAAGTTATTGCTGTGGTAAGACCTACTGTGGTATGTGCAATGACTGTGAGCACAGCCAAGATGTGTGCTAAAGTAGAGGCCGTAATCTTTCCTGCTGCATACTTAGAATAGCTTAAGCAACACTATAGGTGATGGATGGTTCAGACTACTTGAAACCTAGATCCTTAATCATATAGTACTGTTAGATTGTTTGAACAGAATTTAAGACATTAGCTACTCTGAAAAACTGTGGCTCCTTGCCAGGCAGTTACCTTTACAGGTTGAATTGCTTTTTCTTTAGTAAATCAGTGATGAGGAGCTTTCTCCAATCAGTTTTCTCTGCTGTACTTTGAGAGAAAATCACATTTCACCTTTGATACTTGTGAAGACCTATACTTTTTTTGTAGTTGGTGGGCTTATCTGTGTTTTTCAACACTTGTCCATAGGCACTTTCACTTATAACAGTTTTTTTAGACATAAGATTTACTAGACTAACTTGATGTAACCAAATAATTACAAACATCTTCAGTGTCCTTAAATAGATTGTACTCTTCAGTGTAACCAGAGCTAGCCATTTCTCAAATGCCAATGAAAATTATGTTCTTTGACATAGCAGATGCTGGACTAGCTTCTTAGGTGTGTCAGACATAATCAGGAATGTCTTCATTATGCTCACTTTTAACCCAAGCAAGCCTTAGAACGTTCTTCTTGGTCATAATTTCACTGTCTGTAACACATGACCCAACAGTACCTTTACGGCCTCAAGTTACACCAGAGGAGGTTCAGGTTGGATATTAGGAAAAATTTTTTCACTGAAAGGGTTACCAGACATTGGAATGGGCTGCCCAGGGAGGTGGTTGAGGCACCATCCCTGGAGGTGTTCAAAAGATGGGTTGACGTGATGCTGGGAGACATGGTTTAGTGATGGTGTTGCATTTTGTTTGTTGTGTGGGTGTTTATTTTTGTCAGAGTTAGGTTGATGGTTGGACAAGATGATCTTGAAGGTCCCTTCCAACCTAGAAGATTCTATGATTCTGTGAAAATGCAAACCTGGAGGGGTTGGTTTGTTTCCATACTGACATTTCACAGGTTTCTGGTTCAGATTTGACCAATTCAGTCTCATGCTTCCTCAAAACTAGTAATGCTTATTTTTGCTTGAAATGAGCCTGTCATCTAGTTTTGATTTAGGTCCTTGTGTCAGGCACTACAAGGCCATACTTTTGATTACAATCCCCAAAGAAAATTTGGAGGGGTTTATTGATTTTTCTACTCATAGCATCTAAAAATCTTATCGTAAAAGTTTGGTGCAGGCTTTTATTAATAGGCATGCATACCTTAGCGATATCCCTAAGAAGATTCCTTCACTCATAGAAAATGATTTGTGTATTACTGTAGGTGAAAAATCCAAGGATTCCAGAAATGCCAAAGTGTTGATGATTGTGTCAGAAAATATGGAGACCTTTTATTTTGAACAGTGAGTGTAGATGGAAAGTCAGTATTAGAAGTTTAGCACCTACTTCAGCTTCCTTAACTACAACATGGTCTTCATGTTTGCAGATTATTTCAGATTTCTCAGAAACAAGATGAAAGTTTGACAGTCTTCTTGTTGCTAATCTAGTTGCCTCTGTGATGTGTTTATTCCTTTAGGAATATTGTTTTGTTCTATATAATTTTAGAATTGAATTTTTTGTTTTGAAAAATTTAAGAGTACTTTTTTCTTGTAATTCCCACAAGTATTCATATGCTTAAAATCTTGACAGTTTACTTTTTATATGAACTATTTATAGGAGTAAAAAGATTGTCTGTTGCTGAGCTAAACGAACTGCTAGAAGAAATTGAGACTGCTATTAAGGATTATTCTGAGGAACTGGTACAGCAGTTGGCTCTACGAGATGAGTTGGAGTTCGAGAAAGAAGTTAAAAACAGCTTCATTTCTGTCCTCATCGAAGTACAAAACAAGCAGAGAGAACACAAAGAAACAGCAAAGAAGAAAAAGAAGCTGAAAAATGGTAGTCCTCAAAATGGCAAACAAGAAAGAGGTCACATGCCTGGAACAGTAAGAAAATTTTTGTAACTATTTACAGATTCAAAATATTTATTTTTTTTTTTTCCTTGGGAAGTAGTAGTCGTAGATTATATCAGGATACCTGGTACACCTGCTTCCCTGCCTTCATTTGCAGACAAGTCTAAGGCACTTCCTGTGGCGATTATTTTTTTCACAGTCACAAAAAAATATTGTCTTTGGATGTACTGTTGTATGTTCTGTTGTCAGTAGGCAAACTCATTTGTTTAGTTTCACTGTGTGAATTTTAGTGTGTGTGTACCACTGTTAGTCTTACAGGAAATGCAGTATTGTTGTTGGTCTAGTTGTACAGATATTTATTGATATGTTTGTGTCTAGGTAGGGAAGAAGTAAAAAGTCTTGCCCTCAGTCTCTTGAAACCTGTGGCAGAGTTACTGTGTCCAGCAAGAGACAGGGGTGAGGCTAAAGTGTAATGCAGGTGTACAGGGAGGAGATAATTTGGTTTCTTCTTCACAGAACATAGCAATAAAAGGAAAAATGTCTTTCAAACAGAGTTTGAATAATAGGAGGCAGAGAATGAAAGGAATTAGGTTATTATCTTGTCAATGCAATTTTGTTTTCTTTCTTGCCTGTCTAGTGTAATTTTAAATTATTTAAGTGGGATATTAATGTAAGAATTTCTAAGAGTCTCTTATAGGATGCACAAGTGTGTTTAATGGATTTTAGCTCTTGGCTAAGTCCCAGAAAGAATGCTTCAGTTTGACATCAGAAGGTGTTTTTGTTTGTTTTTCAAACATAAGAAATAAGCATTTCTAATGAAATGTTAATTCTTCAGAATCTACTTCTAAACTTGCAAGAATAAGATACCTCTGATATAACTCAATGGAGTTCTGATCTTGTCCATCTAATGAAAAGTCATCTTTTGCTTACATAGCTAAGTTCTAATGGAATTCTGAGAAAGTATATGTTTGGAAAACAATTCAAAGTTGTCATCACTTTGCAAGAGCAGAGTGAAAAGTTCAAATTTTAACTAGAAAGAAAATTCATTATTTGGTTTGGAAACTGGAGTCAAGTAGTTCATAAGCTGTTCTGGTCAGTTTCAAGTTTAGAGACTTGAATGATGCTTTCAAGTATAACTGTATGTGATCCCAGTGTAAGACATTTTCATATTTGGTTGCTTTGAGATACAGATGTGTCAGATTGCTTTCTGAGAAGGATTGAACAAACTAGCTCTCTCATAAGACTGTAGGCTGTGTATGTGTGGTTCCTTTGAGAAAATGGCTTTTGCTATCACCAACTACAGGTTTGAGAGCCTTCTCCTAGAGAGAGGTGCAAGCTTCTTTCCATCTGTGTTCCTTTTTATTTTTTTCTGATTTGTCTTTTATTTTTTTAAGGAAGTGCTGAGAATATGCATAGATAGTATGTTCAAGTAATCTTGTGAAAAATGAGTTTCTGTTAATAATATATAAATTAATAATTTTATTAACTAAAACTATAATGAAGTCTCATTTAAATACAAGCTTGGAAGTAGGGTTACATTTTCATAGTCTAAGAAAATCAATTATCCTGCAGATACTATAATTAAATTTTAATAAATAGAGGTTTTAATTGTTTGTGCTTGATACAGGCTTTGGGTAAATCACTTTCTTATACTTCTAAAACTTTTACATCTCTCACAAGGACACACTGGGTAGTAATTAAAAATAGTCAGGGCTTGAAGATACCAGTTCATTTAAGTAGGATATCCTAAAAGAGTTAAGATGGCTTTGGCAACATCTGTGTCTGTTTACTGACCTCATTGCGCTTTAGAAAGTGAATGAATACTGTATTCCAGCACATTTTATTCCCTCACCCATAAAGAAATACATTCAGGTAAGTGTGCTGAGGTGTGGGCATCTTACTGCCCTGTGTCAGCAGCTTGACAGTTTCTTCTTTTTGTGGTCTTGTCAGTTGCTGATTTTTGTATCTCATGCTACACATCAAAATTGTTTTGGTTAAGTCTCCAGCAAGCAAAAAGGATTACAAAGTTTAAGGAAAAAAATGTGGTTGGATTATACATTACTTTTTCTGTACTTGGATTCCATGTAACAGAGTTGGAAATTGATATGGGCGCATTAACTAATTGTGTATATATTGTATTACCAAAAAAATGGGGAATACAGTTGATAGCTATCTGTTGTCTCAGTTGTGGAAAAGTAAGCATGAAAGCATAAAATGTTTTAAAGAGGTAGAGCTGAAAATTACTAACTCTGAACAATGTTTTTAGTAGGTGCTTAAAATCTGAAAAATTGATACCAGCAGTGTCTCTAAAAGTACATTGCTCAAACACAAATTTTAAAGGAGATTTCACTGTGAACTAACCTTTCAAAAATACTATTTTTTACATTTCAAAATGAAACAGCCTTAAAAGGCAAGTCTTCATTATTGAATCTGCAGTGTGAAGATTTTGTTTGATTAAATTTTGATGTAGATCTATTTAACTGCCATCATAAGGTTTGCTTTTTAATTATAAAATTGAAGTATGTGAATGAAAAAATAGAAATGTGCTGAAATACATCTTAGAGCTTGTCTTTGTCATTCGTCTTTTATAGTCTTGACAAATGCCGATTAATAGTCTTCTGAACTTTTCTCTGTCCCTTTTTTTCTTTCTGCTATGTTCTCACTACTTTTAGCGCTTCAGCATGGAAGGGATCTCAAATGTCATACAGAATGGCTTCCGCCACACGTTTGGAAACTCAGGTGGAGAGAAACAGGTGCTGGGCTCTCTTCTCTCTTTTCCTCATTGTTTGCCTGCGCTTTCGGTAGGAGCTGAGATCTTGAAAACAGACAGTAGTTGAGATAAATGCTGAGACAGGAAAAAAATAGGGCAAAAATGTTGGAATCTAAACTCCCCCTGCCTCAGAACTCTGAGCAGCCTACAGTCCCTTTCTCTCCTCAACACCTTGTGACAGTCAGGACTTGATATTCTGATGCACTGAAATAACAACGCTGACTTCCTACCCCAGACTAAAAGTCTGTTTTGGCGTAATGCATGCTTCAAATACATTGCCTGTCTGTAAAAATCTAATATCCAATTGAAGAATACGTATCAGGTTAGACATAACATTTCAGCCTTCAGCATTAAGGACTGAAGTTGGGTAATATCTCCAACTGAAAAAGGGTTTTGTTTTCTTTTTTTCTTCAGTGTTCAGAGCTGATATATCTAAAAACAGAGTAGCATCTCGAAAACGCATGGATTCTGTTGTGTGTCTTTTTGCCTTTGGAAACTGTGTGATGTTAAAAGCTGCCAAACGTGTGCAGTGCAGATTACTGATGTGAAATACATAAGCCATAGGCAACTTTGTGCCTTTTCCCTGAGTATTGAATGTTGAAATACACAGCACAGAGGCCCAGCTTCAGTGGGTATTGCTGTAGATGTCACACTTAAGTAGCAAGATTCTTATGCTTTATTTCAAAGTAATGCTTAGTGGTTTGTTTCAAAACTGTGGTATGTATTTTATTAAATGCGTTCTGTATTTTGGTTAATGCTTATACCGATGTTTAGGCTTTTGGCACATGTTAAAAAATATTGGTGTTTCACCTTACTTAATTCATACCCACCCATTATAGTTCATGCAGTTGTCTAAGGAGTGCGTTAGATTATTTTTTTTCTGGTTTCCACCCCCCACCTCATTCCAGTGAGAAGTCCATTGAGGCAATAAACTGCCTGGTAGTTTAGAAGTCATGGATGATTAGGCTCTTGTCTGGAAGATGACTGGAGTATCCTGCAGAGGAGTTCAGGAGGTAAATCAGCTCCTCTCAAGTCAGTCCTGAATCATGAGGTTAGAAATGGCCTTACAGTCTTTCTTAAGCAAGGTACGGGTATGAGAGTTTGTGAATACATAGATACAACTATTTTTCTCCAGCTCTGGGGATCTTGGACACATGCACAGAGCTTACCTAACAGAGTTTTTATCGCTCTACATTATCTCAATACTGGTAAAGCAATAGCTATGCTGGGGATTTTTCTTTGCTATCTTTACCATGTAATAATAAAATAGAGCTGTTTACCATTATCTCTAGCTATTTTAAATACCATGTATTTTCATAAAGTGAATATTTATATTTAGTTATGCCAGCCCCTCTTACTTTTGGTTAAAAGACTTCTTTTATATGAATATCTCTATTTGAATACACATTTTCTTTTTTGACTGCTTCCTAACTTTCTAGACACAAGTAGCATAATCATGTATTAACAATAACACTGATTGGATAACCCTTCCAGTCATTTTTTGAGGTAGTTTACTAATGTTATTCTTCATATTGATCATACTTTTCCCCTGATCTATCTTATACTATATCCTTGTTAGCAAAGTTATGGGGTTTTTTTTCCCTTCCTGTATCCTAAAGCCAATCATGGAAATAACAAGAACTTAAAATGAAAAATAGGGTAGGAAGGTAGGAGAGATACCAGCTCTTTTCTGATTTAGTTCTGGAAATGTATTTTTCTATGGCATTAATTTTTTGGTTTGTTTTGTTTTTTATTTGTTGTTACATTACCAAACCCAGCCCCGCTTTTAAAATACTGGTATCGTCATGTTATTGCAGCAAGTTGCAAAGGAGAAAAAGTATCAGATGCTTAGTTGCTTAGTGCTGCTCTCTGAGTACTCATTTAAGTGTTTTTTCAGGGTTTATTTCATTATAAACTCACATGCAGGTGTTTCCTGCTAGCAGGGAGGAGTCCTCTTGTGTGTGCGTGTGTGTTTGAGACATAAGTGAAAATTACTTGGAATTTTTCAGGGTTTAGAGAGAAATTTCCAGTGGGAACTACCTGTTCCCATCTGATAATGCAGTTGGAAAAAAGAACACCAACTGCATAAAAATCATGGAAGTATTGGTAGTTTGCTCTGTGATGGTATTCCAAAAGAAAATTCAAGATAGTCATCTTAATTTTGATTTTTATGGGTGATTACAAATAGCAGTGGGAATTGCTGCTTACCATATTGTCTAATCTTCTTCAAAAATTTAGAGGTCGCAGTAGACTTAACATTTGGGTTTGTCAGTAAGCTACACTCTAGACCTTTATTCTTCCTTTTCATAATATGTTATCCTTCACACAGCAATTCAGGGAATGAGTTTTTATGGTGCTATTATAGAGACTTATTGTTACAGCAGCAAAGTCATCTTGTTTTCCTCAACAAGATTTCTGGAAACTTAAGAAAGAATTTATTTTTTTTTAAATTATTATTATTACTATTGGGGGGGGAAATTGGAAGGTGGAGTTTACAGGAGAAGGAAAATAGGGAATATTGGTATTTGGCGCAGTGAAACCTGTCCTGCTAATTTATTGTCTAGATGAAGGGTAGAATGCCACTTCATTCTGAAGGCTGGAAATGACAGCTTGAGATGCGATTTCTGAGTTAGTAGATCTACTTTCATCTCTCACATTTGCAGATTTAACAGCCTTAGATAGCTATTGGTTCTGGTAATTTTACTAAGAGTGCAGTTATCTAATGATACCTCTTAGTTACATCTGGTGGAAAAGAAATTGAAAACTGACCGTTTCCTAAGAAGCATTGCATATTTTCCTCTGCTGGGCTAAGTGATTGTGAAAAAATGCAAAAGGAAAAGGCAGGGAGAGAAGCACCCTGACTCTCCGTAAGGTACAATAGGTTCCCTTAAGTGACAGGGAACTGAGTCCATCTGGCATTTAGGCAGAGGATATGGTTGGGCATGAGGGCAATGGGCATGGGCAATGATCCCGCTCTAAACATGGCAATGGTTATAGCTGCGTTTGGCAACACTAAATCTCCTTCTGCAAAGTGAACCTCCTTGCCAGAGTCTGAGTTACACTTGACTCTTGCTGAAGTGCTGCTACTAGGAGAGGAGGAGACCTTGGACATAATGTGCTTTCTGATTGTTACGTGGAGAGCCACGTCTCTCTCAAGTTGAATGAGAGGCAGAGGGTTGCTTTGCCTGGTGCCTTATAGCTGTTAACCCAGAATTAAGTTCCTGTGAAATTCTTAAAAATTGAATCGAGGGAGATTTCAGGAAGCTTTTTCATTAGGGAGAATTCCAGTGATTTCTGTACTTTTGAAATGCTACTCTCTTTAAGAATGTGCATTCATGTGGGCTGCAAAGCAAGATGGCACCAAAATGCATTGAATAAAAGAGCAAGAGGGTTGCTTCAAGAATTTGAAAATAAATCTCGGTTGCACTGCAGGTATGAAAATCCTGAAAAATTTAAGACATTTTTTGCCTTTTTGTTTTTTTTGAAGCTGACAAAGATTTCAGTAAAGAGTAAATAGAACAAAAATGGCATTGGTTTGAAACAGTCTGTTGTAACATTCAACTATTGAAACTGGGAATTTAAATCAAAATCCAAATGATGAGATCTTATGTTTAATTAGGCTTGCTTTGTTCGTTTTGGTTGGAAGTGCATAGCATCAGAAGGCCAAAATTGTCTGTTTTAATTTTCACCTATCTACGGGGCAGCCTCATTTTCTTTGCACAGAGGACTGTAGATCACCTTTGGGTGGCTGCGACCGGGCAATGCTCTTTGATCTGTCAAAATCCTTGGAAAGTTTCACATTCTTAGTAAGAGTTAACCAGTCACTTGGAAAATCCTAAGGCTGTTTTGAGGTTGTTCAAGCACAGCATATCCTGAGTTTGAAATTTTTTTTAAATTATTTATTTTTTTATTTTATTTTTCCAAATGCTTGTTAGCACTTCTACAAACCTGAATACCTCACTCAAGTTACCTGCCCAGCCTCTATCATTTGTACTCTGGAATCTTTTAAAAAGCTCACTGTTACCAGTTCCCCAAATTATTTGAAGGCAACATCAATATTTACCTGGAAAGATATTTTTTTTTTAACATACTTCCTGGAAAGAAAGAATTACTTCCTGATTTTTGGAGATAACTGGTGACGTTTGCATGCTATTTATACTTTTTTTTTTTTTAAGTAAGTTTGAAAATTGTTCTTCTGCATTTGTAGTGTTTGAGGGGAACTCATGGGAAGGTTGTTCTTCTAGCTTTTATTTGGTTGTAAGAAGTACTTTCAATATATGAAGGACTTCTATTGACTTCTGGAGGGAGAAGAGAAAAGATTTTACTATTGGCATGCATAGGCTCTGGGAAAGAAACCTATCAGACAAAGCTTTTACTCTAAGAAGCTCAAATTTTTTAAATACTTTTTTTTGGCATTTAGCTGCACAACTTCTAAAGTGGTCACATAATTTGAAAAAAAGAAAAATAGATGTTGGCTTCTAGGATAAAAGCTTTGAGAGAGAAAAGGTAGACTCTTACCCTCTGGTGAAATGCAATCTTTTGAAAAACTTTTATTTGTGGCTAGCAATTTCAATTGCTACAACTTTTGCAAAATAAAATGCAGGCAACATAAATTGCATGAAGGGATGATCAAATAACTCTTTTTTTCATTTGACAGTACTTAACAACCGTCATTCCTTATGAGAAGAAAAATGGACCCCCATCTGTTGAAGATCTTCAAACACTAACTAAAAGTGAGCATATGAAGTTCCCCCCTGATGCTTTCCTCTTTGTATTTCTAACTGTGGTTGCTCAAAACCAATGAATTCATACAGTTATACTTTCCCCCTTACCTTATGGCATGTATGTAAGTTGCATGATTTTTAACTGTGCATTTTAGCCAGTTTTTACTTGTTTTCTGGGCCTTTATGGTGTGTTTGTTTTCTAGCTGTCCTCTGAAACCCTGAAGGCTAGAAACTTGCATGTATCAGAAAGCAAATGTTCTCACATTATTTCAAGAGGCGGGCCTTATGGAAAATACTGCATGGCATAGAATTTGGCAATACTGTCTTATAGTACCTGATATAGCCCTGCTTGTTTAAGCTTGCTGTGCTTTATTTACAAGTTCCAAGTCTTCTGTTTTGTGTTTGTTTGGGTTTTTTTAATTCTAATTTGCATGAAAAATAAGGTTATAATTTTACAAAATTAATTATTAAGATTGTTAAATACAGCAGAGCATCTCTGGGAGTCAGTGGCATCTCATTCATTTAAGGTTTACAGGAACAGTTTAAAAATAGATGGTAGAGTGCGTCAGTGTATTTGATCAGATCTCGCTGCAGGGCTTTGGATCTAACTATGTCTTAAGGTACTTTGCAGCAGCACAGGTCTGTGATTCCACAGGTGGCTGAGGGATGGTAAAAGGCTCAGGGGTTGTTTCCTGGAACGAAAAAATAAATATTTTACAAATTCTGGAGTAAATAAAATGTTTAAGCAGGAATTAAATTTCCTTTATTTTTCTCCAGTAGGCACCCTTAGCTGGTAATTCATACTTACTCTGTGGAAAAATGGATTTTTCATTTTGTAGTTACTCCTGCAGAGAAATTTTCTCCTTTTGCCATATTTAAATTTTACTTGAAAATATTCTCAAAAATTCAGTGTTAAGCAGAGAGAGCTTAAAGCCTCCTGAAAATGTTTTGTGTTGTTTGACAGTTTATTAACAAAATGTCTTGTACAAATGCACCATAAAGATTATTAACGGTATTGCCTCTGTGGGCGGATTGGAACTTGATCCTGTGACTCAGTTGCAGATTTCTGACTTGCTGTCCCTCCTGTTGTTAAGGCAGACAGTAAAGCAGGTGTTTGGAGTTGTTTGGTTGTTTTGAACCTGTGTATTATTCCATAGTTTACATAAAAATTGAAATAAAACACGTGTTATATTTCAAGTTCAGAGTCTTATATGAGTAAACTGGAGCTTGTGATATACTGCTATTCAGTATAATTCGGTACTTTTAATTCTTTCAGTTGTGTCCAGAGCACTTCATAAAGGATTGACATTGTTCTCGTTTATGGAGTAACAAACAAGCTTATGTATGTCGAGCTACTCCATATGGTTTTGCTTCAGAAATATGCAAGGATGAACAATTTTGACTTGACAGAAGTCACAAAAAATGGCATTTTGGATTTATTCTAAGTTAATGCCATTTTCAGTCATGTATTTGAGATTTTTCTAAGCTACAGTTGCTAATGTTCACCATTTCAGGGGGAAAATCCCACCAACGCTTTCATTGGATCATTCACAGCATTGTTTCTCCAGAAAAGTGTCATTATGCCATTATTCAGGATGAAGACCAAAGAAATAAATTAAGTAGTGAGGCGTACTTTTTTTTTTAGCTAAGACCTTCCAGCAGTTGTTAGCGTATTTTAGTTTTGGGTGTGATGACTTTCTTATGGAGAGCCTTTTTCATAGGGAAGAGGTGCTTTTTTTGTCATTACAACTGATGACATTTTACTGTAATAAGTAACTACATAAAATGTGTCTCGATGTGTCTCATGGCATCTTTTCATATTCCAGTTGAGAGTTTTCTTACTAATGTGGTGGCGATATCCCTATGAGTAGTTAAAACAGCTTCATGGTGTTTCTTTTGAGACTGTTGTCTTATGACTAAATATCTGAATTTATTATTTTTTTTTCCATACTTTAGTCCTGCATGCCATGAAAGAGGATAGCGAGAAAGTGCCAAGCTTGTTAACAGACTATATTTTAAAGGGTGAGTATGTTTCTTAGCCGTGATTTTTTTTATTATAAATTAACTTAATGTACATCCAAGGTGTGTTTGAAAAGAGTAGTCCTACAGCATTCATGAATTATGTTGTCCTTCTATCAAACAGCTCTCATTTATATTCTCTTCTATTTTGTCCAAGGTTTCTGAGCATATAGTTCATAAACAAAATGTTTTTATTTTGTTTGTGACAGTATAATATAACAAAATATGTGGTGTATATTCGGATAGCTGAAGGACATCAGCAGGAGCAAAGCAGTCTGTCTTACGAAGTTAAATGCATGTAGTTAAAAACTTATGTGGTACAGGTTTTTCAGAATCTGAATTCAAACTGCCTATGTTAATAATGGATTTGCTAGATAAAGTGCTTATAGCTTCTTTTTAAATGGTACTTCTGACCAATGGTAAAAATCATTTATTTTACATTTACTTGTTACACCTTCTTCACATTTTATTTAGAAGGTTTGTGTACTAATGATTTACTTTCCAATCTTATTCATCGATTATATTAATAGAATGTCAGACATTGAAAATCACTACTTGCCTTAGCTGTAAGGGGTTGCTCCAGGTAGTTTCCAGGTTGTTAAATTACTTTTAAATGGTTTTCTTTTGACTTCATTTTTGCCTAGGTCTTACTAATGCTTATGTTCTTACTTAATTCTTGATATATAAATGGCACCATAATCTTCCTTTGTTTAAAGTTTAGTATATGCATCAAGCTCCCAAGATTTGAACAAACACATGTACAAAAGAACAATGGATGCCTTTTTATTTGCCACCCAATATATATTATGTTTACTTTGTGCTCACATGCTGCAAAGTTTTTATCTTCTTTTCATATCATACTTTCCAAGTCTCACTATTTTTTTCAAATACAATCATTTGACTTAACTCTCTCCATACAATTTTTGAAGGTTTCTGTATTTCTTACACAGACTTTAATCACTCTCATCTTGCACAGATTTGAAAGTACTTCTGGGTTAAAGTTCTGGATGAAAAGTGTGCTCTCGCTTCAGAAAATCTGAAAGGAGATATTCTAGAGCAATATTCTAGAGCTTTGACAGAGGCTCATTTCTAAGTTTCGTGTGGGGTTGCAGAACTACCACATAGAATAAGAATGCAGAGATCCTTTCAGTTGATTCCATTGATTGCTCCATTGTTTACTTACCCTTTCTGAGAATCCTTCTTATATTAGACAGATGTATTTGCTTATGAGCCGAGAGCCATTTAGGCTGAAGATCAAGGGCTTTTTTTAATGGTGATGGCACTAAACTTTAGTTTTGTTAAGAAGAATCCTCAACAAAAGAGGATGAACTGTTGTCAATAATTAAAGCTGTTTGCTTCTCATCATAATACATCTGGTAGAAACTGGTTGGAATGAATAATAATGCTCTTATTTTTAGATGTAGCTATACAGAAAAGCTTTCAGATTACTAGGATAGTGAGAAGAAACTGGCTGCTTAGGGATATGGAGAATTCTTCTGCATAGAAGGCTTATAAAAGTAGATTAGCTGAACATATGATAGGATAATCTAGGAAGTTTGATATGGAGGTTCCCTCCTTCCTCGTCCTCTGCGTGCTTATGGCTTTAATATCAGCAGGGATGTTCTACTAGCTAGGTGCGACAATTACAAAAACATTATGCCCACATTAAATGTGTTGGATCAAACAGGTCTTCATATTAGAGGCACAGTTGCCTCTAAATTGTAAAACCCGAATGATTGGAATATGAAGAGTAATCACTCGCTCATATCACTTGTACTGAAAGGAAAAGGTGATTTCCCCTCAGCTGCCATGATTTCATTACTGAACAGAACTAAGTTTTCTCACTCTTCTGTGGGTCTGTGTGCACAACAGCAAGCAGTTACACAGGCTAGCAAGCATAGAATTTTACTCTTCCTTTCAATGTAGCCTTAACTAAGCTTCATATTGCTATGTTTAGATTATGTTAAATATTTATAGCTCAGCTGATAGTGTTACATTGTAATGTAAATTTATCCTGTGGAACAGGCAAAGTCTTCCAGTTGTTTTTGAAGTTGTAATTTGTTTCTCTTTTTATTCTGCCACTAAAACTTCTGGCCTGAAGTCTCAGTGAGGCTTCATGCGTGGCATAAAATATTCCCAGCTGGCTCTCTATTGTCTGAAAACTATTTTTAAAGCTTGCTAAAGGGAGATCAGATGGTTCTAAACAATCACTTGAAGGGAACTTTCAGCTCAGCTTTTGTACCTGAAATTCCAACCTACTCTCTGAATTTCATAATTAAAGGAGTGACCTACTGTTTAGAGTCTGCTCTCTTCACTGACGTTAAAAATGTCTTGGTAAAGTGAAAATGATTATGAGGATTTAGGGGTTTCAAATTTTTTTCAAAAAGAAAAAACAGAGGATAATTAGTTCTGGACCCAGTATGGTATAGTGATAGTTGTATTCATTTTACGTTTGTTTAGTCTGTGGTCCAGCACTGTCTTACACTGAATAGATTGCATTTATTTTTATTAAGCTTTATCAAGAAATGATGTTTTGAAATGTGTGAACTGTATCATTAAAGATACTTAGTTCTGTTAAAATTTGTTAATTTCTTGTTCCTTTGAGGATCATTTTTTCCAATCTTACAACAAAAAAGCAGGCAGTAAACTATATGTGACAATAGGATATTTGTAGCTCTGTGGCAGATCCAGTTAGTATGTCATTTGTCAACACAGGTAAAAACCTCTTTCTAGCACTGCACTCCATTTTACACAGCAAAGAAAAGAAAAAAAATCTTAGAAGTAGGTCATTAATGATTGTTTTAAAGCAGCACTGTCTTTTTATTCTATTGTATTTGAAAAATTGGAACATGCTAATCTTATTTAGGTGTTACAGTTGTCCACAGAATTAGCAATAAACTTCTCCAGACATCATTAGTTGCTGTTGAAGAGTTACTTAGATTTTCTTCAGCTCTTGATTCTAAACAATAAGGAAAAAAGGTGATTCTAACAATTGCCATAGTATTGTTGCTATAATGTAGTGGGACAAATAAGAGGAGAATGCTGTGAATCTGGAAGGGTTAATGGAACTATAAGACTAAGCAGTAAGTGTTGAGTTGAAAAGAAATCCAATTTCACTGATGTTCTGATAAAAAGTGAAATAAGTTTATATTTCCTCTGAATTTCATGGTGTTTTGTAGAAGTGTCACCATCATGAGTATCTTGAACTAAATGCCAAAATAATTCTGAAATTTGTGAAAGACTAAGTTTGCGTCATGTAGGAAGACACACAGAGACTCCCTCCATGTGTTTTGTTTAATATCTAATATCTTAATTTAATAATGATTGAGTGAGTTTGTTTTGGCAAGACAGTGTAGCCAAGAGCTGGAATGTGGGACTGGAACCTGAAGAAGAGTTCTGCAACCAGATCTGCTTTTGACCTTCTGTGTTACTGTGGATCATTCTTGTGTTTTTTCCATAACCACCTCGTGTCTCTGAATCACTGGGAGTAGAAATCCTCAGAACATGGGATGTGCAAATGTAGCATAAACGGCCAGTGTAACTCAGTGCATTTCATGTTAGGAAAAAAGAAAAGTCCATATGCGTTTCTGAATAGCGTTATTAGTTTTGAAATTATTTCTGGTGTTTGCTTCTTTAAAGAGTCCTCTTTTCTCAATTTCTACTGCCCTCTTGTGTCCCCCAAAATGTTAAAAATACCATTTAGTCCTCATACTCAAGTCCCTCTTCCCAGTGATCAGTTAGTTCTCCCTGCATCTATTCCATAGAGTACCTTCTCAGAGGTAAGTGTCCCAAAGCCAGACTATATGCATATTCCATGTACAGTCTTGTACAATGCAGTAACTTACCTTCTCTTGTTCATGTTATTTTTGATGCAACCTGAATTCTTTTCAAGGGGATTTTTTTCCTTTTGTGGAGTTTTGTTTCATTTTACTTTTCAGTGAACATTTCGATCCTGAAGTTAGTAATAATAGAAGGGACTTAGTGATTTGCTTTGCGAGTATATTGTAGTTCTTCTCCCACCAGAGTGTGATTCATATTCTATGATATTCTAAATTTTACAGATTTAGAAGTAAAATAGATGGTAGCATGAAATTGATAAGCATTTGCAATTATGCTTACATTTTTCTGAATATATTTTAAATGTATTAATATTGTTATACTTTCTCACTAGGGAACACAGGTGTTGGTCTCTTTTCCCAAGTAACAGGCGATAGGACAAGAGGAAGTGTCCTCAAGTTGTGCCAGGGGAGGTTTAGATTGGATATTAGGAAAAAATTCTTCACTGAAAGCGTTATCAAGCATTGGAATAGGCTGCCCGGGGAAGTGGTTGAGTCACCATCCCTGGAGGTGTTTAAAAGATGTGGCATAGGGACATAGTTAGTGGTGGACTAGTGTCAGGTTAATGGTTAAGCTCAAGGATCTTAAGGGTCTTTTCCAACCTAAATGATTCTGTAATTCTATGAAGTAGAAACTGAGATTTGGAGGAGGGTGGGGAATGCGTTTGCTGCCAACGCTTTGAAATTCATGATCTTGGAAATCACACTTTTTGACTGATGCTGGCAGTTTAGTAAGTTCACTGTATTTAAATGTGTTTATGCCTATCTTTCTAATGATCTTTTTTGATGATGTAACAAATACAATGTGCTTTGAAAACATTGTTTTTCCAATTGAAAAACCTACAGAAGCAAGTAAGCAGCAAAGTTTCTGGTGCACAAGTTAAGCTGTAAAGCAGGGAGCACAGATGGAGATATTTTTGTCATATCTTGTAGTTGCATTGCTCTTGGGTTTTGCACCAAGAATAGGCACCATATCCTTAGAGGAAAGCATGTTTGTATTGACTGTACCATTGAATTTTTTATATTTTTTTTTTACGAAAGCTTTCAGTCTTTCTTCTTGCATGTGTAATGTAATGACTTTCTGCATTCTGATTTATTTGCGAAGTACAGTAATGCAATAAGTAGTAGTATCTGTAATCCTTGAAGTATGCAAGTTTAGGTTGCTTTCTGAAGAAGATGCCTCAGTGCAGTCACATTGTCTGTCTCTTCAGCCTCACAAATACTAATTGCCGATTTCAACCCCACAAGACAGAAAGAAGGGTTGTGAGAATAACTGCACGTCACAAATACTGTAGGGAACTGCATCTAGGTAGGACTGAAACCACTGTTTTTATTGAGCTAAAGGCTATTGGCTTTTAAAAGCTAACATCCAGTTGGCCAGATGGCTTTTCTGTATTCTTTTCTGTAAGTGAATACACTTACAATAGCTCCAGTCAGTTTGGGGGCATGAGGACAGACAGAGGAACAATGTGGGGAGGACCCACTGTGATGAAGTTCATAATAAATTTAAAGTAGAAGCTGAGGAAGGCATGGTTGGAACAGGAATTACGTAGTTTTGTTGTTATGAGGGTAAGGAAGAATATTTGAGGAAATCTGCTGGAAGCAAGGGTGCCTTAATTTAGCTACTTATAAAACAAATCAATGAGATACATGAAATGTTAGCCTGTAGATGTGCACAGAATCAAAACATTGGGATAAGATGTCTGGTATCACATCTAGACACATTATTTCAAAATTATTAGTTTTTACTTCCAGTTTTTACAAAATTTGAAGATTTAACTTAATGTGCTGGGATAATTTTTGAATACAACATGCTATCAGTATGATACACAAACTGAATAAATTCTCCGTACCCCTGCAGGGTTAATTGTTTTTTTTCCTTAATTCCAAAACACATATAAGTGAAAATAATTGTGACATTCTTAAAACATAACTATTATATATAATAATACATAATTATGTATTTATAGCTAAAATAAATGCCTTTGAAATCAGATGAATCCTTACAGTAAACTGTTCTAAGATGTATTTATTGCTAAGCTTGGTGCTCTTTTCTGATTGTCCTTAAACAGTAATTGTGACATAAAAATACAGTGCTAGAAATAATATAACATACATTACTACTGGGTAACATGCACGAAATATGTCTATTATTATTGTCTTTTAGGCTTTTTTCTGAAAATAGATGTCATGAAAGCAGAATCATTTTCTATCTTCAGCTTGCTTTGCTATTTCATATCTGATCTTTCAACCTTCTAGTAACGGCTTTAAAAACCCAGAATTTTTGTTCTAATAAAGCAAGAATTTACTCGTTCTATTTTTAAACTATGCAGATAATTTCAGATGACAACATTTATTTTCTTGCCTTTGAAGTTTTGACTTCTTTATTTGCTTTTGTGTTGTGCTAGCACTGGTTTGAAAGCTGGATTGCTCTGAGGTTTGTGTCTTACATGTGAAACAGGAATGAGAAACATGAGAAGGACATGTCTTATCTTCCCACCCTGTGGTTCAAGTACACGCACCAGAATGAGAAAGTAGAGTGAGATTGTCAGTGCATATTTTAAAAATATAACTGCATGCGTCACCTTTTAATGTTTTGTTTTCTAATAGAACACTTCAAAATGCACTGTTTAAGACATGACCTTTAGTTAACTCATTTCTGGGTAATATTAGTTAAAGATAGTGGGTTGTGTCAATTATCTTTTGAGAAGAGAATAATATCTTAATTGCCAGTTTCAATTGATTTCTAGATTTTACCTTGTTACTGATAGGGTAGAATTCAACATTTTTTAGGTACTTTAGTATACACAATAAATTCCTATACAGGCTAACTTCACTAATGTTTATCAAGATCTATTTGTGGTTCTTTTGCAGTTCTGTGTCCTACATGAAGAGTGCTGCCTTTCAGAATTAGCCATGCTCCTTCCTGTGATGAGACGCTTTCCGTGGATATAACTCAGTATTTTTTCATTTGGCATTATACCTAAACCAGTATGCATTTGCTTCCTCTGTATGTGCGTGGATTTTCTGATCCTACAGTAAGTCTTCTGGGCATGACAACTCATACATTTTAACTTAATAGTGCAATGAACTGGAGCAGGGAACAAACATTGTACAGTTTTATTCACATTGTTCTGGCTTTTTAAAGTCTATTTTTACATTGTATAGCATGTAGTAAATCCTCCCGCACATTTTGTTGTTGGAAGGAAAAGGAAATTGAATAGTGTAAATAAAATAAACCTCGTTTTAAGGAATCCATATTTAAAAGCATCCTTAGTTCCTATAGCAAAGATGCAAAAAGGATCATAGTTGGGTCTTGGACTAAAAAATTCAAATAAGTTCTCCAGGAAGCACTCCAGAACAGTGTTGGTGGAAGTCAGCATTTGACGCTTCTTTTACCACAGTAACTTTGATTGAACTATACAACAGTATTGTTCATGCAGTTAACAGATCCAGATTCTTTGATGGTTTGGCATAAATAGTTGGTGTGTTAGCTATCCTTGTTATTTAACATAAACATCTGTGTAATGTAAAATTTCATATTTGTTTTTATTTTAATTATTAATGTTCACGTGGCTTAGATATTCTCCCATATTGCTGCTATAATTTTACTGTTTTTAATAAGTGTTTGATCTTAATGCTTCAATATATAAACATTTTAAAAGGCTATATCTTTTTAAAAATACATGTACAGTTTGAAAAACTTGCACCTGAGTTCCAAGTTAGTATTATATTGACATGTTTGTTGTTGTGTATCTCTAAATTTTACTAGAAATCTCTTGTAAATTGTATGCACTCTTTCCTCTGTGATGACTTATCTGCACTCAAACAGATGAGAATGTATTTTACAAATCTTGTAAAGAAAAACCACAAAAAACCAATATACCCCATAATCTCAACATTAAATACTTGTCACAAATAATTTTGCCAGTCTTAAAGATTAGATTGAAATATAAGGAGTAGTAATAAAAAAGGAACTATTTTCTAGATTGAATTCTTTTTGATTCTACATCCAGATTTATATACCCTATGTGTGAAGGCACTGGAAGATAAGGTTCTTCAAACAGTTTTTTCCATTGTAAGCCTTCAGTCTTTTTGTTAGTTGAAGAGAAATTTGCTCCTAAATACCTTGTGTCACTTCTTTAATACTCAATTTTATCATCATCATCAAATAATCATCTTGATCAGAAAAAAAATCAGTTTGAAAATAGGTCTCATAATGCTTTCTCTTTTTCTTATTTTTTCTAAAGGCCTCGATATTTTTGTCTTTTGTGCCTTTTTCAGTTCAGTAAGATTTTCAGCTTAAAATTCTTTCCTCCTCCCTCTCCCACTTGACCACAAATGGATACTTCCCAGCCTGCTCAGGAATAAATGGATCCTCTGCATAAGTGTGTCATATGTGACAAAATTTTTTTTTGTTTCTTTATTCTACTTCATTTGAGGTTTCTCTAACAAGAAAGCTGCCGTTTATTTCTTTAGCTGATGTGTTATGAACTCATTACAGCATGTTTGTTCTACAGACATGCTTGATGCTGACTCTTGATGCCTGGAAATTGGCAAAAAGGATGACTCTGCTTTGCTCCATTTTAAAAAAAAAAAAAAAAAGCATATGTTGTGAAACACACCATGTCTCCAAATGGAGACTCTCTATACAGAGATATTTCAATCTTCTTTTGAGGCTTGAGGTGACAAGATGGAACAAAACAAAAACAACAGAAAAACCCAAAACGTTTTGATAAAGTTTGTGTTGTTACCAAATTTGTTGTAGCAAATCTTGGATGACTTAAAGTTATGAAATACTAAAGGTAGTAAAACTTGAACAAAATCCCAACACTAAAGACCAGAAACAGGTTTAGTGAGCTAAGCATCTGCTTGGGTATATCTTGCCCCTCATCAGTGTAAACAAGATTTCATTATGAAAAGTACCTGTTTACGTTGTATGTAGAATCCTGGCATTAAACAACAGCTGCCAAAGGTGGCAAGTATTATATATATACCTACATATGTACATAAAAAAATAGATCTTTAAATATTTGAATAAAAAGAACCATGCAAATCTGCTTTACTGCTGAGTTCTGTGTACTTCATAGTCTCTATTGTGCCTCCTTTTATCCTTTTTCCAGATGCATTATTGAATCTTGCATTCTTTCAGGGAGCTGGATTTCATTATTCTTTTTAGTTTTAGCATGCGATAGCTGTAAATGGCAGCGGTGGCAGCAGCGGGCAGTGGAGATCAGCAGCTTGCTCCACTTAAAACAGCACCTACCTAATTCAGCTGGGATGGGCCTAGAAGCAAAGCTTTCTAGCTAAGCGTTCTCGGCTCTGATGCCCCAAGCATGAACTTACTGACTCATCTTATCATTCTGCAAAGTGCATCTCTCTTTGGGGCCATGGGGGGCTGCATTTTAACAGTACCAGAATCCATATAAGTTTGGGATGATTTTGTGATTCAGATAGCAATCCTCATTTTTAAAACTTCTCATGAATTTCAAAGTTATCCCTGAGTATATAGTCACTCAGAAACCATAAAAACTCTTGTCATCCAGTAAAATGAAATCTCAGAAAAAAATGGATCTTGAATCATGTTGGTGAATTTAGTGTTCTGCTTCTCTTGGGGGCACAGCAGTGTTTATTTAAGCTTTAAAAACTCTCTGTTGTGCAGGAAATGTACCTGTTCTAACGCTAAGATAATACAGTTTCTTTTCAAGATGTCTAGAACTTTGCAGGTAGCAGTGAGTGCCGGGAGGGTTTTATAGGCCCCATCTAATGATGGAGAAGGGCTAGATACCTTCCTTGCAGAGAGTTTCTTATCACTGAAGAATTAGAAGGAATGGTTTCATTTAAGTGCTTTGTCCCAGGTGGTGAAATGAAGCGTCTTGTTCCCTTGATCAGGACCTAATTCAGAACTACTTGCCTTTTTGTTTGAATGTATTGGTCAGCAATGACTTTCTGGATTAGCTGATCAGTGTCCAGTCCGAACAATAATTGTTGAAGAAACTGTATGAACTGGGACAACTAATTACTGGTTTTAGTCACTGTGTTTTCTTTTTCTCTCCTGTATAATCTGCAAAAGCTAGATAGAAGCCTCTCTATGTGCTGAATGCTAATTTAATCTGAGCTCATAATTTTGTTGTTCATTTTCCAACCTGTGTGTTTCTTTTGTGTTTGGATTTTATGTTAACTTTATGTACTAAATATTAATTTTAATTTTCTGTAGCATTGCATGCAAATTTATGAATTCTTGGAAACAAACAACATGTTATAACTTAGGCTGAATACAATGGGATGAAAAACTGAGCAAAGAAGGTAAAGTGTTTGAATTTTCTAGATCAGGAAAATGTTTGGAGAACGCCCCAGTTTTTCAAAACTATGAAAAGCAAATTCTGGTTCTTGATCCATTTATGTCGATAAGCGATCCTGCACAGTTGTATGGCTTGGTGATATTCAGGGGACTGACCAGTTCACACAAAACAATCCAGATTTTCCCACTGATTGCATTTTTGGCCTTCAGGAATATTCCATTGCCCAGCTCAAACAAGCTGGCATATGGGAAGTCTCTCAAGTGGAATGGCAGCATTGCTGTTAAAATGTCAGTTCAGTTTTACCTGTAGACAGATCATTGACTGCTCCCAGGAGTGTTTCTCCTCCTGCTTGTATTGCCTTCACAGGAAAACTAATCGTGCAAAGTAAGCCCTGTGTAGATCATGCTGCTTATTTGCATACTTTGGAGTCTAGGATTGGGAGATTCCTAAATTAGCATGGAATTCCCTCAAAACACCTTACAGCTATTTCATCGTGAAAAACCGTCTTTGCAGTATTAGCTGCACTCAGTTTTTTCCAACCTGAGAGATAGAAATTGTCCTTGAGATAAATTTGAAAAAGAGAAACGCAGAATCTCTGTCACTTTCCATTGCAGAAGTTGATGTTGTCTGCTAGCGATAGCATGAGAATATTTGAGTAGAGAGCTGCTTCCTTCTACGTGCATCTGGCATTGATGAACGGGGGGAACAGCCATATCAGCCTGATCTAAACCTCATTGTCACCAGAACCACTCAGCTTTTCCCTAAAATTGAACGATTGCTTCCTGTAGGTGCGTACCGGAGATCATAAAAGATTGAGCCCTAGAAGGCTTCACTTTGCATTCGGTGCAGTGAGTAATGCCCCTGTGAACTTTCTGGACGCCGAAGCGCATTGTGGCACTGCCGTTGCCTCTTAGGTCGAGCAGCACAAGAGCGAGCTGTGCTGCAGTACCTGCAGCTGGTGGTGAAGGAGGGTCTTGCAGAACCACTGCACTTTACAGTGGTGACACCTCCAGTAGGACAGGGCGCTTGCCATCTATAAGATTTCTAAAGGGCATTTCAGCCACAAGAGATGAACAGGGAGGTCTTTTTTCCTGTTTCTGTAAACATTGCTTTTCCAGTGCCTCGTTAAATTTTTGTACTGCTCGGAGCTGACTTAAGAAATCAGAGTTAAGTATGACTTTGCTGGCTTAAAATGGTAAGTATTGAAATTAGGGGTAAAAATTGAGTAAAATCTTATCGTTTCCAGGGTAAGAGCTCTGTATCTAATAATGCATGTTTGGATTAGCAAACTATTAATGATCATTCATTGTCATGTACCGTTTGACATAAACAGATAGTGACATTTTGTTTTGAAATGTTGAAGAACAGCTCTGTTGGCTGCCTACAGACAATTCTGCACTCTTACCAATGGCTCCCAGAGTAAAGTTTACCTATGTAGCCAGAATTTTTTTCAGAGAAAAGCTCAGAGTTCTGAAAAGCCTATTAAAATAAACAAGTGTATGAAGAACACAGAATGGATTTCAATGGACTTTCCATTAGCATTATCCCTAAACAATTCACACACATGTTTCAGTAGGTAGAGCAGTACCAGGAACATGAAATGAGAACACACCATGCAGACCATACCTTCAGCATTCGCTTGTAGAAACTATTTCCTCGAACTGAGAAACAGCCCTCTTCCCACAGCTGAAAGCAATCACAGAGTTGAAATGCCACAAGGTGTTGGAAGGTCAGGAGACAGCTGTGTTCTTTGCCACTATGGAAGAGCTCGGGAGCTCTGACCAGGAGATCAGCTTCAGATGAATGAACCTCAGAAGGTAAGACCAGATACTCAGTGTTCCTGGCAGCAGTGACAAATAACCCTTGTTCCATGCATCAGTAAGAGGAACATGATGAGCCTACATGATCCTCCCCTTGCTACTCCAACCCCATGTTTTTGTTTTCCCCCTTTCCTAGCCTGGTGGCTCTGCGTTTGTGTTACCAGCTGTAAGCCCCTTCTCCCAAACCATGACAATACCCTATGGAGCATAAGTAGTTAAAACTCCTATCTTTGAAGAGGAAGTAGTCTTGAGGGAACCGGCTTGGGGAAATTGTGTCCAAGTAAGTAAAGAAGCATTTCAGAAACTGAGTAAGTATGTGCTGGGGTGTGTTGATAACACTGAGGGCAAACAAGGAGTTGCAGGGGTGGGCTGGCTGTGATGGGCTCCCAGCACAGAGAGCCCCGGTCAGAGGCAGTTGCTGAGGCAGTGGGGGTGAGGCTGGTGGGCAGACACACAGTCTGGCTGCTGCGTGTTACTGAGCCCCGAGGCAGGGAAGGGGCTGTTGAGAAGAAGCAGGTCTGGGTGGAAGAGAGGAGCTTGTCAGTGCATGACTCAAAAAGTAAGAGAGCGTTGGGAGACTGAAACTCCCATTTTGCCTGTGTTTTAAGTTGGTTTGTTTGGGGGGGCAGTTATGGTCTAGTTCTCGGTTAGCTGAGTGTAGAGGGATCCTGCGGTTTATCTGCCTGCTCTGTCGTTGTGTGCTAAAGGGAAAACAAAGCTGGCCAGCATGTGCATCTGTGGGGCACAGTCCTGCTGTGGTCTGTAATGACTTCTCATCATCCTTGCGCAGAGTTCACAGTTCAGAGATGATGCGCGTCGTATCAACCTTCCTAGTGTCTACCTGTCCTTTAGGTTTTAACAATCTGGCTGAATGCCTGCTCTACTGAGGGCAGCACAGGTGAAGTTAGCAGGAGGTAACTGATATTTCCTCTGCTGTGAATTGGAATTGGACCCCCACAGAACCTGGTATCTGTGCCCTTACTCTTAAATCAGAGCATTCACAATCTGGCATCAAAGGCAGGGCTGATATCGGTGACCTTGGTGCTTATGAATTGCTCCTGGTGGTATCTAAAGGCTTGTATTATGAAGGAGAGGGAGGCCATCTAGTTGCAGGATGTACAGGAGTCCTGCAAAGTTGTTAAATAGTGTTGTGAATCCTTCAGTGTGTTGTTTCATGGCTTCTTCAACAAGTGGATGCAATTTTGCCTGTGAGGGACACTTGAGAGTGGAGAGTGTCTTGCTGGAGAAGACTAGGTGCAAAGTCTCTTGGGGTCCACTCTGTCCCAGGGCCCGTTCCAAGGACACAGCACAGCCTGCTGTAGGAGACAACAGCCTCGCACAGGATACCAGCTAGTTTTCAGTCCCTGTGAAGTCTTTGGTTCTCTAACAAGAATACAGTTCTGGAAATCTGGGTCTCAGTTGTGGCCACGTTTGTCAGGGCCTGCAGAGTCTCAGGCCTCTTGAAGACTCTGCTTCTCTCTGTTACAGTCAGGTTTGGTGCCTCAGTCCAACATTATGTTCAGTCTTGGCCAAGGGTGAGATTTAAGTGCCACACCTCAACAGTTCGGGTCTTTTCTGCAAACTGTAGCTTCTCCAGGATTGCATGATCACCGGACTGTTTGAGGGGCTTCAAATTTTGTTCAGGCTGAGATCTCTTAAGCATTCAATTTTTCTTTTTCTAAAATTTCCAGCTCATCTGGAGTTAAAAAGCATGTTGCTGTCAGTCTGCAAGTTATCACATATGTTCCCAGGTGTTTGGGTCTCACAGCCACATTAGAGAAAACTTATTTTTCCCGCAAAACTCTAAAACTGGGGGCAAGATGTGAGAAATAGGTTCTTGGAAAGTAACAGTCCATTGGTCATCCACTGATTTATTTATTTATCTCTCCCCACCCCGTTTAGATTCAGTTTTAGGAACGATGCTATTATGTTGTGTTTGCATGCAGTCTTAGCAGAGGGCTCACGTTATTTCAGCCATCTGATGGCTTTTCCAATTGAGGACACCAGCAGAGTTACCATCAGAAACCAGGGAATCCTTATATATATATATATATGCATTCTGGAAATGGTAGTCAGATATGGTTAGAGTTAGCACGCTTTCTGGAGTTAGACCACTGAATACTGCATTAGCTCTCCATTTAAAAGGGGAATATAAGCCCCTTCTCATCCGGTCCTTCTTTTCTGCTTAGGACAATCGTTTCTGCTAGAATCACTGTAATGGCCCGTGTTTTTCTAATATCTGAAGATTGCCTTTTACAGGCTTCTGGCTTCCGTTCTTTGGCATTTAAGAATACTATGAGTTAGTAAGAGTTCTTACTAAAATGACACCTTTAAAGGAGTATTTTTTTCTCTGGCAAGTGTCAGTCTGAAATGCATGTGCCTGCCACAGGATGGCAGCAATCAGTCACCTTTGAAGAATCCTCCTTTCAGTTGGAGTATTACATTTCAAGATGAAGTCCAAAGATAAGCTATTCACAGTAGATCACTCTGTGAAGATGATATGACAAACACAGGAAACCTTTTTTTATTCCTATTCATTATTAATGATAACCATGTTTTACAAAGTTTATTACAATATGATAATTTGCTGAGCTACAAAAGCTGGCCTGGGGATGAGCTCTGAATACCTTATCATATAGTAGTTTGTATGAGAGTTCGTTCTTTGGGAAATTAAATACTGAGGGTGAGGTATGTAATCTCTTTTTAATGCTCCCCACTGAGTACATATTTAATTCTTACCAAAATCTGAAGGGTTTCCACCTTTAGGCCTGGGTTTCCAGTGCCTAAGGTCATCTAAACAATCTATCACTGCAGTGTGATGCCCAATTGTGATATACCTTCTGTTTCCCTGGAATTCAGTGCCTCTCTGACAGCATTCAGTGCCTGGAGCAAGTCATTAGCATTTTCATGTTTATATACGTTTACTTACAGCTGGTTTGCTGTCATCTCATCTAAAACAATAAATTAATTTTTACATCCACGCTTCTTTTAAGTAGCTTGTAGTGGTCCCTGGTTGGTTCTGTGTCAATGTCATCAGCTGTGACCAGTGACCTGCCCCAGCACTGACCGGTAAGACCACTGCATTCAGTAAGACTCTATGTGAAAGCTGAAGGGGATTTGGTGAAATTAAATTGTTCTTTGAAAGTCCTACTTTGTGAAAGTTGAGCCTTTTTGTTAGAAAATACAATTTTAAAATCAAAAAGTTGCAGGGGTAAAGCAGGGTTTGAAGTCAGCAATCTCTCTGCCCTGGCAGACGGTGTGTCCTGCTGCCTCCAGCCAGGGATCTGCATCTCCATCTCCACCACTGCAGGTGTGCGCCCCAGCGCTGGAGTGTGGGGCCAGTCTCTCTCCCCTCAAGACTAATAAGGTTTACAAATGTAAATCGCACTAATTAGGATGGTGCTACTAAGAGGCTGCATTTGGGCAACTTGCAGAACCATTAGGGGAAACGGCTTTTCTTCCTACCAGCTTGCGTAACTGCACTGAGTCACAGGTTAACTCAGTTGCTTCTCTCTTTTGGTCAGGGAGTATGTTCATAAGTTTTCCTCTTTGACTTTTTTTTTTTTTAAAAATCTTTTAACTTGGGATATTTGGCAGGTATTTCAGGTGCAGCTCCTCCCTGTAGGGTCAGAAAGGCTGGGACTTGTGTCGGTGGGGCACTATGCAGGAGGCAGGAGTGTGCAGCACACACGGCACACCTGAGGTGACGCAGACGCAGCTGGGAACCGCAAAAGAGAAGGAGATGTGTTCTCCTGGGGGAAGGAGGCTACCTGATGCCTAGGGAGCACTAGAGACCAGAAACTCTCCCAAGATGGCCTAAAAACAGGGGTGAGGCAGTCAGTGTGGTGGCTGATGTGAATGAAAGGGGGTGTGAGGAAGGCAAACGACAGAGAGAAAGCCCTGGATTTCAGGAGACCAGACTTGGACTCCTTCAGGTGGCTCATGGGTGGAGTCTTCAGCTTCACAGCGACAAAAGTAGCAAAGTAGAAGAGTAACATGAAGGAAAATCTCAGCCTCACAATAAGTAAAAAACAGGATGCTATAAATTTCAGGTGTCTTGCTAATATAATAAGCTTGTATGACTCAGTTTGGAGAGACTGGTACCAGACAAGACAGGAGACTCTCTGTTAATAGCACTCTGGCAGGCAGACTTTCCTGGCTGCCTCTGTTAGCGCACATAGCGATGTATTAATTGCTGTTCTGGATCAGTCCACAAAGAAATATGTTTATTCTTGTCCATTTTTCCCCCTGTACAGATGATGGAAAGTGTCCTGAGTGTCTTTGCTCAGCTGTTTGACATCATGTCCCTTTGGAGTCTGAGAAGTCATTTTCAGTATGTGAAGGAAAATACCCAGAGACAGTATAATACCAGGGTTACGCATTTTTATATCACAGAAGTGGATAATCTGAGGCTGTGCCAGAAGCAGTACTGAGAGAAGCAGCGCTGCTTCTCCTCTTCGCTGCAGAACCTTTTTTCCCCATGGTGTGGGAGGCAGACTTTTTCCTGGCATTGACTGCATGCGATGGGGGCAGATTGGGGCACATTCCCATCTATAAAGTGAAAGGATACCCTCTGGTGACTGGTGTGGAGGTGCTTGGCATCACAAAACAAAATTTCATGTGGAAAGCCCTGGGGAGGGTAGAAAAGGCACAGCCCAGATCTGCCATCATTGCAGGTGTCAGCCCAGAGGATCGAGGACCTGTTTATCAAACCATACTTCCTCCTTACCCCTGAGGTTTTAGTAAGTGTATGTAAGGAGAGGCAACAACTGAGTCATTACCAAGATCTGTAGGATCTCATATGGGGCACAGGTTTAGGTTATAGATTTAAAGATTTAGGAGGATAATTATGAATTAGATTTGTTCAGTCAGAGCTCTCCACTCATTCCTGCAGTGCCCATGCAGGTTCCTGAGCTGTGTACTGGGTCACTGGGATAGAGTTGAGAAAGCATCTGAAAGACCCTTTCCCTCTGCTGTTCACACAGGTCAGATTTTCATTCTTGGTTAAAAGCTGGTTGCAGTCTTTGTATCCATCCATTCTCAGTCTCCTGCTGGCAGTGGCTTTTCTTTCCAGAAACCCCAAACAGGGTGAAAAACCTAGCATTTTTGCAGAGTGCCCTCTTGGCTGCTGTGCTTTGAATGACTTCCCTGCCTGTTTTGCTGCATGGAGAGAAGGAACCTCTTAGAGAACAGAGGCATGACCTCCTGTGTATGACCAATTGCTATCATTTTTGTGAGTTTGTCTCTGTCACTTGGAATAACCTGAATGTCTTTCAATGTGGCTTTATCTTGCCCCAAGTGAAAGTGAACGCTGCTTTATCAACAGTGTTTTCAAATCAAGAATTCTGCTGTGAGGAAAGGCATTTGGCCAGCTCTTAAAAGGATTCCCTGTGCTGATACATTTTATTTTTATAACTGATCTGGCTAAAACCCAGAATGTGCTTGGGTGTGACCATAATGTGATGATATGACATGATAAGCAAAGTTCAGTATTTTATTTATGGGGACAGAAAGCAAATTTGACGGTGAAATAAATTCTTCAGTCCTGTCCTGCAGGCTGCTGGGGTTTTGCCATCCTGAGCCAGCTCTTGTAGCTATGAGTATCAACTTGGCCCCCCAAATACAAAGATGGATACATGTATAAAGGCACAGTTTTTATAATCCAGTTTATATCTCTAAAATACTTTCCTGACTCATGGTTAATTACTTGCTTAAAGATGACTTTGAGATGTCTAATGCATGCACCAAGTGAGTGCCAATATTCTCTGGGGAGTGTAGCAATGGGGCACAGCTGGCTGTCCACATTTTTCAACCTCTACACAGAGGACATACTGAATTTAATGCACAAATGCAGATTTTTTTTTTTTTGAGCAGTGCATGCAGATGTATTTTGAAGGGGTTTGGTGACAGGAGAACAGCTATGGAAAGATGGAAGGGATGCACATCTTTTATTCAAGGAATAAAAGCTTTCAATGTGGGAGAATAGTAGTAGTACTGCTACAGTACGCATAGCTCTACTGGCTGCTCTTTCCAGACAGGCTGTTTAAGGATCGGTTCTTGTAGCCTTTTAAAGAAAACTCTCAATAGCCTTGAGGTTTACAGTTCTCCTCAAATGACAGAACATGATGGAATATGTTACAAGAAAGCGCATACAGTTGATCTCTAACCTAGTATTAGGAAAGGTCCCTAAAACTCACCACAGGTGCAAATAAGGCCCAGATCACTCAGCGGATGTGTGACCAAACCCTGAGCTTGGCAGGGATCTGTGGGGTTTGCCTGGGCAAATAAAATGTCCTTTGTGGAAAGCCTTGGCAACCTAAAGGTGAAAAGTGCTGTTCAAATTTTAGGCTTTATTTTTCCAGTTTGCATTGGTAAAGCGACCCAAGGATTCAAAAGCTGACAGCATTTTGAAAGCTCACTTTCTGTGTGCCTATGAACAGTGATGGTCTCTGTTTTCCCCTCAGCAGATGCAGCCCTGGCTGACCTGCGCAAAGGATTATGAGCAAAAGTGGGCAACGTGGTGCAGTGCCTGGCTCCTCTGCCACGTTGTCGAGCTGTGCAGTTTTGATGTGAGTAGCTGCTCACCTCTTCTGACCTCGTTTGGCAGTGTGCACTTTTGCCCAAATAAGCAGCCCATTTACTTATACACCAAGCAAACAGTCCTGAAAAGCTGATACTGCTCCTTTTGAAGTGCTGAAGAACTTTGCCATTCATTTGCAAGATCAGAGAGGTTGTATTTTTCAGGCAAGCCGCCCTGAAATCCCTGCTGGAGTTGTTTGCTCCTCTTTCTCCTCTAAGAAGTCATCCACTTCCATCCTTTCACTAAAGTGCTGTCAAAGCAGAGTCCCTGCAAACAGTACCGGTGTTTTAAAACTTTCCAGGGAAAGAAGAGACGTTGTTTTCTCTTCTGTAGGGCTTGTGTTGTGTTCAGTCTTTTTTTCTTGTAGGAATGCTAACTTCACTCAGGCCTTCAGTCACATGGAAAAGCTGTTTTTAGCCCTGTGTGGTTCTTCACCAAAAGCTACTGATACCTAATACCAATCTTAAACAAGACCCTGGCAAAATAATATGAGAAAATCTCAGATGACATTGTTAGGATCATAGAATTGTCTAGGTTAGAAGGGACCTTTCAGATCATCTAGTCCAACCATCAACCTAACACTAAAAAAAAGCATCACTAAACCATGTCTCTAAGCACTATGTCTACACATCTTTTAAATACCTCCAAGGATGGTGGCTCAACCACTTGCCTGGGCAGCCTTTTCCAATGCTGAATAACCCTTTCAGTGTAAAAATTTTTCCTAATATCCAATCTAAACCTCCCCTGGTGCAGCTTGAGGCCATTTCCTCTTGTCCTGTCATGTGTTACTTGGGAAAAGAGACTGACCTCTGCCTCTCTACAGACTTCTTTCAGCTAGTTGTAGAGAGCAATAAGGTCTCCTCTCAGCCTCCTTTTCTCCAGCCTAAACAACCCTGACTCCCTCAGCTGCTCCTCATAAGACTTGTTCTCCAGACCCCTCACCAGCTTTTTTGCCCTTCTCTGGACCCACTCCACCACCTCAATGCCTTTTTTCTGGTAAAGGGCCCACAACTGGACACAGTACTTGAGGTGGGGCCTCACCAGTGCTGAATACAAGGGGACGATCACTTCCTAGTCCTGCTGGCCAAACTATTTCTGATACAAGCCAGGATACTATTGGCCTTCTTGGCCACCTGGGCACACTATTGGTTCGTATTTAGTTGGCTCTCAACAAACACCCCCAGGTTCTTTTCCACCAGGCAGCTTTGCAGCCACTGTTCCCCAAGCCTGTAGGGCTGCATGGGGTTGTTGTGACCCAAGTGCAGGACCCAGAATTTGGCCTTGTTGAACTTCATACCATTGGCCTTGGTCCATCGATCCAGCCTGTCCAGATCCCTCTGCAAGGCCTTTCTACCCTCAAGCGTATCAACACTCCCACCTAACTTGGTGTTGTCTGCAAACTTAGTGAGGGTACGCTCAGTCCCCTTGTCCAGATCATTGGTAAAGTTGTTAAACAGAACTGTCCCCAATACCAAGACCTGGGGAACACCGCTTGTTCCAACTGAATTTAACTCCCACCTTCTGGGCCCAGCCCTCCAGACAGATTTTTACCCAGCAAAGAGTACTCCCATTCAAGCCATGGACAACCAGTTTCTCTAGGAGAATGCCATAGGAAACCATATCTTGAAGATTGCTGAGGTGATGGTGTCTCTGTCTTCTGTAAAGCTGTTGGTTTGAACCTTGTGGTGAAGGACAGATACCACTATTGCTCTCTCTTAGCGTCCTTTTAACAGAAGAGGTCAGGAAAGCATGTTAGTAACTCTCGGTTGGCATTATTAAAGGCTGAGAAAGCTTTTCCTTAAATCTTTTGTAATCCAAATGTCTGAAACTACCTGTTCTCTGTTGCAGGTGGTTGGGACTGGCATATAGCTTCAAATTTGCCAAGGAGGGGCAGGCTAATAGAGTGATGGCACACAGGCTTTTTCATTTTTTAGGAAACAATGCTGAAAAGCTGTCAGCTTCTAAAAAACACCCCAATGAAGTAAGAGAATCTACCCTCTGGTTTTATACAAGTCTTGGGTTTTAGATGGGAAAGAAAATAAATGAGCATTTTGACTCCATGAAATCCTTACAGAAGAGATTGTATGGAGAATCTGCCTTTACCTATAGGCAAAATGCTCAGGAAGAGAGAGTGAGTCGCACAGGTGGTGTTCCTGGAGGGAGATCACAGATATTTGTCTCTGTGTTCTCATTATCCCCTACAGACTTTGGCAAACATATATGGCTGCGTGCGTGATTTATCTGTCTTTAAGGTAAAGTCTGGAGCTCTTATACTGTGAATTTGAGAGGTAGGAGCAGTTCATTGAAGGTGCCAGGAGTGCAGCATGGCTGATGGTGGTGTTCATGGGGCTCAAGTGCAGTGAAGTCAGTGGAGCAGCTGTGCTGTCTCTTCTCACCTGACTGATATGTGCTGGTTTGAAATCATCAGCTGGTTGTGTTCTATCTATAGGGTAATCTATAAGGAACCTATAGTGCTTCAAAAATATTCTTAGGCGGAGATAGGGAAGTTTAAACCCTAATGTTTAACAGAGCTTTCTGGCAATACAAAATATCCAAGGATTGTGACATTTTTCACTTTTTTCACTGTTTTGTTGCAAACGAGCATGAGTCTTGTCTTTAGTAAATAAAAGTTTAATGGGTTAAAGTTTCTTCTGTAAAATCCCACTGCTTACATGGATGTACAACCCTTTCCTCTCTAATTGAGTATACTTTAATTTTGGTTATAAAATACTGTATATACAATATATTGGCAGAAAGCTGTCTGCTATAAAATGCCAACCTAAATACTGAGCCAGAAGTGCACAAAACACTTGTATTCTGTAACATAATGATGCTTCTGTTAAAAGTGTTCATGAGAGCAAGTAATATCTGTGATAAAACTTATTTTCTTTACCACATGGCCCAGATACCTAGGAATTCCTTTGGCAGTCACACAAAAGAGCCAGTAGGTACCTAGTAGTAGTCCAAACCTCAGTTTGCTTTTCCAGAAATTGCAGTCCTGATTCCTTCCCCAAGTTTGGAAGAGAAACTGAAGTGGCTTTTCCAAAAATAGTGGTCCCACTAACTTTCCAGAATGAGGACATAAATGTTATATTCATATATCCTGTTCAACAAGGAACCTTCACCATTGTGTAAGTAAGAGTACAATGCCTGGGTCTTTTGTTAATGTATTTTTGATATATGGAAAAGTGCAATCCCAAAGCAAAATAATTTATGTAATGGGAAGG
>JAOXJK010000023.1:35923988-35948919 GCA_025774025.1 Xenus cinereus | reverse complement strand
AAGCAAATTAATTTATGTAATGGGAAGGAGTTTTCTATTTTCCTCTTTCTTAGGAGCTTAGACATAAAGGCTTGTGAGTTTATTTTAATGTATGAATCAAAACATCATATTAGAGAAAAATAATGAGGTAACGTTTGATGGTAGGAAGTAAGCAGAATTCTCTGGTTCTCCATAAAAACTTCATATTTCTGACTTGATTATTTATTGTTATATAGCTTATGGGGAGTTCTCTCGCCACTTTTAAGTGTTTCCAAGTCTAACCCCATACAGGGAAGTGACATTCTTGATACTCCGGAAATTTTCATTAGTCATGTTAGCCCATGGGATGTACCGGAGGATGAACTAGATACCGGAGGAAAAAGCATCTTTCCTTTTCAGCATCCTGAGAGGATGTATTATTTCTGATCTCCAACTACAGAAAAACAATAATGCTATTATAGAAATCCAGAAGAGGTAAGAGCAGAAGAAACCAGCATGTCTAGGATTCGTTTCTTGTAGCACTCTCCTAGGCTGGTCATTGTTACGAGACACTTCTATTGTCGGCTCCCATACCTGCTGGAATGCTGGTATTAAGGCCTTCACAGGAGTCTATGGTATATAGTTTATAATAGCAACCGGCACCTGGAAACAATTAAGTGGATTCAGATGGCGGAAGCATAATACCAGGTTAAGATTATTTATATTTTCAGTGATTTCCTCCTCCTGCGTTGTATTCTCTTAATCCAGGATTAAATTCTAATTGTGGCTAAATCCTTGGAAAGCTTATCAATTTGAATGGAAGTTTTAGGAAGCCAACATATCTGAGGTTTGAATGGGAAGTTGTGGGCTGTGAATCTTTCTGCCTTGTAATTTCTGGACATTTTGTGCAAGACAAGCACAAATTAAATAACGAAGAGAGAATCCTTGCATGCCCTGTTCTCAGACATCATGGCAAAGGCGATGGAATGAAAGTACAGTGCCTTGGGGTTTGCTCTCATTTATGCTGCCTGCACACAGTCTCATATGAACACATTAAGATAAAAGTCTGTGTTGTTTTGCTAGTTAGGATGTTGGGCTGAGCATGTAAAACAAAAGCATTGTCAAAAAGGGAACCCACACTTGTTTCAAAGTGGTCAGAATCATTCTGGGGATAATTTGACACAGGACAAGAATAGATGGAGTTAAGCAGGAGATTTGCTTTGTTGTATAATTTTGATACGAATGAACAAAACTTCACTGAAGCCAATCCAGCTACTTCCTGATGCGTGTAACCTGTAGCCCCATAAATACAGTTATTGCTATTGCTAGTTACATGCCACAGGCTATGTACCAACATTGCAGTATTAAGGCATGTCAGGATTGCTTTGCCTCAAATTGCCTTAGCCTGCCTGGAACTTTATTTTAGCTGACTTAGCTGTGACAGCAATTTTTTTTTTTTTAATCAGCTGACTATTTCCTGATCTGTTTTACTTGGTTTTTATACTCATGGGATATAACCACAATTTTTGTACAGCCAGGAGAAGCAAGTAGTTATTCTGTGTAGAATGAAATATTTATGACACTGTTTTAATGTTGCAATGTAGGAGAATACAGGTCTGGCCTGGCAGTGGAGGGCTTGCCCATGGCAACCCAGGTGCAGCGGAGAGGAGTGCAGACACGGGGTGATAAGAGGGCACAGGATGTCAGTTCAGGGCTATGAACAGCTCAGCAGCAAACAGTTAAATGTAAACCTGGGAGGAGGGCAAAACCATCTTAGGTAGCAGAGAAAATAGATAAGAAGTATACAGTATAAGTAAAATAATCTTTATATATGTTCAGGCATAATGTGGAGTTGCAGAACAAATAAAAAGAGCAAGGTCTAAAGCATGAAAGAAAGTGTACAAAAATCGCCCCAAGTGGACCTTAGAAAGAGAAGGAAGAAATCAGCAGCTTCAACATTGTGCTCCTCCTGGCAAAGAAGAGGGAGAAACCTCTGCCACCACCATCATAGTCCTCTCAGAAAAAACCTGGGAAAGCTGATGACTCCCTGTAACCATTCCCTCCACCTGACTGAAGCCAACAACCCAAAGAGTTCAAGAGAAAGAGTGAAAGGGTAAGTAGGGAGAAGGGTAAATGTAGAAAGTGTGTGTTTTATTGAATTATTATTGAGACTTTTCCCCATGTTAGTATTCTTTGTTTCTCGTCCTCTGTCATAAATTAAATACATTTTGAGATGGTTTAGCTTTCCCTTTTTTCTCTCCTGTATGATTCACAAATTTGCAATAGCTTGCTTAGTCCCTAGAATGCAACTTTAAGATTCCTCTGACAATTAAGTCCTGCTGATACATGAAATACTGAGGTTTTTGTCCTGCCTTTTCTGCAGAGTGATTTCTTCACATGAGCCAAAGTGACAGTTCATTTGGTGCACCTGCCTCTTCTAGCATACTTCAGAGTTTGGTAAGCAGAAAAAAAACCAGTACATTTTGCCTTTTAGAACCAACACCTAAGAAACTAATTTCACTTCCTAAAAAAAAATGTTTGTTCACAAGAAAATTAGGGAATTATGCAGAAGCAACAAGGGAAACATAAAGTATCTCAAAATATATTTTATTTATGACAGAAGAAAAGAACAAATGTGTGAAGGCTAGCTTGGGTTTTGATTCTGTTTGTAAGTTAGTAGCATGTTCTTCAGTTTTCATAGTTCACGATATTTGCAATGTCTGTAAATTTTGCATGAGATCGCTGGCATATGATATGAGGCAAGCCCATATTTGGGGAAAAAAATGATACTCTAGCTGGGCTCCCCTCTCAATTGGAGCGCCAAAGTGCTGCTGCAACACATTCAGTAGAACTTCCCAGTGAGAGAACACCAAGTCAGCCACTGCATTGAAGTAGGTTTGTCTAAACCTGATACTATAATGAGATCACCAAGGATGACTGCAAGGCTTCTAAAGCTAAAAAGCCAAGTTTTGCTACAGCAGGAACTACAATAACTTTTTTTTTTTTTTTTTAAATACAAAAGAAAAAAAAATTCAGTGCAACTCATGAAGACAGGTTGGAAATAAAAGTGCTCAAGTCTTGAACCTCCCCAACTCATAGAGAAGCTCCTGCCTTCCAGCCAGGTTTTCAGTCTTTCTCAGTGGTTGCTGAGAGTTTCTGGTCCCCTCTCTTCCTTAGGAAACACTTTCCATCATCTCAGAAGCAGGACTTCCCGCTCTTCACTGCGATCTCTCATGAACTGATTCAACTGCTCAGAGGGTTTTAGTTTTCTTTAGCATCACCTAACCTACTCAGTGTAAGTTCAGCCTAGAGCAGGGAGTTTAAATAATACAAAGCCTCAGCCACCTAATCTGCACAAGGCAGTTTTCCCTTCTCCTAAATCATCTTTCAGTATCAAAGTAACATATATTTGAAGCTGCATGATAGTCAGTTTTCATCAATCTAAATACAGTTTTCCCTGAGAAATTGTTAATTTCAAACTGTATATTGCAGTAATAAGCGCTAACCAAGCATTTTTTTTTCTGACAGGTAATTTTCTAGATCTGTGGCAAGCTACAGAGCACAATTCCTTAGAGAAACATTAACTTTCAAGATTGATGAGAATGAGAGTAAAGTATGAAGCAGAGTAGGCTAAAATCCATTAAAATCATGGCAGAAGCATGGATTTTATAATATATTAATTATACGATGTAATAATTTTCTTAACTCAATTTGGCAAGTAACCTAAAACAGGACCTGAAGTGTGGTTTGGACATTTGACTAGAGAACGCATTGAGTGCATTTGCTTTCATGCTAAAATGTCACAGCAAAGGAACAGTCTAGGGTTAAACGGGCATTTTTTGAAACATAAACTGTTGAACATGTTTCATATTATGATCACCCTTTATTCTAAATATTTCAGATGTGTTTTTCTCTTCTACAATTGGAGGTCACTACATTATCAACAGTTGGACCTCAGCAATGAAAGAGCAGATTTAGGTCTGTTTTCTTACAGGTAAGCTATTCCAAGTGTCATACAGCCAGCACAATCATTCCCGTTCAGCCATTGACATGTTTTAAGCATTACTGACCAGATCTGTTTACAGGATTTTTTTTTTTCTAATTCAGTGAGTGTTAAAAAAGACCCTGTGCAAACCTTATCAACAAGTGTATTTTCATGGAAGCAGCGAACAAATACATGACCTGATTTTGGAAAAATCATGTTACTGATATGAAATGCGTTTTCTGGCTCCCCCAATGAAACCCATAGACATAACTGATCATTGCATGATTATTCTTTGCAAGACTAAGTGGTGTTGTGTTGGATATTGATAGGGGTTTTCGTTTTATACTGAATATTATAATGAAAAATGTGAAATGGAAATTAAAACAACCTATTTTAAAAATTCTGTGTTAGTAGGAAAGATGTTCCTACTAATATACTATTGGATTTGCTTTGAAATCCCCTTGATTCGTATTTCTGTAAAATTTCACAAAATCTTACACCTTCCAGACTCAAAAGAGCCAACTTCTATCTGCTTATGGTCTATTTTGACCCATCCCTTCTGCGTATTTTTCCTTTTGCCTCCTCCCTCTTTTTTCCCTTTCTTTAATTCTTATGTAACAGGTATCATGCAAAAATAGTGCTGCGATAACTTAGGCTAGATTTCTGACAAAATCACTCCTTTAGCAACTCCGTAATTCTTTATGCTCCTCAGGGAAAACAGCTGCTCGTTAGAAACATATATCATACACAAATTTTAATTCTTATGATTTTTTTGTTACAATGTACTGGAAACAGTCATTAAACTGAACTCTAACGTAACTAGCCTGAGCCTCTCGGGCCAGTGATGCTGCTGTGATACCCGCCTTACTGTGCTGTTATATATATGTCTCTTTGAAAGTGTTTAGAGAGGTGGATAGGGATTAAAAGGCTGTTGCACTTTTTTAGCAGCCCAAATAGGAGCTACCTGCTGGCTTATATCCAATCTAAATTGGCTTTGCCTGCCGCCTCAGAGACCATTGGTTGGTTCGGAGTATCCATAAAATTGGCTTTATTAACCTGTGGTGTTAGTCATTAGTTTAGTCATAACCAGGTCATTTAATCACTCATTTTAATCAGGTATCTTGAGGTCTCAGTGATTTCAGATGGTTTCTTCCTTCATTAACCTTCCAGTAACAGCTGCATTAAACCCTCAAGTGCAGCCATGAGTATTAATTTCTTATATTCTTTTATATATAGCATAGAAGTTTCAGCTTCTGTTAGACATGAAAATGTGGCTTACTGATGGGTCTTAAAATCCAACTTTTGCTTTTATTTGCATTAGTAAGGTCATTAGATTACAGGTGGCAGGGTGGTGTGCAGGTCTGACCCCAGTCTGCTCGTTCTGGTTGTGCAAGTCCCTTCCTCAAAGGTCTGGGGAGAGCAGTTTGTGGGATGACTGAGACATTGGGCTCCGATGGGCATTGCTCTTCCTGCTCCCAGACCTGTGGGTCGGCCACATGGTGGGTGTGTGCCTGCTCCCTGCCTGACTTGGCAGGGCATGGGTAAGATCATCTGCTGAGAGAAAGACCCTACAGCCAGGTCTCTGGTACTACCACAGCTTTTCTTCCTGCAGCTGACAGGAGACCCAGCTCTGCTGTACCTGGCAAGTGGGTCACACGTGAGAAGTTTGGACAAGCAGAGGGAGTGTACAGCAGGAGCCACAGCACCAGTCTCCCAAGGCATGTTTGTATGGCTTGTGCCCCTTCTGTGGAGCCAGCCTGTAGCTCCTGCATATTTAGGAAAGGGGAACTCTGGGATCCTGTCGTGTCCAAATCAGGTCTTTTTCACATACCTTCCCGCACTCATAGCTATGTTGAACACAGAAATTTCTCCGTACCACCACAGCATTTTAGTTTTCTTCTCCCTTTTATAGAACTGCCTGCAGCATATAGTGCTCTAATCTTTTCAAAGCACTTTGTAAAGATAGTAGAGGCACTCGGGGATAATCTCTGTGAGGCCAGTAAATTGGTCACCACCAAAGCACTGAGAGACATGAAACAAGGTGACTGTAATCTGCAGAGGGAGCCTTTCTCTCCTTTGGAACCTCCAGTGACCTGCAGACACATGAAACAAACCACAGGAGTTTGCAAAGCCTCTGTCCTTTATTGAAGGATGCCACCGGAGGGAGTATGAAGAAAACTGCAAAGAGGCCAAGATATTAGTCACTCAGTGTAGTGTGTGAAGACCAGGAGGGGAAAAATATCATCAAAAGGAATACTTGACCATGGAGAGCAGTTCACTCTGATTATTATTTTTTTCGCCTTGATATCAAAAGCCCCCTATTTTTTTAATCTCGCTATTATTGCAAGGTGCGAGGATTGGCAGAAGACTTTCTTATTGAAATGGAAAGTTGTATTGAAGTGTCTGTGGAACTGGAGCATTTATATGAAACCAAAAGAAACTTGCAGCTGGTAAAAGTCAAGATGAAGTTCAGGATATCACAGCAAATAATATTATTTGCTTTTTATTGTAAGAAGAGGGAAATAATGATTATTGTTACTCTACTAGCACTTAAAGTGCTTATGCCTAAAGAAATCACATGTATGTAAATCACACAGTTTCCTTGAACAGCTTACGTGAAAAATACTCTCCACTGGTTGTCCCTATTTAATCAGAGTCACGGGCACTGGCATTTGTGTGACAACAGATGCCAAACTCAGACTTGGAAGTGTAGGCCTGTGCCAAATGCCATGGAAAAACTGCTTGTGCATAAGGGGAAATGGTTAGCAAAGGTGCTCTGCCACCTCAGCACTGCCTGTGGTGTAGATTAGCACTCCCTGTACTTGTCCTGAGTGTGGCTTCCTGCAAGGTTGGGTCCAACACCTGGTTCCAGGACACCAGGTCCTGACTGCACAGCAGGAGTGACCTGCACAGGGTGAGATGTGCCTCATGGCAGGAGGAAACTCATCGAGGAGCTGCTCTCTTTCCTCTTCAATGCTGAGGTTTCTCACCCAGTGGCTTGTCCCACAAGCAGGCCTTTGGGTGGCTGATTCATTCTCAACAAAAGAGGAGAGGGAGCATAGACCAGGTAGACTAGTTTTTTGCTTAATGCAAAGTGTCATCCTTTTCCACATCTTTCTCTTGGTAGGTGGTGAAATACACTCAAGCAAAATCATGAGCATCCATGGACACAGGCTTTGTGATGGGCTCTCTGCTGAAAGCCTCTTCTTTGACCCGAGTGCCTTGTCCTGAAGAATAGGTGATGTTGCTGGAATTTGTTGTGGGCCATTTTGAGCATTTTTGGATGTCCCTGAGCACCGTCTGCAGGCACATCTGTACTTCCACCCTCTAGTGATCCACTTACAGACGGAGAGGTAAGTGCCTAGAAATGTCTGCTGTATCTCAGTGTTGATAAGCTGTGATTGTGCGTGTATCCCCTGCAAAAGCTGAAGCGTGTCCATGACTTTGCTGGTTACCACAGGGCACTTAAAAGGCAACCTCAGAGAGCAGCACTACAGCATAGAAAAGGCCACATACAGCAGGCATGCCAGACGGCCTTGTGAGAGGGGTGTGCAGCGTGGTCAGGTGATGCCCTAAGGGGGGTGGTGGTGGTGAGAATAGTAGGGGCATCCTGGGACTGTTGGAGGAGCACAGCGATGAAAGGCTTTGGCTTTGAAAGCACTGCTAGGGCCATTTTCGTGGAACAGTATAATCACCGAGCTGGTACGTAGCAGACATCAGTCTCACTAAGCAGCATGCTTTAGGAAGTTTGTCAGGGTTAAACCCCAGCTGTCTTTAGACAGACTTAGGAAGATGTCTCTACAAAAAGTCAGCGGGATGTGGCCAGTGGCTGGGAAAATCTTGGCTGCTTAAATGGGATCTGTAGGAGCTGTTAGACCCGTGCTGCAGGCTGTCGGTTGGAGAAAGCGAGAGCAGCACTCCGGTGACCCGTAAGAGCGAGATGGCTGACCTAGCACCCTTGCAAGGGACTTCAGTGAAGCAAGTACCTGTACTAAAAATTAGCTTCCCTTCTTTTTAAATTAGCAACTATCCTGCTGGTAAAGTAACTTCATAGCTGATTTCTTCTGCTGTGTTGAAGTCACGTTCTCAGGCAGCAACACCTACCCACTGGGTTTTTGATTGTGCCTTTTTTTGTTTTTTAATCTGTGTGAGATTTTTCCATCTTTCGTTCAAACTAAAACTCCACTGGTCTTCAGTGAAGAAAAAATGGCAAAAGTACTGCTATTTTAGCAACACGGCAATATGCACTATGTTTGTGGGTGTGCCTCTGAGCCTGTAGATTGTGTGGTATCACTCTATTTTAAAGGAAGTCGTCTTTTTGTCAGATGCACTCTCTTCATTAAAGATTTCTGCACATAGCAGTAATAAGGATATGAGGAAATCTGCTGTCTTGGGCTGGCTGCAGATTCACAGACTGTATTAATAGATAGGATTAGTGAAGAAGAACCGGTCAGAAGGCTGCAAAGCTCCTGCCCCTTGAGATTTCCTTCTTTAGATCATTAGTCTCATTGAAGAGCTCCCTCTAATACAGGGAGCAGAAACTGAGGAAAAGGCTGGAACCATTTTATTTCATCAGGACATACTGGGGAAAGGGCAATTTCTGGGTCATAAGCTCCACTGAAAATGTCTGTCCAGGTTTCTCCACAGGCACCCTGGAGGAACAACAACATCAGTTTTCTGAGCAGAGAGGCAGCAGTAACAGAGCAAGGAGAGACTATCATAGGTTTCTACCTACTGGCTTTAGGTATGTACTTGGCTTGGATTTGAAAGGAAGATCCTAAATAGAGTTCGATATAAAGTTCAAAGTAATTAATTTGAGTTTCATCCATATTGGAGCAGGATGTTAGAAAATGCAACTTATTTCTCTTTTGTTAAAAAGAGGTTAATAATCAATGCATAAATCTTGAGGGGGAAAAAAAAGTCAAGCTTATAAACTTTTAACTGACGTTCACTAAACTTAATATGTGGGAAGATAAAATAGTATCTTCTTAGAAGCATATGATACTTGTATGTCTTCTCATGTCTCTGTAGCACTGAATTAGTGTTCTGTGATTTCCAGAGTTTTGACTGCTGACACTTGCATCATTTTGCAAATCCTACAACTATCTCCTGCAGAGACAGAAAATATGGTTCTGTAGTTTTAAACTACTTTTTAACCATTGGTACTGCTCTTGCTTTAAACGTTTGGTGCACATAGAAATAGACTTCTTCAAACAGGATCTATGAAAGATCCAAGTACTAGATCCCGTGTTAGCCCTCACAGTACCATGTGTTTATTTGGTTCTGTGGCAAGATACCTATTGTACGAGTATAATAAGGATTTGCAAATGGCAACCAATATGAACTCACTCTGATCCCAGCACAGTTTTGTTTCGCTTGTTTAAATATTGTTTGTTTGGGGCAGACTCGTTGCAGGATACAAGGAAACTATGAAATTTCAGAGTGCAGGTTTGCTAGGTAATCAAAATTTCCAACAATAAAATCTCACATAAAAGTTAGGTTTTCTTGTATTTTCATTAAATCTGTTCTTCTAAACAGCATATACAAAAATGTTTCTGTTTTTAAATGATTGATCTGAACAGATTATTTTTTTTTCTTTTTCTAAGCTTATCACATATTGCAAGTAGCTTACCTAACCCTCATCTTATGCTTGAGAAAGGCCTATGGAAGATACAGTGTAAAATGTGAAGTATTTTACATTGTGTACATGATACAAATATTTTTTTACCTACAAGAACTAGGGAGAGAAAAGTTGTGTTTAGAGTAAAAACAGAGATTCTAGTAGAAAAACATATGGTTTCTGTCTTAGGAGACTTAATTAGAAGAGTGGCCATAAGATAAACCAGTGTTGTTTCAATTTATCCCCAATCTGTTCACATCTGTGTATCCCTTCATGAATGGCTGGGAAATGGCTGCACCATCAGCTAATGAATTAATCAGTTGCACTTAAGACTAGAAAGAACATCTTAGGTCAGCAAGGCCAGTCCCCTGCTGTGACAATATATAATCTCATTTAGGAAGCTATCACGCTCTCTCACGTGACTGGAGAGGGATTTATTGGTGTTGCTACCCCTCTTCCAATTGACAGCCTGTTCCTGATTTTGTTTCTCTGTTGGGTAGGAGCCTTTCCCTAAATTCTTAGCTAAAGTGATCACACCAACTGTACACCCTTTTTGTCACTTCTTTTGAGATATTTTTTTTGCCTGACATTAATGTTCCTACAGCCATTCGGTGTTCCTGAAGGAATGATCATGCCCTGTGGTCAATCTTTGTATTCCTATATTAAGCAAGTGAGGATTTGGGTGGTTTTTTGGTTGGTTGATTGATTTGGTGTTTTTTTTTAATTATTATTATTTATTTCTCTCCTGTCATAATATCCTTTCCCCTGTCATCCCAGCATATAATCCTAGCAGCCTTTTATGCTGTCTTTACCAACCGGGACTCTTTTTTTTTTTTTTTTTTTTTTTTAAACTTATACCCAGGACTGAAGACAGCATCCAAGCAAAGTCTTGGCAACACTGTTCACATTAATATTTACACTTCTCCAGCTCAATCGATCTCTCCCAGTGTTGCCTCTGCATCACGCTGGTAGTTCAAACCTCTTTCATCCATCAACCAACAGAGGTGTTTTCTTTGCTGCTTCCTAATGGTGACCCCACATCTTCCAGCAAATACTTTTTAAAATACCTAGGTGCCTGAGCTTTTAGGTTGTATGTGTATTGGGTTTTGAATGTCCCAGATCCTTCTGCTAAGCTTACAGGTGCTTGGCATGTCATAATTGCTGTTCTTGAAACTTACCTCCAGATTCAAAATTCAAGTTGTTTTTCTAGCAGAGTATATAATAACCAGTAATAGCACTACTCCAAGTTAAGTGTAGTGTGGACTTGGTTAAAAATGATGGAGGTAGGTTTACCTTTTTGCAATAGGAACTTTTGAAAAAAATCTGCTCATAATACATAAATGAGAAAATTCCCTGTGTCTTTTTCTCCTCAAAGGTCTTCTGCCGCATTTCTGCAAGCACCAACCATAACAATTCGCAACTATTAGTTTTATGTAAGCCAATTACTCAGTCTGTCTGGGGAGCAGTGATGTGACAGAAAAAAGTACTCTGTTACACAAACACTCTCTTACCCTTCTGGCAGCAGAGGACAAATGCCAGTTTGTGTGTTACCTTCTCATACATGCAATTTTCAGGGGTCTGGAAAGACAATCTACATTTGCAGATTGCAAATGCAGATTGCAAATGCAATTGCATTGCATTCTATGAGTATTTCCTTACACAAAGTCTCAAAGATGTTCATATTTCATACTTTTGGTTTACTGGCGCCTTGGAAAACAGGTTTAGTGATTACACTTCTGTAACTTCTACATGTTTTCTTCTCTTTTGAATCTAAATATGCTAGTGCAGCTTGTTTGCAAATTCTGATGTACATTTCCAACACCAAAGGGATGTATGTGAGTGATCTCTGAATCTCTTCACCTTCACAGGACAAAGTCCAAAAAAAAACAACTGTCTTTGGCCAAGTCTTTCCACTGTCACACATCTTGACAGAGGATGTGAATATCCAAGAACCATGATCTAACTCCTTTTGCTGAGATGATGACTCTTTGTGTGTCCCCTTCTGGAAATTCTCGCGTGTCGCAGGTAGCACGGCTGACACGCCTGACAGACAGGACACCCATGTATCTGTTATATATCGTACTCCAGCCAAGCTGTCAGATCCAGATAGAGAGGTTCTCAGGATACTATATGGAGACCTGAGCTCACAGCCGATGCTGGAACAGGCATCGCACACTGATGTCACAAGCAAACCAGCATCACAGTGTAAGCGTGCATTTTGCAAGTGCTGATGGATTTTGAGATCACTGCACTGCTTCTTGACATCCGAGTCACTGTGCCATCATTCTCCTCGCTAATGCTTTGGCTAGGGGACCAGCAAAGTGTGGGGGGAAGCGCAATGGTGATCCCACAGCGGTGAGCCATCACAGATGCTTAGAAGCACCAGCTGCCACTGGCTTTCCCTTCATTAGGCTGGCCATGCCAGCATCCCCTTTCTTAAGGCAGTGCTCTGTCTCCACCCTTTCCTTCCACGAGCTCAGAACTGTCTTTGACAGATGGGGGAGGGGGCTTGTCCTGTTGCTGGCATTACACCTGACTCCTATTTGCCTTTGCCCTAAGTGGTATAGAACCCTTTTATAGTTTAAATCCTTAGGTACGATTTAAAAGTACTGCCCAGAGCTGCTAGCTAAGTCAACCTAGACCTTGGGGGGAAAAAAAGCACAGGTTAGTTTTTGGGTTTTTTTCTCCATAGTTATTAATTGGAATTTTTCAGTTAATTGTTCTTTTCTGCATTTATTCACAATTTGTTCTCATTTTCCCTAGTTTCACAATTAATTGGGCCTGTCAAAGCGAATGTATGGCATAAAAGGAGATTTTAAGTCAGTAGGAGAGAATGTTTGTTAGAGAACAAGTTCTGACTTTTTGTGAGTGCTCATATCAGAAAGGCATGCTGAGAGCATTACCAGTCCCATCAGAAAGCTGGCATAGACCTCAAAACCCAAACATGCTTTTAAATGGCACACGTTTCTGAATGGAAACAGTAAACTGTTATTTGACAAGTGACAGAATGAGCGTTATTTTGGGACATTGTTTGACAGATAAATCTGAGAAGGTGGGAAAGGAAACAAGCTATTAATAAAACATTCATCCACAAAATGATTGCATTTATTGAACAAATAATCTCTCCACGCTTTGTCAAGCCTAAACCGTGATGACTCTTCTTCCTGCCAAAATTGGCAATGTGCCCTGGATAGAATATTGTCTGTGTATAATTAGCAGCAAAGACTGAAAACAGAGCAGGGTCACTTCACAGTTGCAATAGTTAATGACAGCTTTGCAGATTCCCTAGATCATATCACTGTTTTAAAGTTTTCTAGTCTGAAAATCTTTTACAGCAAACCTCTTCAGGTAGACATTTATGCTTGTGTATAGGTAGTTGAGTCAGTAATTGACTTCATTCATGCCTGCTCTAGATCTAGATGCTCAATCCAATTTCTGTCCTAGAGATAAGGTTATTTGCTGAGGGAAATGCATAGCTTGCATTATGACACTAAGCCTTCACTTTTCGCTCTCATTTCTTGAATTCTTCCACTTAAGGTTCCCTGTATATTTTAAACTGCATATGGGTGAGTTGTAACCCCCATTTTTCTCATTCATTCTTGTCTGATTTTACAAGCAAAGGCCATGCAGCAATGTCTTAACAAGAACAAGTATAAGTACAAAGCATAATAACCTGTCTTAGCTGGGCACAGATGCAGGCACCTACTGGAAATGTGAATGACCAGCTCAGTGCTATCAGTTCCCTTGTACCAAATTTAACTCTGCAAAAACATAAATTGAATGTTAACAATGAAATTGCAAGCAGCCTCAGGTGTTTATCGCTTGTTCAAAGACCATCTCAAGTATATGAGAGAAAAAGGGGGTATGTCTGATGCTCAGGCTTGAGTGATTTGGCAGAAATATTTGTAAAATTGTTGTGTTAACTCTTAGCTGTTCCCAAAGCTAAAGTCTCACTGTTCCCAGTCGCTTTCAGCAGAGAGATTTTTCAACATCCTTAGTCACTCTTGCTGTCTACTTTTTCAGTGCTTTCTTTGCACGGGCTGGCAGACAGCATGCTGATACAGTCAGTAGGGTTTAGGCTCCTGACTACCACCACCTTGCTTGGCAGCCTTCCTGTGCCTCCCCCAGAAATCATGGATAACAGCACCAGCATCCCTTGTGGAGCACTTTTGACACCTGTGGATTAAAATGCTCCATTAGGGAGTGTTATTCCAGGGGAAGGATTGGTACTGAATTATATAAGAGCAATACAGCATTTTAAATATTACTGTCCATGCTATTCCTCCTAAATCCCAATATTTGCAAATGTGGTATCAAGTATTTTTTTGTGGGTGTCTGAGGAGTAAAGATGACTCTTTACTGCTGCTCTGTCCTGCCCTGTGTTAACAAACTTCGGTAACTGAGTGTTATCTGTGTATTTTGCCACTTCAGAAGGGCCAGCATCTCTTGTTGATGAGCAGCCCATATCAGACAACATTACAGCTTATGGGGGAAATGTGGTGGCTCCTCTCCGGACCTTATGTTGGGCAGAAGTGTGCTCAGTTTCTTCCTATCTGCTGGGGTTTTTTCCTCTCTCAGCCATGTTTTGATCTTGGTTGGAACCTGTTCGTTCTCACCAGAATTACCTGGGGATAGATTTTGGGTTTGGTGTTTGTTTTTGTTCATATACTCTTGTGACTGAATATTGCTGGCAGCCTGCAAAAAAAATGAAATTATTTCACTCGGTTTTCTTTTCCATCCTCTGTTTCATTGAGATGCCACCTGGTGACACCAACGCCTTATAGCACTTCGAAGTTCAGAGATTTCTCTCTTGATCTGCCTGTGATCTGCCCTGAGGCACATACCGCCTGCAAAGCGGTTGAGGAGATCCCTGCCCTCGCTGAGAGTGTCCGAGCTATGGCTGTGCTTCCTCTGCATTTGCAACCTTTTATCCTATTGCGTTCTCAGGGGAGGGGGTAGGGAAGTTGTTTGGTTTGAGGTGTTCCTTTGGTCGGGGTTGGTTGTTTTTTAAAAAATAAAATAAATGAATCAGTCAATATAGTCAGCAGCCCCAGACCAGCACAGCCATCTGGTGGTGCAGAGATCCAGTGTCCCATAGTCACTGCGCTGGCTGATCGCATCTTTATGAGACTACTGGTTTTGTTACTCCAGGGTTTACTGAGAATCGAGTTCCTCCAGTTTTTTTACCACACTATTCATATGGTCTACTACCCAGACAGATGAGATGTTTTAGGGACTGGGTATGCCAGTGCAGGTTCTCTACCTGCTTTGGCTAAAAGGATTGTGCCTACCTGCAGAAATCATATCCCTCTGTAACTTTATCTCCCTCGCTGCTTCCCTCATCCCCACCCTCAAGGTGTGAATGTAGTTTCAAAAAATGATCACAAATCCTGTGTCTCTGTCACCTCCATCTAAAATATGTGTGGTGTTTTACTCAGTTCCTTCCTTAAGATGTTTAAACCGAAAACTCCCTTCCCCTGCAGGTTAGGGGGAATTTGCTCTGTGTATTCCCAGGAAGTGCATATGTATGACATTTTCAGGGTAGCTTTCCTATCCATTATGCTGCTTTGACAAAATCCTGCTATTTACAAAGAAGGTGCCATTTTATTTTGTCTGCCATTTTAGCACTGTGTCTTCATATTGACAAGGAAAGTATTTCCATACCTGCTGCTTTGAAGACTACCTTGGCTTACAGAAGGTAGAGCTGAAGTACAGGAGCAGCACAACTATCATGTTTGCATTGCAAACTATCCCGATGCGTTCCCAAAGCCATCCTCCTCTAGGCCCCTGCTGGGCCTGTGTATAATGCCCAGACTCACACAAAAGTCAGACACAATTCCTGACTTAAACTGCATGCAGCGGTTGGAAACGAAACTCAATTAAGAAACGTTGTCACCTAGTGGCCAGAATAAGATGTATTTATTATTCTTGATCTTAGCTTTATAATGAGATAGATAGATAGATAAATAGATAGATGTATCTATCTCTGTATCTCAGTGTATCATTGCACCAGTGACTATTTTGGGTTAATACCATAGGTTGACACGTCAGCTCTCCCCAGTTGGGAGCCCTTTGGTAAACCATGTACATTTGCTAAGCAGGCCAGAGCAGCAGCAGCGTGGCAGCTTTGCAAGGAGACGTTATGAAAAGGGAATCGCTCTGCAGAAAAGGCAGTTCATAGTGCCATACAGAGACTGTCCCATCAACCACCTCCCTTCCCACTCCAGACTACCTGCAACACCTCAATGGGTGGTAAGCACTAACCCTCTCAGTTCAGCTCATGGTACACCCAGGTGGACTGGAGATTCGGAGGCAATTTTCTCCCCAGCCCCTGCTTTTGAGGCACATCCTTCCTAGCCCAGGCAACTCAGCAGAGAAGCACTGAGTTCCTGACACACAGGGTTGTTGACTCTTCCTGAAGGAAGGGAGCTGCCCTATTGCTGCAATATTAAACCCCTCAGCCATCTTTCATCTTGTGAACTCCTTTGAATAACCAGAGGTGCTGTGCAATGCTGTCCTGACACATCCCTTTTCAGTGCATATATTTGCTTCAATATAGACATTGCTATGTCTATATACAGCATCCGTGCTCTGGGATATCTATTGCTCGTGCCTGGATAGAGGGCTAAGGATCGAGGCTTTTCTCCCTCACCAGGTACCCCGGCGTCAACTGTGGGAAGCAAAACCATCAGCCGCTGAATTCCTAAACCTGTCCTAGGCTGCAGGCACTCAAAAGAGGTGGCGTTTTGCTCCACATTGCCACGGTGAAGTGAGGCCACCTACACTGGCAGTGGCAGAGCGGGTTTGAGGGGTGGAAACATGAACAGGGTGCTGCCCGACCTGCTGCTCAGCCCCCCTCCGGCAGCCGCCATGGAGCCACTGGCTAAGCCCCATTTTCAGCACTGAGCTTGATGCTTATGAGTGAACATTTTGTGAAGTCACTCATTTCCACGTGTTTACATCATTCCAAAAAGTGGGATGCAGCCTACCAAGGACTTGCACTGATGGGTGGAAACTCTGGGTCTCTCCGACTGAGTAAGTGACTTTCACCAGATTTGCAGTCATCTCCCTTGCATTTTCCTCATGTAACAAGACACATAGAAGTCAGGCTTCTCTGTTCCTGGAGAGTAAGAGAGAACAGAAGTTTCTTTAAAAATAAATAAATAAACAAGTAAAGACTTTAAAGCTTCTGAAAGGTCTGCTCTAAATGTTCACTTTGTTTAGATTAATGGGTGTATTACTGAAAAATATTCCCAACTGGAACAGACTTTGCTGCAAGGAGATCCTAGACTAGTTCTAAGAGAAGAAACTTAATCGTATTAGCTGGAAAAGGCAGCACTTTCTCGAAAGAGAAAAAACAGCTCTCGGGCTGTGTGTGGGAATTTTCTGTATCCATTATTGTATACAATGAACCTAAACAGTTTCAGCTTTTGGCAGTTTTCTTGTTGTCTCTGCTCCACCTTACCAATCTTTTCTCCTTCCTTTTTTACCCCATGAGTTACGTTTCATGAGTTTCATCTGCTCACTTAGGGCAAAAAACTTATCCAGGTCTTTAAACAGTGGATCTTTGATAGAGGCAGCAGCAGTTCATGTTGTGTTCTGTTTTATTCCCAGAGTTTTCACTTGTTCCTGCTTCTAAAAAGTACCCAGTTATTTAAAAAGGCTTCGTGCATAGATTTTCCAGTGGATAAGCTGGTTTAATTTGTTTCTAGTGGTGTAAAAGCATAGTTTCAGAATAGACGTCTCACATTTACACACTGAACTGCTTCTTGATTTGTTTGCTTTTTGATTTCATGGATTTTAAATACTTTTTCCAGGTTGGCTGTCTTGGTTTGGAAACAGCATTGTGATTTTTGTCCTGTATAAACAAAGACATCTTCTGCAGCCGACCGACTACCTCACGTTTAACTTGGCAGTATCAGATGCTAGCATCTCCGTGTTTGGTTATTCACGGGGGATCATTGAAATCTTCAATGTCTTCAGAGATGATGGATTCATTATCACATCAATATGGACCTGCCAGGTAAGACTAGATTACACTGAATTAGACAAAATAAGTTTATCTGTTTCTGTGTAAATGCTGTATATAAATAACTAGTCAAGGACACAAGAGTGAAAGAAATACTGACCTTCCAAAAGGACAGTGTTCTCTTTTTGTTATACCCATAAATCTGTGTATTTGATCAGGTTTTGAGCAATTTTCAGTGATTTTTGTCTAAGATATTTGCAGTAGTTTCTACTAGTTTGGTTTTTTTACCTCATGTTATAGCTCCGACTTGTGTTGGACAACTAAGGTGTAGGATGTGTTTGTCTTCAGCTCCCCTGAAGTTAACCTGGTTGTTGGCACTTTAACATTGACTCAAAGCAATGTAGACTCCTACTAGGCAAGACGTGTAGAGCTAAGCTTCCACACAGCCCTTGGGTATACCTGTGTATTTTAGAATGCAACTACTTGTACTAAATCATTTGTTAGTCTTAAATCTCACCCCTAAATTCATTGCTGGTCCGGGGCCTGTGGTAGGATAAGTGACTTTATGGCACAGTCATTCCTGAATTTGGAGGCAGCTTTTTGCTGGAAAATTCAGAAAATGTTATTATTGCTAATTCTGAAACACATCTGCGTAGACAGAATATAAATACATTCCATGGACAGACAGGCACAAGCTTGGCTCCCTGGTGCTTTTGGTAACATCTGTGAGAAAGATTATACTAAGTGTGTCTGTTTCATGAGGGAGTCAAAAATCTGAAAACGACAGGATTGCCTACGGCAAGGTGTAAGTTAGATCATGATGAAGGAAAAGGGAGAGAGAAATAATCCTCTTTTCTTTTTTCTTTTTTTTTTTTTTTGGTGTCTTTTTGGGGGTTTTCTTAAGAGGAAGTTGAACTATTGTATAACATAGATGAAAGCATTTTTACAACTCATGTCACCTTCCCTTCAACACAAAGGCATAGTTTACACAGAGAGGAAGACTTCCCACGGAAGACTCTGATTAACCTGGGATTTGTAGCTTGATCTAAAAATGTTTATTTTCTTGCTCAAAATGTGTCTATTGCCATTTGGTGAAAAAGAATTTATCAAAATGAAGTTGATTATTTCCTCAGCAAAATCCCACTATTTTTCTAATGACAACACCTACAATTGCTAAGGTCTGTTGAGGTAAAAACTTCCAGGACACCTCTTTATTTATTTTTTTTTTATTAATGAAAACCTTTGAAGTCATCATATAAACAAAGCCATACCTGCAAACTGTAAAATTCATACCCACAGTCAGAATTAAACAGACCCCCATTTTGCCCCGTGTTTCAAGGAGGGTTGGAGCTATGATTAAGAAAGGAAAGGTCAAATCTGGATCCCCGGGTTCAAGTCCAGTTTTGCTGCAGACTTCCTATGTAAGACAGGGTAAGCCATTCAGTGTGGCATAACTTAACATTTAGCTATTTAGAATCTCGTTATAATGATCTGGCTTTTTTTTTTTTAAGATGTAAAAAGAAAGGGATGGAGGTGTCCTTGAACTTAATGTGATGGAAGAGTGTTTATTCTTGCTCTGCTTGAACTGCCTTTAGAATAAGAGAAGCTGTCCATAACATTTTTGGGGTACCCAGATGGTTTGTTGGTCAGGGTGTATTAAATAATTTTAATTCCATCTCCTGGTTTTAAACAGCATTCATGTGTAAAATATGGATATCAAGCAAAGTGTTGAGGTATTGGAATCCAAAGATTTTGTTCAGGACATTAATAATGCATTGGCTTTTCTGAATGCTCTGATATGCAAAATATTAAACTTTCTGCTTCAATAAACCTCTGTAGGCTCTAAAAGTTAACATTTATCATTTCAAATAGGAACTGATACTGTTGTAATACTAACTAAAAATTCATGGTAACCTGGAAAAGGCAATTTGTACACTGAATTAAGAGTTTTAATTGCTTGTGATTGAATTGTTAGTGATTGAGCTGGTTGTGACTTGATGAATCAAAATCAGGATATGTTCAACAACAGGTAGGATTCCTGTTTCCATCAAGAAGTTGTTCTGTGTTGGTGGGGTTCTCAAAAACATGTTTAAACCCTGCCATTCATCATCTTGGTTATTAAGCTTTACAAAACAGAAGGCAGTGATGGAAAAGTAACTTTTATAAGTAGTATGACCATTTTTGGGAAGAATATTTTGCAGAAATAGTGAGAAGCTTCTGTGCATTAAAAAGATGTGAATTTTTTTGTGTACACATGGACAGCCAGCACGAAGGTCATTCTTAAACTGTACAATGCTGAACAGCAGCAGGGTTTTGATTGCTTTTTTTTTTTTTGGTATTCATAAAGCATGATACATTCATAGTCCAGAGTTGGGTCTCGCATCTGGAAGGTGAGGAGTGAGGAGCTCAGTGCCAGGAAGGTAAAGCCTAAAGCCCACACTTTCTGTCACAGCTCTCCAAAGTCAATGTCTCTTGCTCCCCTCACTGCACTCAAGCTCCTCTGCAAATAGCCGGGAGGACAATTTGGGCTGTTGTGCACGGGAACACAGGACTTCCCACAGCATGGCCCATGTGTTTTCCCTGACTTGGTTCATTTTGCTGAATCCAGAGGACAGCCTCGGCTTTCTGTTGTTGTCTGTTTCATTTGATCAGTCAGCTTCTGCTGTCAGCTATGTTTAGAGAAACTTTATTTTCCCAAGCTAGCCTGTCATTTTTGTTTATGAAGAAATTTCATGAGCTCACCTCACTTAATCCACCTATTTTCCTTTCCTCTGACTCTGGCCTCCTTCTGTGCCCGCAGGTAATATTTTCCAAAATTAAGGTTTACTATACTTGGCTGCCTGAGTTAGAGGGAGTGGGGAGAAGACAGGCAGATACTACTTCTCTTTCAAAACAGTGAAACAGTCTGTGAAAACTCTGTAACAAAAGATGCCTCTCCAGCTAAAAGGACCATCTCATTGCATACCCACTGAATGGGACAGATATGCGTGCTCCTGTTCTCTGACTCTGTATGGAAGAAACATCACTATTCTTGCCCATGCCAAATGTTCTTTTTCATTTCGGAGATCTAACAGAGCTTTCCTCTCAAGAATGAGGTTGCATGGTAGGCCTGTATCCAAATGCTGCCCCCACTGAATCCTATGTAGGGATACAGTTTTCCAAGGGTGGCTTTCAAACTCTGCTTTCTTGTTTATCACTTCCCTGCTCTTCCGCTGTGCCTTAGTCCTGATCTGGACAGGGGGAGGACAGACAGTCTCTAGCACACTTGGGGTTCGTCCTCTGGTAATTTAATCAGTAAGTAAACTGGTTCATATAGTGAAGTTCATGTCAGGGAATGTAAGCCAGTGACTGAGAGCCATCTGTTCCCTCATTGACCATATTTCTAGTGAAAAGGTACCTCAGGACACATTTTTGTCCTTACCATATGTTTTTTTATTCGCATGCTCTACTGAATTAGAAGTTGCACTGAAAGCCGCAAATGCAATGCGTGCAAATGTTTTTACATGCAGAAAGTAAAGAAATGTTAATTCTCTGCAGGTAAACACTACAGTTTCTTCTAAACCTTATTAATCAACCAACAGAAAGTCTTTCTTTTATCTGTTAATCATGTAGCGAATACAAAAGATGAAGGCTTCAGGAAGCCTCTAAATGTAGGGGAAGATTCTAACATATCTGATCCCCTTAGGTGCAATGCAGTCATGTCAGAAACCAAAGGCTGTGGGGTGCCTTAGAATTCTAAATCCTTCATAATCCTGGTACTTCAGTTTAAACTTGTTTTCACTAGTTCACTGTTCTAATTTCTTTTCTTGTCTCTTTTTTCTTTTTTTTTTTTTTTTATAATATGGTTTGGTTATTTTGACATTAATCTTATAAATACTTAAGAATTTTACTATGAGGGTCAAGAAAATTGACTACTCGTATCATGTGCTCACTAATGTTACAGGCTTCTTTAAAGAAGCATTACTTATTTCTGTTTATTCCGTATGAGGTGTATCTCAGCTGTGTGCAACAGAGCACAATGTAGTTATCCCCAGGTCATGGTACTGTCACAGACACGCCACTGAAGTGCTGACTGACGCTATTATCGCAGACACACTCACCTCACTATCAGTGTAGGTATCCCTGGTCCATCTGGCCAGCCAGATGGTGCCAGAGCATCCCCAGCAGATCCGGCTCTGCACAGAAACAGCCTCAGGAGGAACCAAAAAAAAATATGTTCAGCTTTGAGGTATTAGTGAGCACCACAGTCACCTGCCCAACAGGACTCAGCCCACACCACCTCTGTCCCTGCAGCCTGCCCTTGCTGTCCCACCTGGAAGGAGCTGCTTTCACCCTCTTTTGCTGGAGCTGCTTTGTGTTGTGGGAAATAATAATGCCAGGGAGGGCAGCCGGAGAGAGAGAGATGACTGTCTCACCCTTTGGTTTGATTTGCTACATAGCAGTGAGGAAATCTGGTTTTCAATCCTGCACTGCTTAATGCTTGGATATTTAATACAGTAATTCTGTCTGGCATTGCCAGTTATTTCTGTCCAGGGTATGTAGTGAGCAGCAGTGAGCCCCATATTGCATGCATCGAGTGTTTTACTCTGTTATCCCTAATTCATTTGTGCACAGTCTGCCTGTCAGCACCAGACTTGTGGCATGTGTGCATCCTGAAAGGGCATGGTGTAGCTGGGAAGTCCAAAATTTTCTAGAAGTGCCAAACTCAGTGCCTGACGCTCAGAAATGTCTAGAATTTCTTGTGCTTTAACAGACTTTTCCAAATCGTCATGGTGTAGCTGATCAAGTTGCCAGGTGAAATCCCAGACAAATGGGGATCTCTAAGAAAAGATGGAGGTGCAATAGCCCTGCTTTAACAATGTTGCTGTTGGACAAGGAGGGTTCCCCTTCTTCCAATGGGTGTCTGCCCACTCACATTGGGAGTTTCTCTTTGATTCTGGCTCTGGTATTTGTTTTTTCTAAGGGCAGTGGGGCATCCCCATACAATGAATAGTCTTAGGGCTTATGTTCCCAGGCAGGGGATGTGGATCTGAGCACCTTTGCATGGAGAAAAGTGAATCCAGCTCTCCTGCACCCTCCATGGGGAAAAAAGGGAGAATGGATGAGCAATCCCTCTGCTTTTCGCAGTGACACTGCTTAATTTTTGAAAGGTATTGTGCCGTTAAGAATAGGATATGTCTGTGAATACCGGGCAATTCTACTCTTTCATGGCCTGGAGTAAGGCATTAAAAATCAAAAGGGAGGTGAGATATGGCCCTCATGTTGTTCTGTTGGCTACTTTAGGAGCCTTGTTTGCCCACTAGCTTTTGCCATGTCCAACCTAAGGGGCCAGGCTTGAAGCCACGACCCTCCTTGCACCAGGCAAGCAACCAGAGCTGCAGCCCTGCATAGCTGAGCATGGTGGTCCTTAGCCCCTTTTGTAGATTTAGCTTCCAGTCACTAGTCCTCTTGCTAGCACTTAAAAAAATTCCAGCATTTTTGGTGTTATTAGATGTTCGGAGGTCTAGTATGACATTTCTGAGAAGTAATAATGTCCATCTTTTGTATAAATTAGAGGTGGGGATCTGCAACACCAAAAGGAAAATTGCAACAATAGGAAATTCTGAGATCAATATAGATGAAAATATATGGGCTCTCTTCAGAAGTTTTGAGGGGAGGATTTGTAATCTTGAATAAATTCTTTATTTTTTTATTGATGGTATTTGCTTTCTTAGAACATGCATTTATCTCTCTTCCTATATACAGATTTTAAAATATTGCTAAATCTTTTCTGAGGAGAAAACAGAAGATTAATACCTTCTTCTTTTAACAAAATGTTCTGTAAATTGTCTGATAAATCAAAAACCCTTGAAGCATTTATGTTCTTTTATATAGAGAGTAGACTTTGAAAATCATCGATTTCTGTCCCTTTAATATAATCGGTATAACCAACTAATCCGTTGACTTAGCTAGACTATTGGCTCTGTTGACTTAGTTTGTGATTTTATGCATTTGTAAATACCAAGAGAGTGTTTACGTATTACTGTATGTGGTATGATATTCCCTTATGTTCTTGATAAGATGACAAGTGGTAGCTCAGTCAGCATGACCAGGTAATAAAAGCAATGTCAGATAGAAGGGAACAAACTGAAACTTCACAGGCTTCCTTTCTCCTACCTTCCTAACATTTGGGAGGTTACTGAAGAAAACAGCGGGCAGCATTCATAGAATCACAGAATGGTTAGAACTGGAAGGGACCTTAAAGATCATCTAGTTCCAACCACCTCCCGCTAGATCAGGTTGCTCAAAGCCCCATCTAACCTGGCCTTGAACAAGTCCAGGGAAGGCACAACGTCTCTGGGCAGCGTATTCCAGTGTCTCACCATTCTGACAGTAAAGAATTTCTTCCTAATATCTAATCTAAATCTACCCTCTTTCAGTTTAAAACCGTTACCCGTCACTGTATCGCTACACTCCCTGATAAAGGGTCCCTCCCCATCTTTCCTGTAGGCCCCCTTTAGGCACTAGAAGGCCACTATAACACACAGTGCTGCAGCCCAGTGTCCGTATGCATGCTTTGTCAAACTTTCTTCAGCACAACCACCCATTCATGTTGCTCCACCATCCATTAATTTTTTGCTTCGCAAAATTATCCTGCTTTCAACTCACTCCATATGTAACAAGCACCCTTTGTGTGCATCTCTCACCCCCACCTCTGCCTCTCATTCTTCCCAGCAGCCACCCATGTGAGCACCCTACTCACTGTAGAGCTTTAGTTCATAAAACCCAGACAAATCCACAAGCTGTTCATCTTTACCCCTAGCAACATCCGTCAAGGTGGATAAAGGTTTACTCCTGCTCACCTTCCCTCCCTGCTGGCTACAGGGAGACGTAGTGATGTTCACTGATACTGTCTTTGCCCACATCTGAGAGCATTTGAACAACTGTTCTTCCACATTTTTCCTCCTTTCTGTCTCTGTGGGGAACATCTGTCTGTGCAGAGACACCTCAAGTTCACTGGTCGTGCACAGTGGAGCCAGAACACATACTGCAGGCGTACCTTCATCCTCAGTGTGGCTTTCTGCAGGGGTCTAATGTTGGTGAGGTTTCTCATCCAAAGACCGAGCTAGCTCAACTTTGCTTAGTATAAAATATCTTGCAATATCACCGTATATCCTAGTGTCCAAACATGTACCTGGAACGGAAAAATTAGATTTTTTTTTTCTCAAATCGTAATAGCGCAGGAATGTGGCCTAATGTCTGCTTAGTTGAAAAATGTTCAGCTATCTACCGATAAGATGTTAAAAGAAATTTAACCAAATGTAAAAAGGAAGTGAAAAATAGTTATTGACTATCCTAGCACAGTACTGTGGTGTGATATTGCTGGGATTTTACTTATATATAGCTTATCATTCCTGAC
>JAOXJK010000023.1:35850999-35923888 GCA_025774025.1 Xenus cinereus | reverse complement strand
CATTCCTGACATTTCAGTAAGATGAAAATAACCCAAAGTCAAATCATGGAACTGGCACTAAGAGCATTAACAGATAAAGCAGGTGTTAAAAGTGCTGAAGAAAAGCTGTGTAACATTAGCTCTGTATTCAGCTCACCTTAACACGCTAATTCACTGTGAAAGGTAGGATGTGAAGACCAATCTATAAAGCAAATTAAAAAAAATATTGCCCTTTACTTTGCTTGTGCTATGCTATACAAGTCTTCCTCTCCCAGATATGTTTTTCTGAGCAATTTTTGTATCTCAAATATTGTGAAAACTAGAATGTATCCTCATTCCTGTTTCCCTGAATAACTGAGATTTGAATACTGGGGGGAAAAAATGTTGCAGAGTTAATAGTGTTCCCTATTTCTTTATTTTTGGTCCACCTTGTTATAATCTGAAAAGCATACATGTTGCATCAAAGAAGTAAAAGCAACTCACGTAGACATCTGTGAGCTAAATTTTAATGAGAAATATACATCTGCAGGGAAGGGGGGGGAACTGTGCCTTTACACAAACAGAATCATTAACAACATAGGAGATCATTTCAGTGTAACTAATGTGACTGCAGGAAGATTATGACAGTTTTTATTAGCCATGAATTCTCCCTCATTTTTCTGTAAATGATTATTTCTGCAGCCAATTGCAACAAATTAGGGAAGTTATATATTTGGTACTTGAAAAACTGTGAATACTCAAACTATCTGTTTCCTTATTTAACAAGTATGATGTAGTCTGTCCCATGCCACCCAAGCACTTCCTTAAACCACGTGCTGCTGCCTTTGGTGCATTTGTTGTCTGGTAGTGCTCCCACAGAACCAGGAATTTCCAAAGTCTAAATTTTGTTTCTTGCACTAGCTTTTCCTCTTAGAGTGCTCTGAAACATCCTTTCTTTGTTTCCTTATATGGAAAATTATAGCCTTCCTCGTTCTTCTGTGCTGATGTGTTTTTCTAGAAGATTAAATGTATTCTCTCAAAAAGTGCTGTCCATCACTTACCTTCATCGTTTAAGATCTTCTCACCATGGGACTGAACAATTTGTGTTCTTCTGGCTCCTCCCTGTGTGCCACATCCTCTCACTGTCTTTCAAGCCAAATTTCATCTGAAACTTAAAAATCACTCTGATAATATCTGTGAGTATCTTAAATAGTCCGACCTCACATTTGCTCATCCTCTATTTCACAAATATATATTGCACTAAGTCAGCACACTCTTAGTGCACAGGAGGCAATCTGGGTCGTGACCCTGATCCTGTCCTGACTGAATCAATGACAAGATGACCATTGCTTGTGATGGGCTGCGTATGACACAACATCCAGTATTTCCACACCACTGTCACTGCAGAAGGGATGATGTTGCACCTGGTTGCTTTCCATATAGCTCCTTAAGCTAAGAATAACCTATATCTTTTACACTTTCTTCCGGGCTCTCACTGGGCTACTGGGACTCCCTGGGAATGCATGTAAATCTCCTGTTAGGAGTTGTCTGGTCCAGTTCATCATACACAGTTGTTATATGAAGACCCTTACAGTCCATATCCATTTTAGGAAACTAAGCATTTTCTTGGGATAAATCAGTTATCTACTGTTTCTCTGGTTATTTTGGTAGAGGTTCCAGAGGAGCCAAGAGTATCAACCTAAGAGGAGACCTTCTAGCAGCCATCCGGCTTTTTCAGACTTTTAGGGACATGGAATGTTCTTGTCCTAGTCTATTAATGGCTGAACTGGTACCATCACTAACCTGCCCTGCCCTGTGCCTAGGAGCCTTATGAGCAGAATAATAACTCCACTGGTGGGCATTCAGCCAGCAGTCAGAGATGACCTTGTATTAACCTGATGATGGCTGCGTAAGCAAATTCCTTCTTGCTGGGAAACAGCGCAGACGATTGTACTTGGAGAATGTGGAGGGTCATTTGTAATCTCTGGGCTGTCCTGGCAGAACCCATGAACAGTCTGTGGGACCTCTGCTTCCCTTGAGACATCTATAGGCCTCCTCCCAACGTTTACCATGATATTCTGAAAAGGCAAAGACAGTACTTCTTTACTTTGAAAATAAAAGCGTGACTTTAACCTGATGTTAATGGAGGATCTCAGTTTTTGGGGTAGGATCACCACAGGCCACAAAGCTGAGCCTTGCTTTCTATGGAAAGGTAAAGATGAGACAGGTGACTCATGCAGCTGCTTTCTTCTTTTGTCTGTCTGTGTGTTTGTTCATTTATAGTAATGGTGCTGCTAGCAATAAAGAAGTAGGCTCTGAATTTACATCACCGAAGTGGAGAGGAGTGTTGGCTCAGGTCCACTGAAAAGAGTTTTACACTATGTAGTGCTGATGTTCCCAGAGGACAATGCTAGAATTCCCCATCTAGTGCTTCTTAATTTCCCTGCACAGTAGTTCACAAAAAGACAATGGCAATACAGCATTTAACCTGAAGATGGAAATCTTTTCTTTGTATCTGGATCATCGGGTGATATGAGCTACATGCTTGGTTGCTTCCTCCCCATTCATTCTTTTATGGGCGGACAGGAGAGACATGAAACCTGCCACGGTCTCATCAACCCAGAGCTAGAAAGGACGTGCTCCCAAGCAAGTGGAGATGAAGTACTTGAAGTAAGATTCTAATTAGATGAGGCTGTGTAAGGAAATTCTGAAAGAAATTTCTGTCTATTGTTAAAAAAATGATGTGACCTTGGTGGGGTTGTTGCATTCATAACCCTGCTCATTGACAGGGGCAGGTACTACTACAAGTATAAATTGTGACCTGAGAGGGCTACAAGTCTAACGGCTAAAAGTTAGCCCAAAGTCAGTATAAGTTGAATCTCACTTGATTAACCTGGTATATAAACCTAAGATAACTACAAGCAAACAAGTAGCCTTATTCTGGATTCCCTAACATTACCAAAGCCAAAATTGGAGCTGTATATTTAGCTATATAGCATAGTTAGTATAATTATATATCAGTACGTACAATTGTATAGCCTAAATATTTCACTGAATTTCGCTGAATTTATTGCGTCCATATTTTTCCTATCTTTAAAATATGTACCATCAACAGAAAGGTTTAATCACTTGGTAAATGCAAAACACTGAGTGTCTGATGGTCTCACTTAATGGCATAAACTATGTAATCCTGTAGCATATCAGTTCTCATTGTTTATTAGTAAATGAAGTACTGTTTGTGTCAGAGACCTGTAATAGCTTGGGTTGCTGTAATCACCTCCAAGCAGGCCTACCCTTGAAGCTTGCTGAGACATTTTAAAAGGCAGAATGCAACCGTAGCACAGCAGTGTGGCATGAGCAAAAGACTTGTGTTGTGGAAATTGTGGTAAATTATAAGTCTCTTTTACTTTCTGTATCATAGTAAATCTTAAAGAAACAATTTGAGTGCTTTAGGAGAATTTGAGTGCATTGGGAGTTTTACGTAGTCTCCTAAGTGATTTTGATTACAAACCTTGTTAGTTCTTCCAATTGACAGAAAAGTTACTGTAAGCATAAATAATCCAGTTAACAAATTATAGATATATTAGAGGGATGGGAGAATAATGTTGTCATTAGACTCAAGTGGAATATTTTCTCACTTACTGCAAACTTCAAGATTTGTTAAATTTTAAACCACGTTCTATTCAAAGGTGCCTACAATTGTTTTTCCAAACGTACTTGTTAAATATCGATTAGGTGCTTTTTTATCTCTTGAGGTTGAAGGAGGCTTATTGCCAGTATCTCTTTACATAATGATCTTGGAATAATCTAATCTGTATTCAAAAAAATATTCTGAGAGAATTTGTTGTGATGACTTTAAGTAAATGCAATGTAAAAATAATCACTGTTAAAAGTTTTTCTTTACATATTCACAGAATCACAGAATCACCTAGGTTGGAAGGGACCTTTTAAGATCATCTAGTCCAACCTATAAAAAATTATTCATTACCTCATCTTTAATAGAGGAGAAAGATAGGTCGTGGTGGTTCTGAGGGGAAGCAAATTCACTTCAGGAAATTGCAACAAATTCGCCAGCAGGCCAGAGGAGGGAGCGATGCAGCCATTCTGGCTGGTGAGATCGATGTTCCAGCCTAAACTGAAACGTAATAGCTGTTCTGGCAATCTGTTTTTGTGCCATTAAACCTTGATTAATCCAATAATGAGAACAATAGGCTGTATTTTATTCTATCTCCTTTAAAGACAACACTCATGAATTCAGTAGGGATGCATAAGTATTAAAGGTAATAAAAGTTGGGGCACACCCAAGCTCGTAGCTAAAAATTTGATGGTGCACTGGGGATGCCCGACTCTCCCTGTGTTGCAGCAAAGCTTAAGAAATAAATTTGCATGCGATAGGAGCTTTGTTTATTGAGGGTTGTAAATAGTGCACCAAGAACATTAGTGAGATTTAAAATCAGGCACAAGTACAAAGCAGAAAAAAACACAGACTTTTCTTCAATTATATCCTAGCTTCCAGGCAACATAAAGATAATGAGCACGGTCTGTGAGTATCTATATAGCCAAGAGAGTAATATTGGTATAACATTGAGAGAAAAGCTTCTAAAACTGCTAATCTACTCCTGTTTCTTAATTGGCAAAGAGGAAAGCTGGTGGATCAAAATTACCATGCAATCAACTTTGTGTGTATGTCAGATTTCACTATTGTCTATTAGCACTGCTGCTAGTTGATCATAATTAATAACAGGAAGGAAAAAATTGCATTACATAAAAATGGAGGAAATATTATGACTGTGGAAGGGAGGAGCTGGCTGGGGGTGGGATAAAAGAAAAGGAAAACCAGAACCAGGAAGGGGAAGAGTATCAATCTTCCAATGTAGTTAAATGTTATGTACTATCCTAGTATTTCCTTGGCTGTCATTCCATATGTCTTTAAAGATGCAGAAAACTGAAAATATCATGGTTTTTTTCCCTATTTATATTAATATCTCTGCCTATAGAAATCAGGACTGTGCTAAAGCAGTTTTTCTGTTGCGAACTAGTTTGGGTTCCAAGCAGTTGCTTTGGTTGCTACCTACAGTCAGTGTTGTCTGTTCAGGAGTAGAAAAAGGAGCAGAGATCTTTCTTCCATATCCAGTAAGTGTATGCTTGAAATAGGTTGGCTACAGCTGGATTAAGATGCCTCCTTTTCTTCTGAAGACATATGTCTAAGTGACACCAATATAAAAGTATTGCAGAATCGATAGACTTGCTGGGAAATGGTGTATGCGTAGCTAGGCTCAGGGGCTGGCTCATCACCAATAGAAGTTTGGCAGGGATGATACTGGTTTGAGGATTCTACTCCCAAAGCAGCCCTAACACAGTTGGATGGTCTCTCTTGTTTTAATGTTCCAGACACCATGGCCTCTGTATGGGCTGTTCTGCAGCTTGAGAGCCACCCCAGTTACCTCCTTTATTCATTTCATCTCGGCATTCTTGTTATCCCCAGATGTCCCTCTCCTCCTTGGCATTTCACCCTCTCACCTGTTCCTAAGCCATCGAGCCCGTGGCTAGCACAGGGGCAACTAGCACAGCCACCCACAGGAGACTGCTGCTACTTTAACTACTTATTAACTCTGTGTAAGTAACCCTGTGGCCCCATTCAAATCTCTGATGCTAGCCCCCATGCTAGCAGAAGCCACAGTATTTTGATCTGCTGAAATGCTATTATGAAATAGTATGAAAATGAGACATGGTGCTGACAGTGGCTCGGTCCTATATCCTGAACTGCATTGACTCAGGTGAAACTGCTTTTTTTTTTTTAGCAAGGCACCACTCCAAAGAAAACATTTTGACTTGTTCTTTCTTACGGTGACAGACTTTCATCTTAAATGGTACAGGGCAAGAGTGTATTTTTAGACCCACTTTCCTCCCTTCTAAGTGTGCTCAACGGCTGTTTGAACTGATCACTTAATATAATTGTCTCTCTTTGGTTCGATTTCAGGGAAGGGGGATGGGAGAATAATGGCCACATCTGCAGGTGATAAAACACACACCGATGTATTTCAGAAAGAATCAGTTTCAGGAGGGCTGCGATACACACTAAGAAGCCTGCCCTACTACTTTAGTATACAATCTCATAGGTCTTTAAAATTAATTTCAAAGTGTTTATTTGCATCATTGCTGAAACACTGTTTCCTGTCTAATCTAATAGCTAGTGCAGTTGCTGAAGCTTACGCAGCCTGGTTTCTCAGTGGTCCTTGGCCACGCTGGTTTCTGCATCTGTGAAGCATTGCTAGAGCAAATGGAGATGTGGCAGCTGTTTGCATCAATAAGGCTAATGAAATGCAGAGCACATTTGCATATTCAGGTATTTCACCAATCTCCACAGCACACAGCAGGCCAAATTCAGCCAAGTGCAGCTTCTAGCAAGTAGCTGAGGCATCCAAGGAAGTCTGTTTTTTGGTGTAAACATGGTTGCAGTTATACACTAAGCATGAGCTGATTGTAAGTGGAGCACAGGTGGATGTAGATTGTTGTGGTACCAAGTCATGTATGCATTTAAGCTGTGGTGCATCTGTAAAAGTTGGCTTTGAGAAGTAAATAGTCAATATAAGGGTGTTGGCAGCAAGAAAAACCACCAGTGAAAGAAATGATGAAGAAGCCCTTTCCTAACCCTTCACCCAATTTAATTTATACAATCTGCCATGCTCTCAGCTTTAAGGCTGGATTGAAGCCCCAGATTCAGTGCTGGGATAAACTGAATTCCACGGGAGTAGTGCCCATTCACACAAAGGCAGAGTTTGTTCCCGTAGAATAATGATGTGCCTTGCCGCCGATAATTTTACCACTTGAATGCCAAGTTGCAGTCCAGAGACACTTGCTTAATAGTCCAGCTTCACTTGGTGTAAAACTGGCACCTCCAAGAGTTCCTCTGCTCTGGCCAGTTTGGTACATCACTGCAAGTTTTCAAAAAAGGGACTGCCTTCAGCGTTTTGCCTGGATCATTTCCCAGTCATACAGTGCTCCCTAGCAGATGGCTACATCCCTCTCCACCACAGTCAGCAGCGGCTTCTTTCCTATACCCATCAGTGAAACTTGCAGAGTTGTCACCGTCCTGTGCGTCTGTCGCTGAGACACTGATGTCAGCGGGAGCCCGCACAGCCGTATGGATCTGTCTGCGTCAGTCAGAGGTGGTGAGGATCAGGGCTTAATAATAGCAGGCAATCAGTAGCACCATCATTGAGACTCAATCTATCAGAACGATTTAGCCTCGGATGGTTTTATTTAATTTTTTAAAAAGCTTTTCTCATTCAGCCAAGCCCACTGTTTCCTACTTTCTTCCCACTTTGGCCTGAATTTCATGGGTTCAGTTTGCAAGTTTCTTCTGCCTGAGTGGGGTGGCTGCATCCAGTGCATTTTTGCCTATTCAGGGCTTTTCTTCTTTTCAGTTCAACCTTCATTTGACAAGTCATTTTTGGGAACCATAGATGTGAATGTATGTTTGCTTTTTTACTTTATGTACGTGACAGAACACTTACATAAGTTTACTGATCCTATAGAAGATAGCTGCCCCTGACATTTTATATTTCCTGGCTAGTTGGGTTTCTGGAAAAATTTCTGAGAGCATTAACATGAAAATGACAGGAGCAATTCCTGTTGTTCTTTCCCCTTGAGCTCTCAGCATAAAAGAACATCACTGCTTTGTTTTTCAGGTTGATGGCTTCCTGACACTTCTCTTTGGCCTGGCTAGCATTAACACCCTTACAGTCATCAGTGTGACTCGCTACATCAAGGGCTGCCATCCTGAGAGAGGTAAGACATAAAGGCAGGTACAGCTCTGCCTTCATTGAACCCAGTGCAAACCTTTTCTTTCAGTCACAGGCTGTATCAAATATAAATTAGATGCATTGGAAACCAGAACACAATGTAGTCATTTACATTACAAACATGTTCGAATAGGGTTTCAGGGTTAACCCCAATAAAAGCCAAATTATTACTAGTACACTCTGGTCACCATGGGTTAAATTCACCTTTGTGCCAAAGACACCACAGGTCCTGCTGACCCTCTGTGTTCTTCAAAATGCAACTTAAATGATTCCCAAGTGATGCGTGTCTGGATCTCACTGTAAGCAACAAATTTCATCTTCTATGAGATGATTTTTGGGAAGTTTCCAGTCGCTAATAAGATCCTTGGTTCAGAAAGCTGCCCTACATACAAATATTTTCACTCTTCAGGGTGTTTTGCCAGGGTTTGCACACAGCAGGCATCAAGGACTGGTTTAGATGGTGCTGGGAACGTTCAGTCTGCACATCTTGCCTCCAGCTTTTGTAGCACTGCGCAGCCTCCCATCCCCACATGCCTCTCTGGCCTCCCCTCCCTGGACAGTTTCACACCACGGGAGATTAAAATTATTCCTACCATCCCCAGAAATTACTATGACCTGACTTCTGCCCAGATAGTCCTTGTCTCCTGCCTGTCTCTCAGATCTGCAAAGCATCATCACCACAGCCTCACACCCACACTTCTTCCTTCTCTATTGCCCTGTTGATCTGTAACTGAATATCTCAAACAACCACTGCTCATTACTCTCTCCAGTGCTAGAAACCTCTTATTACCACTCCCTGTTTTTTTGAATTTCATTTTTATTAACCTTTTGGTATAAATGCCTCTCTAAAGGCATACGAGTGTCGCACCGTAGAAATCTGGTCTGAAATCCTTTACATGTTTCCTGCCCTGTGAAACCCTCATCAGCAAGTCTGTATCTACTTGCCATCATCTGCCCCTTTTCCTTTGTGCGTCTTTATGTCACCACACTCACCCCAGGCACTCCCTTTTGCAGGATTAGTAGAAACCTTTCCTTACCGTTCATCCTGGACCTCCTGCCTACTGAAAACTTTGACTTCCACTGACAACCTTATGCACCCTCTCTTCTTTATTCCTATACATTCCATAAATTCTCCCTAGTCTTTCTTTCACCCATCCTTAGATAATGTACTATCAATTTTCATATCTTTGTTGTAACTTGCTTGAATCACCTTACAGGCAGGAACTTATTAGTGTCCACAGGTAAAGCCTGCACAAATACACTGAATACATCATACGAGTTTTTCTCTCTAATAACAGGAGTAGTGTTAGCTGTGAAAAGAACTTTTGAAGGGTTGTCTTTTTTCCACAGGAAGTTCTTCTGCAGTTTGTTGTAATGATAGACTTGTTGTAGTTAATTTTCAACACAAACTGCTGTTGAAGCTGCTGGAATTTGGCTGTGATGTATTCTATATCTTATATTCATTGCAAATTTTTAAGTCATATTTAAAACCCACATTTCTCTTTTGCAAAGCTATATCACACCTTCTTCTAAGGGCGTGCATAATTTGTGTTTGCCTCTTGAGGAAATCTGAGCAAGTACACAGTACAACTTCACAGAAATGTTGAGGAACAGAGATTGGTGGATACCTAAGTATTTTCCATGTAAGCGAAGAAATAGCCACAAAGTATGGCAACAGCAGAACAGATTAAATAATTTATATTAAATGGCTAATGTTGTTTGAGCATCTAATGTATTTTCTCCTTTTTAACAGGGAAAACCTTGATGTGAATAAGAAAATCCTCTGAATTTAGACTTATCTTGTTTGTTTCTATGTAAAACTTAAAATACAACCATTTCCTGCTTTTTACAAAATTGCAAAACATAAGTCTAACATAGGATTTGCCCACTCTGCAGCGCTCAACACACACATTGTCTCCTGCTTAAAAGCCATTCATTTCCACTGTTCACAAATGGTCTTGAACACAAGCCTGACAGATGCTTTCAAATTTAAACTTTTCTTATGAATATGCATTTTTTTGTCTTAATATTTTTTTAAATAGCTGTATTTTCCTTATTAGCTGTTAGTATAGGAGTGTATTTAGATTTCAGAGATATGTTTACCTTTCTAGATATGATTTTCTGACTAAACCGTGCTATTGCAGGTCACTGCATCAGCAACAGCAGTATGACAGTGGCTCTGGTTCTCATTTGGATAGCAGCTTTCTTCTGGTCAGCAGCTCCATTACTTGGCTGGGGCAGTTATACAGGTAACAGGTATCTTTCGGTTGTACTTATTTGGCACCTCTCCACTTAACTGAACAAAGATACTTACATTTCTTTCTTGCTGTTTGTGATAAACCAGGCTGATTATCAGTGGAACTGAGAAAATCATTCATCATGCATGACGTTTGTGCAGAGTGTTGCCCGCTTTGGTATCAGCTATAAAGAGATTTTTTTTTAAGATATCTCAGGAAAGACTTGGACCAAGTGCATATTACCTATGAAAAAAGAGAGGCCAGAAATATTTGGCATGGTTAAGCAATGAGATAAAGGAAACTATTAAAAGACATCCTTCAAAAACTGTCAAGATTAGGAAGCTAGAAAATAACACAAGTTCCAGCAAGTTAAACCTGAAACTATAATAAGACAAGCCAGAAAGATTTGGTGAAACAGTTTGTTGAAAATATGAAAACTTAACATAGCAGAGGAATAAAAAGATGTCAGAAGTGATAAGGGTGTAAGATAAGGCCATAGCAAAAAAGGAGGCAGGGGGAAGGAAAAAATTTTAATATGAACACGGTGGTAATTCAATGACTAAGGGATACTCCCACACCAGAAAATTTCTTCCTGGGGAGAAGTTGGAGAAATTTTCTCAAATTAAGTCTCTAAAAATTCAACAAGATTAATCTCTAAGAACAAATGATAATGATACAGGAGTCTTAACAACTGAAATCACGTGACTGAAATTGTCCATCAGTTATCTGCCTGCATTGTGTAGGCATCTTCTTCCTTTGAAAAGTCATTAAATCTAGGAAGACTTATAGAAGCAGCTATGTGAATATATCCTCTTACTAATTGAATACATAAACCTTGACGTACCTCTGGACCCCTGAAGTGTGGGTGTGAGAAAAGCATACATTTCCATTTCGTCTCTAGTGGGTGGTGTCCCTGCCCATGGCAGGAGGTTGGAACAAGATGATCTTTAAGGTCCCTTCCAACCTAAACCTATGATTGGTTAAATCTAGCCTTCCCAAACCAAAATGTTACCAGGATAGTAGGCTCAGTGGATGTTTTGGCTGAGATAAAACCACACTGTTTATTAGACTGTTCTAATTTTATGTTATATTTTTGTACCTTGGATATGTCAAAAACCTGGCAGGGTTAGACTGGTCATTTTCTGTTTATCTTCTGGTGATCTGTGTTTTCCTTTTACATTAATATTACTAGTTTTCATTTGTAGAAGTGTTTCTGATGTCCCTTTCTGGCCTTAAACTAGAGCCAGGGACTTCTTGGGCATCACTGTCTTGTCAGGGCATCCAAGTGTCCCCATGGATCCTGTTTGTACTTTGGATTCAATTCCTTGGCAGTGGTCTTCAAGACCGCTTTTCCCTACTGGGAGTCACAATGGCTTCAGGTTCCTGGGCTATCTGATTCTAAAAACATTTCCATGGAGGGCACCTGCAGAGAGGTGGGAGCCCAGAAACGGCAAGTCTGGGAGCAGAGAGTGGGTGCCAGCAGACACAGCACATTACACCAGGCTGCCTTGGTCCTCTTGCTTCTACACAGCAGCTGCAGGAGTCCCCAGGCCCCCGCTGAGTTTTGGAAATGCTACTTGCTAGTGTCTCTGCAGAAAGGGGAAACACAGCTCTGAATTCTGACTCGCAGAAAATCTGCAGGATTTTTTTTTCATGTCATCTGAAGCTGCTTTCTTTTTTCAGTCAAAAGTTTTCACAATGCAGAAACCTGACATTAAGCCAGATTTTATGGTTATATTTTGAATCTTGGGGTCTACTCAAGAAAAAGGTGAAGGAGACAAAAATTGGTTTCTTTTACTGAACACATCCAGACAGCAACACCTAGAGCTTTTGGTGTTAAAAATACTGAGCTTTTTTTGATGAGAATCATAAAAGAGATTTTAGTCTTTTGCTTCTTTAATTCATCCTGTCTAAACCTCCTACCACCTGTGAGGAATTAAGAGATATTTTTTTCTTCAGAATTATTAGTGGATGTCAGAGAGAGATCTGTTGCTAAATCATGCAGTCTTCACCTGTATTTTATCTCCAGGGCTTTTTAATACTTGAATTACATAATTTTGGTTCATGCTTCATTTATTTATAATTCAATTTGCTGCCATAGCTGCCAGAAAAAAAATGCTTTTTTCCACCTAAAAAGAAAAATCAACAATTCACAATCTATACAAAACCTCTAATGCTATCGAACTCAAGTTTTATATGAGGATACATTTGCAAACACAACAGATAGTGTAAAGAAGTCAGCTGTTATTCATAAAAGTATTTAAGCAGAGACTGCACCTTATTCCCACTGCCTTTCCCTTAAATACCTGATCAGCAAGTGTCCTTCTGTAAATCCCACTGGCTGCAGATCCTGCAGTCTGCCCAGCTTCATTTTTAAGAGCTTCCAGGTCCTTTGTAGTTGCAGAACTGTACGCTTCCCATTTAGTAAAATGTCTCATTACCTTTCTAAGTACTTATATGTTTCATCTTCCCATAATCTTTATTATTAGCTATATCAATTTGCTTTCATGGCTCTCACTACAATAAACATTTAATTGCCTTTTTGTTTCTATTAAAAGCCCCTCGCTATTTTTATTTCCTACTTTGCTTTGTAAGTAGTGACTTTTTACATCTGGCATATTGTGTCTTTACAATTGCTTGTTATGCTGTTATGTGCTCATCTTAGGAAGTTAATATGTAGAAGATCATGACAAATAAGAGTACTTAACACTCAAAAATCTCAAACCTACTGAATGAATGCTCTTTTTATCTTTCTAATAAAGTATAACAATTTCCTGTTCAGAAATAACAGTTTGTGCATTATGGATGTACACTGGAAACCTTAACTGGACAGCATGGTAATACACATTAAAACTTGATACAGTCTAGCTGGTCTTGAAAAACTGTTTATGTAGGAAATTTATGTCACAACTCATTAAATCAGAACAATCAATCTGTTCTTTAGCGCTTAGAAGAAGAAAAATGCAGCATTTGAACTGAATTTGTTCTAAAAATGCTAACCAACTTATTTTTGCTTTCCAGATCGCATGTATGGCACATGTGAGATAGACTGGGCAAAAGCCAACTTCTCTACAATCTACAAGTCCTACATTGTCTCCATTTTTATCTGTTGTTTTTTCCTACCTGTGTCAGTCATGGTCTTCTCATATGTGTCAATTATCAATACTGTCAAGCTAAGCCATGCTTTAACAGGGCTGGGGGATCCCACAGACAGACAGAGAAGAATGGAGCGGGACGTCACCAGGGTGAGTTTGAATTTCTCATTGTGTGGGATTTATCTCAATGAAATCTGTCTTTCCAAAAATTGGTCCCAACTAGAACAGAAGAGAACAAAATAAATCAGTCACATTTCATTTCTCTATAATCTCTAGTGACAGAGTCAGAACTCAGTGAAGAATATGAGGATTGTTTAAAACTCCTACTCCCGTCGGTTGGCTAATATTGGTGCTACATCACATATGAAAAATAATCTAAATATAATTGGAATGAGTTATACCATACAAAAACAAAAGTTTGGTTTGGCGTAAGTTCTTTTGTTTCAGAAGTTACATTACTTCTGAGCATACACAGAAGTTACAGTAGAGATCTCAATTTACTTACTGTTGACTTAATTCTACCAGAACCCCCCTTAATTCATATAAACATCCAGGGGACTGTAGCTATTTTCATTCCTTTAGATGAGGCATTGCTCAAGCACACCACCATGCCAAAATTAGATATATCGCTTCTAGGTCTGCCTGGCTCCATCAACGCTAACCTTTTGCTTGCCTGTACTCTGCACTCCCTTCCAGCCAAGTGCTGAAGCTGCTTCCCTGATGTGGAATTAAGATTTAACAATAGACTTAAGACTATTCTTCTGCTATCTTTCAGGTTTCCATTGTCATTTGCACAGCCTTCATTATTGCGTGGTCACCATATGCTGTCATCTCTATATGGTCTGCCTTTGGTCACTCTGTGCCCAATCTTACCAGCATCCTTGCCAGTTTGTTTGCTAAGTCTGCCAGCTTCTACAATCCTATTATCTACTTTGGAATGAGCTCCAAATTTCGGAGGGACATTTTCATCTTGTTCCATTGTGCCAAGGAAGTCAAGGACCCTGTGAAGCTCAAACGTTTCAAAAACCTCAAGCAAAAACAACAAGAGCCTTCTCAGAAAGAAGAGAAGTATGCAGGAGAAATGCACCCTGCACCAAGCCCTGATTCTGGGGTGGGAAGTCCAACCAATACCCCACCTCCAGCAAACAAGGAAGTGTGTTTTGGTATTCTTGATACACCGTCTAATAACCCTGATATTGAATGTGATAGACTGTAAGTTTTGTGGCCACTTAACACACGCACCCGCTTTGTGTTCAGGAAGACCCTCTTCAGATCAGTGCTTGAGTGATTTCCTAATTCCCAATCCATCTGTTTCTTGCTATAGCAGTGATGACTATACAACTCAAGCAAATCAGATGGTAAAGTGATATTTTCCTTCTATGTAGGTACAAAAAGCTATGAAGCACATTACATTGTGGGCAGCACACCCAGTGCCAGAAACATTTGATTTTCACATGCGTGCAGGAAACGCAAGACAGACTTGTGAAGAGCAGGCATTAGCTAACAAAAATAACTGATATGTTCCTAACCAAATTTTATTAATTAGGAGATTACATTTCCAAATACACTTTTTGCTCTTCAGCACTCCCAGCCGCAGAGGATCATTTTTGCTCCATGGTGCCGTAGGAGAAGATGGGCCCTGCTGAGACAGCCGTGAAGCTGCTGCAGCTCCAGCAGCCGGGAGTCAGTAGGCAAAGCTTTGTGCTCCCCGAGGGTGCCCACCATGGGGCTCCTGAGCCCTGTGCCTCCGTGGTGTGTGTCTGGTTGCCTGTGCCTGACTCTGCGTGTCTCTATGCAGGTGCTAGGAGTTGTAGATCCTGGCATTTGCTAGTCACTGTCATCTGCACAGTGGCTTCATACTTGTCCTTGTTGGTCTGCAGAATTATTTCCACCTTCCCTGAAATTCCCTGTGAGCAGGGCCTGGCTGTAGCATTCAGATTCAGGAAAGCTTGCCTTTAATTTTTCTGATCTGTCTCCAAAGTGGTTGTTTTTCTACTGACTATTGAGGTGGAGCAAGAGATGTTGTACAGGCAATGAAACCAAAAATGACACTAAGGTTTTGAGAGTACTGATGAAGTGTGGCATCGGAGCTATTTACAAAATAATCCAACACTTCACTGCTGCTTCTAAAGAAAGTTTTTGTACCTGCCTATGGGTAAAAAATGACTTTTTGGTAAATGTAACTAAGTAGCAATTAAGGATAATGATTTAAATAGCTAGACTGTAGACTTAAATGAGTAGCAAGACTATTAGATGTTACAATATCCAGTTATTCCACCAAGTTTATTTTACAGATTTAAAGTGAGGAGGTATATCTTCATAATTCCTCATCTTGGAAATTAACTACCTACTCAGAGACTTCCACACAAATGTCTCTGTATTAGCTGTGGAAATTGTGGGTTCATTTAGTGCCGCTTACAAGTTAAACAAGGGCGAAAATAAAAGAAGAAAAAACCCCAACAGCATTGGTTGCTAACCTCACTGCTACTTATGACTTTTTGCAATCTCACTGTCTGGGTTTGCTAAAATGTAGTTGTTTTGCAAAAGTATACTTTTCCAGATGTGTTTCTTGGGAAAGTTACAAAGAGCATCCGCCTTCATTTCCCCCATTACTCTATTTGTTTTGAGAAAATCACCTGTGTTTTGAAGTTAAAAACAAATAAACATTATAAGCAACAGTGGGGAACTGTGTTTTCTTTCACGGCCCCAGATCTGAACTACAAGAGTATTCATTTTTGTGGAAAATCTTGGGATATGGGTGCTATTTCATTACCATAAATAATTAAAAGCAAATAAGTAAACAGTTTGCTTCCAGATAAAAGTGCATGCCATAGGTACAGAAATAGATGAAATCATTTATGGCAAAATCCTGTCCCAGCTGGATGAAGCTGGGCTAGCCATACCTAGGGCCCAGTTTTGAAAGCTTCTAAGAGTAACACAAAATCCAGCTTGGTAACCCTGCTGGGCTGAGCCTTCTCACTGCTGAGAGCTTAGGTTTTTCATCCAAAGAAAACGGAGTGCCATGGATCCTTACTGGATGCAGTTCTCGGAGGTACCTGCAGCCAGGTACCTACCTGTAGAGCCTCCATGGCCATAGATGCCAGACTAGCTTTTAATGTGTATTTCTGCTAATTTATGAATAACAAGGGAAAATTCTTGCCCTGCTGCGTCACAGCAATGCTGCTGATCTGCAGGGTTCAGACTCTGACACAGAAAGATGTGAAAAGGGCAAGGGAGAAGGCAGAGCAACAAGACCATTTCCAAAAGTGCCCTCAAAGTCCAGCTGAAATCTCTACTAGTTTATACACCATTGAGCATGTACAGTGAGGTTAAACTGGGGGAAGTGGTGGGAATAGTAAAAATGAACTAGAATAGGAGCAGAGTAGGGGAAAAATATAAGAGGGGAAGAATGAGATAAGCAGGGGAGCAAGAGCCCAGGAGCCAAAGGATGCATACTTGCTGAGAGACAACAGGAAAGAGCCAACACTGAAAAAGCCTTGACTGGACTGCAGCAGACCTCCCTCCTGAAAGGCTTACAGCTACAGTCCTTTGTGGATGTATGGTAATACCATGGGACTGCGTATCTGTAGAGCTGAATATCTGGTTTTGCAAGTTACTCAGGGGAAAAGAGGATGGATGCCTTTGCAGGCACCAACCTGTGCTCCAGGTTCAGTAACAGCAGGAGCACATTTGTCAGTGAAGTTACTCAGCTTAAAAGCTTCCAGCCCAAAAGCATCAGTGCTCTGCAGCTGTACCCAAGACACCAGAAAGTGGCTGTAGGCAGAAAAAAGGTCCAGAATCCATTACTGCTCAAGTGCAGGTAAGGGAATGTGCTTCAGCATTTCAAGTGTGCAAATCAACAGAAATCAATTTGTAAAACACTTTCTCTGTGTCCTGCATTTCCTCCCCTTGTCTGTGGTCCACACGTGCAGGGACAAGGCTGGCCACAGATGGAATTCTCTGCCTGCTGAGCCCACGCTGCCAGTCAGTGAGGAGCAAGGAGCTCAGGAGCTTGTGACAGTCAGCAAGGGATGAGACTAGATATGCTGAAGGGGGATGATGGGGTCTTTTGCTTTTTACTTAGCGAGAATAAAGTACAGTGCAAACAGCATAGAGAGTCCCGGAGGCAAATTACTCCTCCCCATAACCCTGCTGCTCCCCACAGCCTTGGATTTTCCTTTCCAGTGGATGAGTTTTATCAGCAGAGGTGTGAGAAGACTGTTGTGCTGACTGGTATTTTGGTGACAAGGATGCTTATGTGGGAAACTGCAGCTTTGAATGCTCTCTGTCCGAGACAGTCTTACAAGGGAGTTCCCATTCACCTTGATGAAGGAAAGAACTATCTGCTCCCAATTCTTTCTCTTCAGAAACACTAGATTTTTACATTTTTCTAATGCAAAAACACGATGGGTGTGCCAAAGGCAGGGCCAGATGTCATATCTCCATGAGAGAGGACATCCCATTGTAGTGTTGCTGCTCCACCTTGTGTGAAGGCACGTGGCAGGCAGGTAGCATGGGCTTGCTGGTAAGACCTGGTTCTTCCACTGCCTCTGCCACCAGGGGCCTTTTTCAATGTGTTTTGCATTGGATGGATTGGTGCCAGCCTTCACAAGTGAGATCATATAACTATTGCTAGTATCCAAATCTTGTCATGAGGTAGGAGAACAATATTCAGTTCTTCCTTTTGCTGTAGAAGTTCTGGCATGTAGGCTCCTTCTGTCTCTCCTGCTCAGCCCTGGATATTACTCTGAGGTTTCTGTAATTGTTGGGGTTGGTTTCATGTATGATACACTAAAGTACGATCATCTGGCAGTAGGCCAAGCAATCTTACTATTTTCAAAGGATGCTCTCAGCATTTGCTGTCTTGTTCCAGCAGGAACTGAGGCAAAGATTAGCCCTCTTTTACCCTAAATGCAAAAAATCCAGTGAAAAAAACCTTGCTAGCTGTTGATTATCCATTTCTGTATGCACAGTCTTGTTGACATCATTAAAGCACTCTGGCGAAATTGATGTGCCTGAGCATAGTAAAGTCACTCTGTAAGAAGCTTGAAGCCCGTAAGCCACCCTTTAAAATATGTCTTTAGTTACTCTACATATTAATTTCCAAACATCTCCCAACCATTTTGATTAGCTATTGACTAGTATACTCAGCAGGTGAGTTCTTAATGGTTACACATTTACATGTGTATCTAAATCTCATCAGCTCTTTTTGGATTATTTCTTATTATCAATATTAATCATAATTATCAACATATGAGTATTACACCATAATCACTGCAGTTATTAATCATGAAGTGCAGCTATTAACGCTCACATGTACAACTTGGCCTTGCAGGTAGATTACCAACATCCTTGTCACTGACACAACCCTTTCACTTGGGCTACAAGCAATCAAGTTAACCCACAATTACTTCTGTTCACCACAGAATAGTGAAACAGGGGGAGTTCCCGCAATGTTAGCTCTTGCCTGTTCTGCCCATAAAGAGCCCTTTAAGCATTTACCATGCTAGCAGCAAATAGGCATAGGACATGCATCAGAAAACCGCTACCAAGAGTAATCTCCCTGAAGTCCTCCTGCAAAGACAGCATGGATTTGCAAACATCACCCCTTTAGAACCGTTTGCAACAGAGATTAAGTTAGCACCGTTAACAATCTATACCTGGGCCAATACTTCTGGCCTCATAGTTAATTTCTCTGAATAAGACCCACACACTGAATCTGCTCAATAACCTAAAGACTTTTCCCTAATTCCTCCATCTGCAAAATCTGGAATTGTACTTCACCTAGCAAGATCAGTGGGCAGAGTCAGGCCTAAGGATGCTCAGCATATGGTCTCTCAGCTGTAAAGTCCAAAGGTCTTTAATGAAGATGATCTGCCTCAGCTGCCTCTAATCCTGAAGAATAATCAAAGCAATCAGGCCTTCTGAATAGCAGAATGCACCCAAAGCACGTCTGCCATGAAAACGTCAGGTTTATCTTATTTTTTTAATACAGGATCTTACGCAGTAAGCAAAGTAAAAACTAGCTGTGGTCTGGGCAGCCACAGTCATTAACAGTGTTGAAATTATTTTCTCTATTGAATCACTAAAGCAAGTTTACTTCATCTCTCATGGATTTAGAGCATTTCACTGAGCTACCTAATCTTCAAAGAGCAGAAGTGTCCTGCCATCCTATCCTACAGCTGATCATAGGAAGCACCCAACTGACCACTTTCATTCCTTGGGATAAGGACAACGCAGCAAAACAAGCTTTTCCAGACTTTACAAGAAATCCAGTTCATCCCTGTCGGTCTGAAAATCCCTCTAGTAGCCCAGGTTACAAACAGAAGATGAAAGACCGGACCATTAGGCAGCGAGGGGGCACGCTCCCAGCCTCTGGCTGCTATTCAAGCCCTTCCTTGACACCTGGATAAACCCAGCAAGGATTAAGTACGCTCAGTAGGGCTGGGAAACTAGCCTGGTCTGTGTGGCTGGTCTCCCCCTTCAGCACTGCTTTGACTTAGTCACAATTATTTCAGGCTTTGCTAAGCAGGCGTGGGTCGATTTGACTTGCTCGACAACAAGCTTAAAAAAAGAAATAATCCAAATCAATGAAAGAAGCAGAGTGTAAAAGCGTTTGGAAAGGGTTGGGAGAGCCAGGAGGAGCAGCGGGCATGTCCCTGGTGGGACGTCTCCCTCCAAACAAGGGCACACAGAGGCCCCTTGTTAGCTTGGCGGGCACAGCAGCCTGGCTGCTCTTTGAACCCCGCAGTCCTTGGGACTGTGACATTTCACTGGGACTCAGAAAACCAAGGGAGGGGGAGACACAAAGCCCCATACACCATGCAGACATTCAGGCTTGCAGATAAATAAACTCCAGAGACAAATACTAACATTTGCAACTGCTGCCCACTTCCGATCCTACGACAACATCTCAGCAAGGGCTTACATAGAATTTCCCTGTAGCCCCTCAACCCAGCCTTCGTTAGGCAACAACAAAGAAATGTCAGAAGTGATTTAAGAGTATATGTTTAGCCTTGAAATGAGAGTTTGTGCTTAGGCTGAAGGGGGAGAGGGGAGTGGGAAGAGGAAGATTGAGGAGCGTTCACAATTACTCACATTGCAGCCGCAGAATATATGTGTAGGGCTATTCATTCGAAATGTTGTTGTTGATAATGGTATTCAGCTGCAAAAATCCTTAAATATCATTTAGAAAGAGAGACAACTCCTTTGCCTGCCTGGAGTGATAAAAATTCAGGACTTTGGCTCAAATTCCTTGTACCACCACTCCAGTCCTGATGCTCGCCACGTAAAAACCTTGTGATTAAGAAGCCATGTGACTGCAGCAAACCCCACCATCGATGCTATCCTTCAGAAAGGGTCATCACAAACAGTATCCCTTGCAAATCCAGGGCAAAATCCCCCCAGCCCTGAGTAATGGCTCAACTTTGTTGTTTATGGCCATGGCAGTTTCAAGACATGATCAGGTCTGTAAGATTGGCTATTGAGGCACTAAGGAAAACCCAAGATCTTCCCCAACAGCTGTTTGTTCCTGCCAGAACAGCCAGGTGCACACCTACATCCTCCATACAGCTTCTCCCCACAGTGCTGAGGGAAAGAGAAACAGAGGGCATCAGAGGGGAAACATCCCCTCTCCCTTCTCCATCATGCCCTTGGTTATGTGTTTATGTCTGTCCCTTGGGGAAGGGGCAGAAGAGGTTACCCCTTTCTATCCTAGAGATGTGAGACAGAAATCCTACTGCCTTGCAGGCAACAGCAAATTGATTAATAGTAACTCACAAAGATTTCATCCACAGCATCTCAAGATGAGGGCCAGTGACAGAACAGTGAAATATTCTGTCAGGAACAGACAGGAGGACCAAGTGCTTGGGCACTGCAGGATTAAGTTAGTCCCTCCTAATGAAATTCTTGTGCATAAAACTGTTCTTAGACTTTTTGAAGTTTCATAGATTAGAAACAATAGCCACACTGAAAGCAGTAAACTATATACTCTCCAACAGTTGTTTATGGCATAGAAACTCATGAAACATGCACACACCACCTCTGCCATCCCACAGATGGGCTCTCTGGGATCACTCTTGTTTCAACCTGTTGATTTCCACTCTATATAAGAGACAATTTTGCAAATCTCTTCTGAAATACGAGCCCAAGCAGTAACATCTAGTTCCTAGGAACCACTTTTTTCATAGCAACTGACTCCATGGAGATTTGCTTGCACTGTCACTGTTTCCTACAGTGCTGCTATGTTCTTGATACCCCGTTTTCCGAACACTGCTTGCATGTCATCGTGTGTATGCACCGCTCTTGTAGAAGAGCAGATGTGATGATGGAAAGAGCTGGCACGCAGAGGGCCATACTCACTTTTCTTTTGAAGTCCATTTATCTGTTCTCTTTCATTTCTAGTATCTCCCAGCGGGCACCAGCCTGATTTTATGCCCCTGACTGTGACCTTCAGAAAGTCCAGCCCTGGAAACATGAAACAATCTAAACGGGAAGTTTACTCAAAACTTGCCATAACTAGGAAGAGTTGTCTGGCAAACTGCATCCCTCACATTAACACCAATTCCTTTCCCCCTCGCATGTGAAAAGAAACAAACAGAACAACAGCCTAAAAGCAAACAATTGCTTACCACAAATTAACCCAATTTATTACTTGCAAATCAGTACTTGCTTCAACTTTCTTACTCGTTCTTGTAAATTCACATTTTATTAGATGATGAAAAGTATTCACGTATTGAAAGAAAAGAAGAAAAAAGAAAGCCATAAGGCATTCATTTTGTGGAGACCAAATAAATTCACCTTAGCACAGCAGAAGCTTTAAAATGCAATTTCCAAAACAAATCCCTGCCTGCTCAGCTGGACAAGAACAGCCGGATGGTAAAAATTATAATTAGCACTTGCAGGTTTCTTAACAAGCTTTCCCATGCAATGCTGTAAAGGAGACAAAGTGAGCTTCTGCTGGCATCCCATCAGGCATTTAAGTGTTGACGCAGAGTACATATACATCTATCCCAGCCCATGGTAAAGACCTCTCCATGGCAGAAAGCTCCTCTTGCGAGGAGGACACGGTGGGAGGGGAGCTCAGCAAACACAACAGGGGCTGAACGCAGAACCACTGTGCAATGCACCAGGGGCCTCACCAGCCACTATTTACAACTTGTTTGGGCTGTCAGCAGCAGCTCCACCGTCCCACCACACCAGAGCAAACAGCCAAAGCAATCAGTGAGCTGTAGCGCTGGGTAGTGTGCAATATTTAACTTCGCAGCTGACGCAGCTTGGTTCCATACTTTATTAGCTCACTCAGGAGGGGAATGCATCATTTTATGTGGCTCTGCAGGCCTGACACCTCCTTCTCTTACACTGGTGTGAATCAGGATGGTCCCCTCTGTCCTCCCTGAAAGTACATTATGGAAGCACGACATGCCAGATGCGTTTCTCACTGATCAAAAATGTCTTTTACTTTGTGTTAAGGGACTCTCAGAAACCACCAGCAGCACTGAACAGCCTAAGATAAACTCACCACAGAGAGTTTAAAGCCATTTTGGGCAGCTCTACCTCAGTGAACTGTCAGTGGAGATACAGAAACTGAACCAGTATCTGGACACACCAAGATATGGCTATAGCTGTAACTCACCAAAATTAAGACAACAGATGCCCCACTCAGCCTTCCTCTCACCTTAGTTATACCCTGGACTTCTCCATGGGACTCACAACCTCTAACCAGGTCACAACAGAAACCTTTAGGATTTTGCAAACCAAAGTCCAAGCACAGACCTCAGCACACAGGGCAGTGTTGCAGGGCTGTGGGTGCAGCAGCAGGAAACATTTCCCATTTGCCTGGTCCTGAGCAACTCCTTCCCCAGCACACGTATCTTTGAAGCACGTATCTCTACAGCCCTGCATGTCTCTGGGAGCCATGAGGACCATTGGCATCCCTCACAGGGCTGTTAAACCCAGAACTTGCCTGCAACATCTCTTCTGACAAAAGCTACTGGTTTTTGAAGCTACTTACTGAGCTACTTGCAGAAGAGGTCCCCATTGAAGCAAGCCAGGTTAGAAGTCAGGACTCTCCTACAGCAGCTTCCTTCACTCAGGTGGGGAAGGGAAGGGCTGGCCAGGCCAGCTGCAGGGTGGTAACCATCAGCCAGAGACAACAGCAAGCAGCTGTGGGGAGCAGCACCTCTCGGATGCCTTTTGTGGAGCAAGGCCTGGGAGACAGGCTCCTGGTCTTTTTACAGATACACGTCCTCCTCTGTATCTTCAGTAGCCCAAGCACCTGTTCAAACTCAGCTCTGTAATCGCTGTGTTCTCAGCTTCCTTTTCAGCAAAAGCTGCTTGCCTTTCTTTTTTTTCTGTTACTTTGTAAGAACAAGCGTGTAATTTAATTCTCTCTCTATTTTTCACGTTCTTTCATTGTTTGCGCTTCTTTGAAAAGAGCTTTGAGAACCTAAGGTAGAAAATGTCAATTATTAAAGTAGCTTGAAAGCATTTACAGTATTTTCCATAGTATAAAACACTCTGAGGAGTTAGCATGCATAAAATGTAGAGGCTTTCCTCTTACAATTCTTATGGAGATTTAATGCTGGCAATTACAAGAATGCAAATGGTATTTCCAGCTTAACTGTGCTTGCGACTAAGCAATTTATTAGAAGCAATTTTCTTAATTTGGGGATCAAAATGCAGAGCTCACCTTATAATATATGGTTGTGGCACTGGAGGCAAGGAATAGAGAATAGAGCTTATTCAGAAAGATTTATTCTTCTAATAGGATTTGAAGAATTTTTTTTCTTTTAAATGTAAAAAAAAAGAGAAGCATTTCTTCTCAAGGCTTGGTTTCAGAGAAGGATTTAAAATTGCATTGGATCCTTCTGTGGCCCTTGAAGGCATCATAGAAGAAAGATGGCTCTCCTTTCCTATTCTATTTCTACATTACTGAGTTTATAGTTAATTGAATTGCTACAGCATGGAGAGATGTTTATGCATACTGCCTGTTTTCTGCTTTTTTAAGTGGATGAATTGTGAGAAATTACTGGCTTACAAAAAGTATAGATACAGGCTACTGAACTGCAGAGACCCGTGTCTACATCTTTTGTCACTTAGAGTACAGATCCTTGCTCTGTATGGCTGGAAATGCCCCAAAGAACTTGATGCTTGGATAAAATGGTAAAAATGGGCAGTGAAAAGGGTCATGGCAGTTCTTCACGGCCTGCACTCCCCAACCCTGACCCGTTTGCACACGTGTTTCAATAAAAGCTTAGTCGCAACTATCCCGAGCAGGAGGAAGGTGGGTGAGGTTTCTGCTTGCAGCCCTGCCCCGCAGCCCCCCGGGGCAGCAGAGCCGCCACCAGCCCAGCCACCCTGGGCAGACAGCAGCATTTCCAATCTTGGGATGGTTCACACACAGCAGAGTAATTTTTTGAACATGTTTTAGTGACGGATAGTAGTCCGGAGCTTCAATACCTTCACAGGGCAATGAACAGCTTGGACCCCAATTTCCCCCCCGACACACCGCCATTTCCCCATTGCCTTCCCCCGTTCTGTCATTCGCCAGAGCCAGGATCCCACAATCTCTCTTCTTTCCTTGTCAACTAAGTTCAACCTTGCTGAAACACGGGACAGTCTGTTTCCACAATGCATACAATCCCGCAGGGAAGGTGTTGCCAGCACCTGGATCCACACAAAGATGGGTTTATATGGGTGCAGCACCACAGAGGAGTTGAGGGGACCCTGTATATTCCCACCTGTGCTGACATCCCCCACTCCTACACAGGCACATGGGCACGCAAACCCGTTCTTCCCTCCACCAGCCGGACGCCTCCCGGAAATTTTGTTTCCCTGGAGGCACATGGGTCTCTACGAGAACAGTGGGCAAAGAGACCCTAGAGGGGGGCCACACACAACTGGGAGAGAGCAATGTAAGCCCTTACACAGTGAGCCTGTGCACAGGGGTGCATGCAGAGGGGCTTTTCATGAACTCTGGCAAATACCTGTTCTGAAAGATACATACCAGTAAAGAAAATACATTAATCCACCCATTAAACACACTGGCAGTTCTGGCCCTGCTGCATGTTTGGACGCTTCTGCTTGCCAGAGCAACACTCTGGTTTCTGCATGTTGCCTCCAGAAAAAACCTGCATTTTGAACAGTCTTCAGTGCCGAGAGCCAAAGCTGGAGAAGACAAGGATAAGGGCACCACAGAGGGGATGCATTCAGTTGCTGGGAGGCAGCCACGAGCTCTCTACTGTGAAGTGGCTTTTACTGGCATCACCTACTTGCTCTGACACCTGATGCCCTACAGAGCATAAACAGAAAACACATCGGGAAAATAGTCAGGAAGAACAGACAGAAGACTGTTACTGGGTTTACATTTTCCAGGCCTGATTTGCAGTGAATAGTTGAGCTTTACTGCCAAGGTAAGGGGCACTGGGATCCAGAGTGAGACCTGGTATTCTTGCCAAACTGAATTAACAGTGGCAATGATAGCGCATGGCCCGCACTGGCAGGACGCAGATAGGGAAAGCACGATGAAAAAGCCATTTGTGTTTTCTGAGAGCCGTGGTCCTCGTCCGCAAATTTCAGCACTGAATTCAGCACTGCTGAAACTTTTGATTAACAAAGAGCTCTCTCCTAAACAGATGAGTTTACTCCTCATACAAGGAGCTTTATGCTGATGAATCAGGTTTTATATGAGGTAGTAAAGCAAAGAAATATATCCCACTTACCCTGGGAAGACTCAATCCCCACCTACGCTGGATTCAAGATGAACAAAATCCATATGCTGCACTCCTACAGACCCGGTTCTGTTCAGTCACCATACATTTTTGTTTGCAATAACTGCCAAGTTCTGCCAAAAAAAAGTGATTCTTGAAATGGATTTCTGTTGTGGCAGTCACTTGGTTTCTGATAGCGGACTGATGAAATACCAGCATCACAGTCCACTTTGATAACGTCACAGCTTTTAAAGCTGGATACACCCCTTCAGATCCAAAGGTCTGTGACCACAATCAGGGCAAAATTCTCCTGAGCAGCCACCTTTGGCATTTCCTGATCCCAAATGTGATGGGGGCTGTTCCAGCCCCGGCATTTACTGTTCACTTTATTTATGTTTTGACACAGAATTTGTGGCAGCTTCTGTTCTAAATCTGGCATTAGGAGGGTATGGGCATAGGGGGTATGGGTAAATTCAACTGCATGGAAATAAAAAGAAGATTTCTTAATGCCCATGATAACTCCCTGTTTTATTTCAAGTGCAAGTGCATCCTTCATCTGTTTCCTTTTTTCCTACAGAGCTATATCTTGAAATAATTAAAGGAAAGCAATATCTGAGCATTGTTTCTTTCTGCTACAGTCCAAGATCTATAAGCAAACCCAGCTGACTTCTTGGTCCTAGCTAGTATTTTCTGCATGCCCACAGCTAATGCACTACATATTAAGTTGTTCTCAAAGTATACAGTCTTTACAGACAGTAGTAACTTCTGAGTTTGCTCAAATGCCTTATTAGATTATCTTTCCAAGCCCAAGTTCACCTTGCTTTATGTCTTTTGGTTATTGTAGAGGCAGATGAGGTCAAAAGTTTTCAAAAGTGACTGCCCAGAAATTAAAAAAAAACCCAAAACAATTCAAATCGACGAGAGTTTAAAAAGTCACTGCTCAATCGGAAAGGCTCAAGCTCTCCACATATCAGTCACAGAAAAGGGTCGCTTTCCCGTTTCCCATTATGAACTCCCATTATTTGAGCCTGCCCACTCGGGACGGCAGGCCCCCAGTCAGATTCCATTCCCACACCATACGCTGCAGGAGATCCAAGGCAAGGGGCTTATCAGCTCTCACTTGAATATAGCCTACTGGCAAACCTGAAAAGGCTGATTTTGTCACCTCTTCTCTCTCCCTTCCCTATGGGGCAAATAAATGAACCTGTGACTTGGGGCTTACTGACAGAGCCCAGCTTCTCTACAGTCTCAGGAAACATGGCCATTGCCATCTTCACTAAGAAACACCCAGTGGGTCAAATTTACACTGTGTAAGTTTGGTATCCATCCATTTAAGCCGAGCATGCCAACATTATGCATTCATTTCGCCCATGAGGTCTCCTCATTCATTAAAAAGGAAAAACAGATGCCTGGCTACCCAATTGCTCTAATTATTTAAAGAAGTTTCTGGTGCTGGCAACGGCTACAACATACATAATTCAACCTCCATACCTTTCTCAAACACAAGACAAACACATCAGTGTATTTTATATAAGCCTTCCAGAATTGGTTATTTTATTTACCTGGGGTCAATTTAGATGTAAGTGCTTTAAGCAGCTAAAGCCAAACAATGTTAACCCCCTAGTTGCCTTGCCATCCCAATTATACTTTTAACTTTCTACTGTGTTCTCCCCATGCCTTGTTTTCTTCATGTATAGATGGTTTTCAAGCACATATTACCTTAAATGTAATAATGCGTAATTTAATATTTTATTTCACGGAGCTTGAGAAATAAAGAAAAACTGCAGAATTTGAACTCCACTCCACTTGTTAGGAGTTAACACTGACATGTGCAACCACACTGTATTTCAACAGAGCCAGCACTGCCAAGCTGTGCATGATATCTTGGGGTGTTATAACGTGGAGAAGATTCTGCCCTCTGATTCCTGTGGTAGTATTTGGTGGGAAAAGCTCTAGGGTAATTGTTTGAGAGCAGAAAACTTGTTCCTTTCTGTTTAAGCACTTAGATGGAATTAGATGTGACATAGCTATGCACGGTCTTGCAGAAACCATTAGATTTGTCTGTGCTTTCTGTTCTCATATGCAGAGTCAGGATTCTGTAAGTCAGGACTCTGGCTTACTGAGCCTCCAGTGGTCAGCTGAGAAGATACATTCAACAGTTTCCATGTAATGATCACAGGCCAGTTAGCTCAGCCCTGGGTCACTTTGATTCCTTACACATTTCCTACTCGCAACTTGGAGAGCAAATGGTTTTAAAAGTGTGGCCCACAGCCTCACACCAGAAGAGCAGCGTGCACCTTGGGTCCCACAAGTGGGACAAAGACCTGGTGAGTGGAAGACTCTGAGCTTTCCCCAAAAAAATTTCCCAGCCGAAGTTCGGATGTCCCTAAAAATTTTGCAGGCATAGCTTGTTCTGTAACAAATGTAAAGATGATTTTCTTTGCCTATACCAACATTGGTGGATCCAGGAGTCCCTCCTCAGTGTTTGGGAGATGTCACGATGGGTTGTGCTGCAGCACACGCCTGCTCCATAGGATGTGTATACTTGTCATCACCCTGCACAAATCTCTTGGAAACAATTTATGGCCTTTGAAGCCACCGTCCTCTGCTCTCACTTAGATGTTGACCTACTATGTGAACCTACTACATGGTAAAATCTTTCTCTCTTCCTCTTTCTACAAAATTTTGACTTGTTCATGTAAATCACTACAGAAAGGCCAGCTATGATCCAAAGATTATGGGCCAAGTCAGCAATGAACTTGGACTGAATTTGGACACCTGAGTGCAAAACTACACCTGTCTCTGATGGTGCCCTAACAGTTGTATATGGTTACATCGCGGCCTGCCCTCAGTTCAGGGGCCATACCTGTTGTTGGGCATCAAAACCAAAACACGTAAATTTATTTGCCATTTCCAACTAGGTGAGGTTTACCCTGTTTCATTTACCTGTGCATCGCTGCACACAGGAGGAGGGAAACATGAGGGATCTTACATTTTTGTGTTGGCTGAAGCACGTAAGCCCACTCGTTATATCATAAACAAAGGCTTTGTTCAAAAATGTTGAAGGCAGATTTGATTAACTGAAATGAGCTTGCCTTCCATGTAGCCAGATTTTCGGTTGTTACCCAGCATGGCCTTTACTCAGGCTCATGGCTGTTACCCAAAGCAAAGATTTTTAAACAAAAATGTGTACCTTGAACATTCTGCATGAGAAATGATCTCAAAATGAAGATTTATTTAAGGGTCTGTGACTAAGATTTATCAGCAAGTGTCTGGCCTTCCAGGTCTGCTGCTAGGTCTGTCTGAAAACATCAGACTTCCTACTGAGCCTTGGACAGATTATCTCCTCCAACTGCGCTGACATTGCTTACACACATCTTATTGTATCTCTCTCTTTCTGCTGTTTTATCTTCCAGAACATAGCTAATCTCTGAGTGGACCACAATTCAAAGCAGTAACTTCATTTTCCTCAAAAATGAAGAACATTCTCAAACTCTCTTTGAAACCAAAGCATTTCAAGTCGCTGGTCCTGTTTGTTAGCTGCTTCGTTAAGAATTTCAGGGGACAGGTTAGAGGTCGACGTTCCTTTACTTTCAGGCTTCATATTACAGTGGAAACAAAGCTACTCCGCATGTCAGTCCTACCTCCTTGGAAATGAATAGAGCAGTGATTTTGGTAAAATATTTTACTGAAAAGTTACTCAGCTGCTGCTTTTGGGGTGAAGTGAGGCTGTAACATGCATCAGCCTTACTTACTAGATGTGTACGTGTAGATATGTGCATATCTATGTCATGCAGTAGTAAAGACTCTGCCCCTTGAAATTTGTCACCTACTCTAAGTGTGCATTCATGCATTTAGTAATACTTTCAATGGCTTCTGCTAAATCCTGCTTTTACTAACAACCAAATTAAAATACAGTATCATAAAACTTAAAAACTACCACCAAAACCAGAAAACTCGAGCAGAGACATCTGACTAAAAGTGATGATGGGAGACATGAACACATACACACGGTGCCTTTGTCCATCCCCTAGACAATTGTGTTCAGTACCTATTGTCTTCAAAGTAGTGGCTTCCTGTCAGCTTTTTGGCGAACAGATCTTTTCCTTTGGCAAGTCCCAGCAACGAAGTGGAGCCACACAACGGTAGATCACCTCTTGCTCCCACACTTTGTGTTGCCAGTTCTTGGGTGGCTGGAAATTGCTTCTGTCATGAAAGAACACAGGCAGCAGCACTTGGAAATGTTGTGATAAAAAGAGACAGCCAGTGTCCTCCTCAGTGTTTTGTTTTGATACTCTTCAGCTCTCCATTACACATGGTAATGAGAGGCTGAATACCCTGGATAATGACACACCAAGATAGTTTTTCTTTTTCTGCCCACTCAGTGTTTCTGCTCCGCAGTTCCCGGGATGCTCATTTCTAGGATGCTGGGTAGCTCATAGGCAGCGATGCAGAAATGTACGAGTCCACTGGCAGCATCCTTGATCCTGAGCCTGGAGCGGAGCTGGCCGGGCTGGGAGAGCTCAGGTGGGTGAAGCATGGACAGGACTCCACCACTGCTGGGCTTCTGAAAGCAACAGAGCTATGTTCACATGCCACTGCATTTGAGCTAAGTCCTACCAGGTCTGAGTTGGGTCTTTTCCCTTGGTACAATTTACCCACAAATTAGATAATCCGTCCATGGAAAATGAGAAATGGATCTATCATCAGCTGTTCCTCTTGTAAAACTACCACCCTGCAGAGCAGCAACAAAGCACAACCTCGGTGTAGGCGCTGTCGCTGTTGCTTTGACACCTTGCTGGCCATGTTCAGCCTGTCTACGGCTACACTCCTCAATGAGCTGGCGCAGGTACCAGAAGTGGAACTTTTTTTGCCTGTGCCAGTTATCCCGACTGTCCGCTCCTTTTGACATCTCAGCTCCATCACTCAGGGCTAGTCCAGCTACTTCTATACAGTCCTGTCATATGCTCTGCAGGCACAGCCTGAGCCTTTGCCATCTGACCACATCTTGGTGTCCCAGGAGCTTGCTCTCCAGCACTCTCACTTGCACTGGTTTGAGATCAAGAGGCTTCTTTGATAACCTACTGAACTGAGACTTTAAAGCCATACAGTAAACTCAACATGTACATAAATGCCCATGGATTTCTGAAATTAATCTACTTGAGTGGAAAATAAGTGAAGGTCTGTACCCCAAAATTTTAGAGTATTTCTATCAGCATCTGCAGCTAAGGAGTTGTGGCAACTTCAGCCTTCCACTAGCACTGAGAAATGACACTTAGCTACTTAGCTGCAAAACCCCAGTATTTAGATGTTTAGCCCCTAGCACCTACGTATCTCTAAAGTTTCCAGTCCTAGGGTCTCCGTCCTTTTGCCCGTAATTATCTGAATAAATAAACCTCACAAATCCTTATGAAAAGTGTGATGATATTCTGAAAGTGTTAACTTGAATTAATGAGACTTTGGGGGTTCTTTTTAAGTAGATCTTCTACTTAGATCTTCTAATAGTTTTGCTGTCTGGAGAGGCTTTCTGCCAGTCCACTGCATTCTGCCTCACATGGGATTACCATGGCAAGCCTGAACTTCTGTATTAAGAGAACAATCAAGTGAATTATGGATCATTATATCTTAGTAACACAGTTGGGACTTCCTGATAAACTTTTGATATTGTACTGTTTATTGATATGCTGAGCTGTTATACAGTTTCCATAAGTACTGGAGTAGATAGATACTCACAAATAACAGGTAACCACTTTCACTTAAACCTGTGTAATCACTTTCCCTTAAACCAAACACATTTATGGGATTGTTAGATCAGAAGTAGCCAGCAAATACATGTCTTTCCAATGTGTCTTTTGAACTCGATCTCCTGTATTTATACTAGATACTTTTTCACCAATAATTGTCTTAGATAAAACAGTGTATGTTTGCTCGTATATGTTATCTATACACTTCTGAATACTTAGGTAGAATTGCAGATTACAGTTTGCATTCTGGCATCCTGGAATATGATACCAGCTGTTCCTGTGATACTCTTGTACATGCTGTGATATTGATTGTCTCAATAAAATTTTCTTCTTAGTTACCCAAGAGATCTGTTTAACAAAATTAGTCATTTTGCGTTATCTCATTTGGCCAGATCACACTTAATGAGTGCTGGTTTAGAAGCATTTTATCAAATTCCCACACCCAGCTTCCTCAGAAAGAAGTCCATGCTAACCCTCGTGTCATACTTCTGCCTCTCTGTACCCAGGCTTTCTCTGTCTCTAATCCTCCGACTTCAGGGAAACTGTAGAGGGAATACAAAACTATTCGCATGAGTAAAGGCATCACAGCCTGTCTCTTCAAAATCTACTTTTCCTCTTTAAATCTGACTTGCACCTAATTAGTCTGGTACTTATAATCTTTAGAGCTGTGTAGTTTACTCACAGCTATTAGTTGTAGCCCTTTTACTACAATACTGGACTGCACAGGGAGACTGAAAAAAATCCAGCCAAAACATCAGCTGAGTAAAACTTTGCTTCCCGAAAGAGAAAACCTTGACAAATATGACAGGCTAGTGCAAAAGGAGCATAGAAATCCCTACCAAAAATATGTGGGAGGGAGCATATATTTAAAATAGGGCTGTCTAATTCGGCAGCTAAATCAATGTAAGAAGCTCTGTAAGTCTCTGTGTGCGGGAGGCAGAGGGAGAGACAGAGGGAGGGAGAGACAGAGAGGGAGAGAGGAGCAGAGGGAGGGAGGGAGGGAGGGAGGGAGGAAGGGAGGGAGGGAAAGCAATGTGCCTTTCACAGAGCTGGGAGCTTGATGGGAATGTTTGATTAGCTCCTCTCTGAAAGAGAAAAGGTGTCCAGGCCTCCCTCTGCTGCCTGACTCTCATTCTGTAGAATAATGTTGACTGGAGTTTGGGGTACAGAAAAGCTTGGAAAAAATAGCACTTTCATACTGTGTGGAGAAAAGGAATAAAAAGTTGCACACCTCAAGCAAGGTAATTCTGATGTCATTTCTCTTCTATATTTATATTTATGAGGGAAAGGGGGGAGTTGCTTTATTGTGTGTTGATAATAGTTAAATATTTTCACTGCTAAGAAACTGTGGGGATGTAATTTTTTGTTTAGCATTCCAGCTGTGTGCATAGGATCAAAGACCTAAGATGAAGACATAGATGTAGAATGAAACTGTACTTTAAATTATATATACTTCATTAACCATTTATAAAAGCATTAAACCCCTACTGTTAAAGTGGACACATACTCACTGCCTGAACAGCAATGGGCTCAACTATTTGATTAAGAATGGTGTATATTAGTCACACACCAATATATATGTATGCCTACTGTTCAAATAGTGCGTAACAGGTAATGTAACTTGTTCCCTAGGTTTAAAACAGTTTCACTTTCAAGACTTTTTCTTTGTCTCTTTGATCAATAGGAAGGTGTGTGTTGTATCATTAACTAGCACTACCTGACACCAGGGAACACTAATCTCCAAAATACAGGATGGAAAATGGTATTATTCCATTGATATGTATTTCTATGGTGTGAACTCCCTTGCTAGATGGATAGATACAGATGTATGAGCAATACAGTAGCCTAGACGCTATATATCCCTTTGTGCTGAGTGCTTGTTTTGCTGGTGAGGCTCCAAAAATGAATAGCATTGTCAAGCCTGCCACAGCCGTTCAGCTCTCTGCAGAGAGATTAGAGTCTTGATAAGTCTCTTCAAAATGCGATTTCTCTCAGACTAGTACAAACATGAACCAAGTGCCCCAAGCAAACTTTCAACCCTGGTTAATATTTTGTTCCTAGAATTTATGGGAACTACGCCACATCCAGAGCAAAAAAGGAATTACAGATTACAGGGGCAGATCCTCCTTGGAGCACACTTCTTTTCCTCTAATCTCTCCAAAATTTAAACGAAACGCCAAAACCAACCAAGTACACACAGAGAAAAAGTATTTTAGATAGCTGTACATCCTAAAGTTAAAAACAGCTTGTACTTGACTATGCTCAAAGAATATCTAAGTTTTTACTGTATCTGCAGCACCCTGTTCTTTAGACTTTATTCAGTTCATCACTTGAATGATAGTCATGGCTGTAAGACTAGTGTCTTTCAGAGAAGCAAAGTGAGCTCAAGCAAAAATAACTGCATTACACACACACATTACTTTTGGAATATTAAATTAGTAGCTTGTTTTAAACAGGCTTATTTTGCTTGCATATTTTATCTAATCCTTCAAGTTGCCGGGGTTGTTCTCTCTGGGATGACAAAAAAGATTTCTTGTCTGTCTGTTATTCAAGACATAAGAAATACATTTTAAAAAAAAAACACCCTTGAATGTCTGGTCAGTATAATTGAATATTGCTTTGTGCTTCCACCTATAGTATGAAAGTTACATTCTTAACTTGCTCACTACTTTATGTACGACATTTCTTTTCCTTGGTACTATTCTTACACATAACTGGTGGTTCAAACACCAGCACTGGCTGGTTGAATCAAGTAGTTGTACTAGCTAAACCAGGTTTCCTCACACTTGGGATGCAAGAAGGCTATCCCATGTAGATTCTCTGTTGTCTAATAAGAATGAGATCCTACCAAAGTCTTTCCTTTAGTGAAGATATTTAGAAGGTGTTCCCCACTTTGGTCAACTACTTGCTTTCTCAGATGTAGTAGGAAATTAATTTTTACACTTCCTTTTTTCAAACTTGATTAATTGGAATATTTCTAAAAGGGAACTGTCTGAGACTCAGAGTGAACACAGAAGTTGGGAAAACAGGCTAATTACTTCATGTGAAACAACAACATTTATTATTACTGGCCATTGCTTTTTAGAAAATATTGCTAAAAATAAACCTGGAGTTTATGTAACAGTGGCATCAAAGACTTGATTGTACCTGGTCTGCCTAGAGAACTTTTAACTTTTTTCCTTTTCACCCCTGAGCCACAAATAAAGCTCTAAAAAGAAAATACTGTGCAGCAACTTAACTTGCTAACCCAAGGCTCGGGATATGCATGTTCAAGTCCTCATTTTACCAAAAGTCTCCTAAATGATGATAGGTAAGTCATTTAGGGCACCTGGTTAAAATGAGCAATAAAAGTGATAGCTCGATTTACTATCTCCAGCTGTGTCTGCATTCTTTCTCTGGTGTCCTAAGGCTAAACACACAGGAAAAAATGCTGTGGCACTCATAGACATGAACTCCCCGAACAGAGGGACTGGAATGGGCGGATGCTGAAGCAGTAAGGTGCATGTTGGCCCATTGCAATGGGGTGGGAAGGCCCCATATTTTCTGCATGGGTGATGAAAAGCAATAGTCCAGGATTTCCTGAGAGCCCTGGGGAACATTCTGGCCCCCTGACGCCCTGAGTCCACCAGGACTCCTGCAGCATGCTGCAGCGTCAGCTGAGGTTAGACCTCACATTCAGGGCTCAGAAACTGGACACTGAACAGATAACATGTCCTTCTTTCTGAAGGCCCAGCCATCATACAGGTCTCATTGGTCTGTGCTGGAAAACAAAGCAGGAATAAATGCAAAACCGAAGGTTTGAGTTGTTTGTTTTGTTGGGTTTTTTTAAGAAAAAAAAAAATAGTTATAGTATGTGTTGTACGTAAAGCCAGGGGGGATGCAGCTACAGTGGTCACAGGTCTGCCCTCCTCACCTTTCTCCTGTGGAGTACTTTTAAGGCCAGAGTCAGAGAGAGAGACAGGTGCTTAACATCTACTTAGGGCACTTCAATTTCTCTTTTGAACTTCCCGGGGCACAAGGAGTCCCCTTTTCCCAGCGCTGGCCTGGGGTGCCCGTGCTAGGGCTCAGCTGGGACCTGGGACAATGCAGCCCCTGTTCTGGCCGGCTGTCACACAGAGACTATAATTATCTCTCTTCTAATGACCAGCCAGGCAAGATAACAGTTTTTATGCTATGTTTAGAAAACAATGTCTTACTACAAAGTTGACGGTTCATTCGCCTGTAAAAGAGCCTCTCTAACAGCCCCGGAGCAGCTGCCATTCTTTTGCATCCCGGTTCCTCTATTTGCTGCACATTTCACACTTGGAAAACTTGAGTGAATGCTGCTGCGCAGGCAGTGCAGCCTCCCCCTGACGCAGAAGAGGCTCCGAGAGGTGCAGAGGTGCCCAGGAAATCTGTAACCATTTAGACTGTATCTCTGTTAGTAAATTAAACTCTGACTTTCTGGCCCACAACAGCCTGCATCACCCCTGTGAACTCTTTTAGTCCCCGACCGAAGGGACTGCAGGCACTGCTGCGAGCACTATGGAGGAGAGCAGTTAAGACTGCCTTCTACTGACTCCTGATCACGCCCTGCGGAAAGAAAGCTGCTGCAAAAAGTGGGATGTGAAGGGACTTGCTGCAGATAAAACAGGAGCATGTATTACTGACTAGCTTTTCTTCCAGCACTGTGGCCCACAGACAAGTTGGGGATCTACTGAAATTATGTAGGCTCCTAAGGCATCTATGGGGCAGCTACACTGGCCAGCTGAGATTGCAGCCTCTCTGGATATATCTGACCCTTGCAAACACTGGGAGGTATCAGAAGTGATCAGAAGTGACAGCATGGCACTCATGGGTTGGCTACCTGAGTATTTGTTCTGGGCTCTGCAAACATTTTGCACCAAACTCCGTGCTGGGGCAGCCGTACATTTAGTGGTGTCTGAGGGCTGCTCCCACATCCTCTGCCAGTGCCCTGCCAGCAGAGGAGCAGAGCCCGCTCTCTCTTTTTGCAGCCAGCTTGCCCTTACCTCTCTTCTCTGAGCTGGCATCTCTGCTCTCCTCTGCAGCAGGAGGTTGCCTTGGGCTGCCCTTCCTATTCAGGCTAATTTTTCAGCAAATGATCCCTGGAATAAAAGGAGAAAGTGTGGATCAGAAAGAAAATTTCCCACTGACTTGGAACCAGCAGTATTTTTCATGAAAACATATTTTAATTAAAATGAAAACTTATTTTAATTAAAAAAACTAACACCACCTGCAGCTTTTGCCTTCCCTTTTGAAGCAGAGCACCCAAATCTATAGCTCATATCCAAAATGGGAAACACATACGCATTCAGAAGAGTATTTTTAACCACCTCAGCTTCATTCAAATCACCTAGGTTTAAGCAGTTCTTAACCTGACAAGTCTTACTGTAATGACTGAACTGGCTTTCTAGCACCCATTAAGTCCATCCTACCTTTGCTTTATCTCCAGAGCTTCCGAGTGCATTAAGAGGTCAGTGGCACATTAAGAAAACTATCCGTGTCAGTTCTCCTCCTCATTCTACAGGACATCCCATAGACACAGATTTTAAAAATACTTTTAAGATCAGCTTGCGTTTGCAAACCGGTTTTCAGCCTGTCACCTTATAAAATAGCTTTATAAATGTAACAACATGGAACACAGCAGCCAACAGTCTCTCAGCTGGCAGCTGGTTTCATATGAATAAAAGCGCATAGTTGCCAAGTGTCAGTTTTACTTGTGCCAGAATTTCTGGGAAAATTCTGAATTATTTTGTGTAGCTTCATGCAGTCCTTTAATGTCCCCATCAGGATGAATTGGGGATTTCCAGCACCTTCAGGCTTGTACATAAAACTGTGGAATTTTTTACCTCTCCAAAATCAGTTGTTTACAGGGAAGTTGGGATGCTGCCGCCTCTGTGCCTCTCAATCTCCCTGACAGGTTCCTTTAGGGATTCAGAAGGCTCCATTCCCTTAATTTTCCCCTAATATGCAGTTTACCCTTGAGTCTGTGGAACAAGGGTGGGACACAGAGGAGAGCTGGCAGCAGTGCTGTGTACCCTGGCCCCGGTCACCTTCAGAGAGTCAGAGTTACGCCAGGGTACTGGCCGTGAGACTCCAGGGACTACTGACAGCTGCCAGCCCTGGGAGCCCATCCTGCTCACCTTGGTGCTGCAGCTGCAGCTCTCCAGCATTTTGTTCTCCCTGGACTGGTGGAAGAAGTTTTTGGACATGATGATGTTTGGAAATGAGGCTAAATGGGAAGGAGAGGAGCGTCCAGATGAGTGAGAGGAAAGGTTGGAGAAGTTTAGAGCAGTTGCAGTGGAACAACTTGGTACAAATGGGATTGCTTGCAAGGTCAAATACAGGCACCACACAAGCCAGACAAATCTTCTTTCCCCCGCTTTGGGGACTATATACTAAACTGCATTTCAAAATACATTTGGGACATAAAGTCTTAGGCTTCCATGGTCTACACCTTCTATTCTTAGTGGTGAAATCCATTGGTAGAAAGAAATACGTAAGATAGGCAATAATTAGATTTTAAGTAGAAGCTCATATGGTAATCTCCTAAAGCCAAAGTTCAGAACAAACTTCCTGAGCATGGAAGTGGATTACGCAATATTGAGGTCTGCAGGCTTAGTTTTGCTTTAAAAACAAAACACTATAAATTGCAAGTTCCTGCTCTCAGTCCAGGTGATAAGCACAGTTTTCCCTTTTGATCTTGGGCTCTCAGAAACAGAATCCTGTGATTCATCTCTATGCCAAAACAGCAGGTTTTAAAAGCTTCTAATATGCAAATTTTTCTCATCCTGGTCCTGAGAAACACTTCTCAACAATTTCTGGCTGCACTTACACTCTCACAGTATCCAGAACCAAGTTTTGGCAGCCACTTTCTCGGCCACCATGTTTTCTAGCTCTTCAAGTACACTCAGATATCAAGGGATGCAGTTTTGGAAGCATAGCCATCCCTCATGTTGTCTGCATGACCCATATGCTAGAGAGCTCATTCCTGCCAGTTGCCAAGGGCTGCCAACACACGTGCCATAAGGCTGCACAGCTTGGCCCACACTATGTCAGGTCTCACCAGCATCTCCACCAACCACATGTCCTCAGAAACCGAGCACATAGCCTCATTTATAATGCTGGCATCCATACAAGCCCGTGGCTCATTTTCATCCCAAAAGCAGCATGGCGTCCCAAGATGTCTTCTTTAGTCATTAAAAAACAGAAACAGTATTCACAGGTCCACAGTTTTCAAGTAGCTTCCCACAACAGCCATGTCTGGTGAGAGACCTCAGCTTGAATGTGCCAGTTGGGTTACAGGTGGGCTGCAGACTGGCACCAGGCAGGAGGGATACAACTGGAACAGCCTGTAGCAAAGCCAAAGCAGCAAAGACCTGGAGAGGTCAGCCTGCCGCAGCAACAAGGTGTAAGGCTCCATCCTCACTGCAGCCTTTCACCATGAGACCTTGAGGAGAAAGACTCACCTCCAACCCAGGAGGAGGAGACAGGACAGACTGTCCTGTCCAAATCCAAAAGACCTCTCTGGAGACAACATCAGAGAAGCATCCAGCTCATCCACATAAGTATTGGTAGACTCTACCTAAAGACTAGATTAGACTAAAGACTAGCCTTTGATGTTCTCTATGAGGACTATAAGAAAGCACAGATCTAGTGAGTGGCCTGAAGAGCCACTCATGACTCAGATCAGCAGGATACCAATGCCACCTCCGCTAGGAGATCCAGACTTGCCTTTTGCACCTGTCTACCACAACAGCTCATTCATATCCTCTGAGCATCCAGCTGGCACCTCTATATCCCATGCCTAAGGAAAGGGGGAGCCTGAGTTTCACTTGCAGGGCATGGGGTAGGGTGGCCACACACAACATCCTAGAATGTCAGGCATCCTGCCCCTCAGAAGCTGGCCCTGCAAGAAGTCAAAGGATTTGGAGGTGCCAGAAAAGCAGCATTAGAAGATGACTGAGAGCCATAAGGGAGTTTGGGGTTGTTTTCTGATTTGCCTTTTGTAGCAACCTCCTTTGTAGCAGAGGTTGGTCTTTTCTAAATTAAAGGTATCAGGTATGTATCTGAGAGAGCTGGAGGGAAAGGTTCCCAAGCAGGAATAATACAGTTAGTCAGAGAGAAATAATATCTTTTTAAATATACAAAATATATAAGGGCAAAATGTTAAGCATTGGGAGGAGTGAGAGAGTATCATTTTTACAGGGAAATACAACGCAAAGTTGAAACTACTTTCTTAAATTTATTTCAGAGCTTTCTACCACAGAAGCAGATTTCAGCTTAGCTTTTCAAAATGCTTTCTACAGCTTCCCCAGTGCTTCCTGATTTGCTGAAGATATTCTGTGTAAGATGCTTCCTTGATCAAGTTGTCATTACTAGGCATCAATGTCTTACTGCCTTATTTCAAACCAGTGCCACATGCCAGGGTAGTTTCAGGGTTTTTTTAAATTACATACATTTTCTGAATCCTTACCCAACCAGTCCATGGCTTTGGCGTGAGGCATCAGTATTCATACTGACTGCAGGAGATACTGAATTGATAAAGATTTTCTGGGAGCTGTTATATAAATTTACTAGCAGTAAAGGAGGTAAAGTAGTAAAGTAATAAAGGAGGTAAAGTAGTAAAGGAGGTAAAGGAGTAAAGTAAGGATCAGTTTTGCTTTTGACCTAGACATATAACCCACTTTTGTAGTAAAGGGATACAGGTAGCTTTAATAAGCAGAGCATAAACATCCTAAAATGTATTTAAATTTCTGCTCCTAAATTTCTACCAAAAAAAAAGAAAGGTGTCAAGTTTTGTTTGAACATGCTACAGAAATTCCAAAAACCATCCCCAAGGTGATATGCAGTTTCTACAGTGCCTTTAACACAAATTCTTTACTTTTAGAGCAAATATGTACCTTGAGGGGAATTCTGACACACTGCAATAATTCTTAGTTTGCAGGCAGTACAATAGCATGGTTAGTCAGCAATCTTTTCATTGTGCATCCAACCCTTGTATCACACTTTTAAAAAGTCACTTTGACTTGTTAAAACCATTTTTTGGAAATAGAAAAAGATGCGTTTTCTAAAAAGTGAAAGACATGTGGCCACAAATCTCATGCCACAAAGCTAGCACATCCCTTAGGCACTGCGGAATTGCAAGTAGTTCCCTTTGCTCTCATCTTCTTGGGGAAATGGCAGAGCCAGGGACTGCAGGTACCTAGCTGTGGTTTGACTGATGTTAAGCAGAAGTAGTTAGATTAGAAAAGGGAAAGAAGTTCTCTGCAACAGTGAGCAAGCTCCAGCGCACAGAGGGAGCGTGGGGTCAAGCCTGGAGTGAGGGGGGGGGCAGATACACAAGCAGACAAGAGCCGTGGTGGGGAGGAGGAGGGAGGGAGCGAGTTGTCTGGACAGGGATTCACAGGTCTGAGCTAACAGTTATTCCCAATGAGCCATAAAAGCTGCACAACAAAAATGAAAAAAATTAATGCGTAGTATGTTAACAGAAACCTGGAAAGCACAGTGTAGAAATTGTCGTCTGGATAGTCCAAATTGTATTTTCTCTGTGAGTGAGTGACATATTCCAAATGTATCTCTTCCTTTGCTGGAAGGGGCAGGTCAGACCAGCGTAATTGATGGTTATCTTGCTGAGACAGATGAAAAAGTATAATCATTGCAGTTTTATTTAGGTTCTGAGAAAGGTCTGGCAAGTTAAATCACACTGTAGTTTTAAATAAATTACTTTCTTCTGAAAGAGTTCTGTGGAAAGCAGAGAAATCATTCGTCACTGTTACTTCAACCTTATGGTGGTTTAATTTCAGGGCATTGCATGAACACAAAATGAGTAGTGCAGGGCTGCTTGGGTGTTTTTATTTGGCTCCAAATTGCTGGGTATAGCATCTCTTCATTATACCTACCTGAATGGAGCTATTTTGGACTAAATTCTTCTTGCAAATCTGCATATAAATGTTTCTTAAGGCAGTTCTGAAAAAAAAGGACTCCTGTGCCCAAAGTGCAACTTAGGTAGAATTTAGACCTCTGAATCCACCCATACCTCACTTCAATGACTTGAGAGTGACTTGAACGGGCACCCCACGAAGGGTACTGGCTACTGGCAGTCCCCCTTGCACTCTTCTGAATCAGGGATCTCATGGAGCGGAGCAGGCACCACTTCAAACATGATGTAGCAGCCACAACAACCAAAGCTTCTGTAGTAAGAAGCAAGTGGTGAGAAGCATTAATCAGGGATAACTGTGTCAGGGCTGTCCATGGCCTCAGAGTTTGAACCCATGCTCTCTCTGTCACCAAAGAGGTCCCACGTCATCAGACTCCAGGGCACAAATGATCGGGATACCCACCATTCTCTGTGATGCAGCCGAACCCCTGTGCAACCAGGAATGCCAAACGTGGGGTTAGAAAGAAAGCAAGGGAGAAGGGGCCTGACTTGCTGCTTACCTGGGAGAGGAGCAGAGACAGAGTCCCTGACTTTGTTCCTGGAAGGAGCATATATTTCGCAGTAGCTCACTACTGCATAAAAAGTAGAGTGAGTCCAGGGAGAGGGAAGATCTTAGAATCCTATATCCTCATCCCTATTTGAATGTCCAAACCACAGGGCTGCAGCAAGACTCCGTGGGCATCTTCACAGCTCCTTATATCCCAGATGCACAATGGTCTAGTTTCAGTAGAGAGGGGAGAACGTGCTGAGGCATCCTCTATACCCTTGGGGATGCCACCCTCATTCTCAAAAAATCATAGAATCATAGAATGGTTAGAGTTGGAAGGGACCTTAAAGGTCACCTAGTTCCAACCCCAGTGACATGGGCAGGGATATCTCCTGCTACACTAGGTTTCTCAAAGCCTCATCCAACCTGGCCTTGAACACCTCCAGGGATGAGACATCCACAACTTCTCTGGGTAGCCTATTCCAGTGTCTCACCACCCTCAAAGTAAAAAAAAAAAAATCTTCAATCACTTTGTAGAGGGCCTGCAAGAGGTGAGGCCTATGCTCTTTCCAGGGTCATTTTGAACTCCTGGGGCTTCTCCAAGCAGAGGCTCTAGCCTCTGACCACCTCTGAGCTAACAGGGCTGTGCAGGGGTACCCAGGGTCCTTCAGGTCACACAGGGAAATTTTCCATGTTGTGTTTGTTAGGGGAAATAGGCCTACACCCATTTTAGGTGGCTCACAGACCACCCAGTTGGCTGAACAGCCCAACCTGCATGTCGTTACCGCAAACCAACACCAACGAGCCAAGCCACCTAGCTGAATTTCTCTGGGAAACAGAGCCGACAGCTACCTCTACAGAGCAGTATGGTGTGAACCAGCTCATGTCCAAGCCCTCAGCGACATCTCTGAAGCAAAAGGCCTAAGAGGAAAGGAAAATTGCAGCAGCCATCCCCCGGCTGTCAAAGGGGTCACTGCCATGGGGGTGGAGGACCACTGCTGTCCGACTGTGGGATTCGTGTGGTCACAGAAAGCAGCTGCCAAACAGTCTGTAGCTACTGCTTAGGTGGTAAAGGAAATTATTCAAAATGAATAGCCCTGACTGTAATCCTAATGCTAGCTGTGTATGTTAATGCAGAGCCTCTTTAAGGCAAAACAACAAGCTGTCCCCAGGCTCAAAAACTCATTTAACAGCGGCCTAGTTGCTCATTTCATTAGAAACACAATTGCCTAATGTGCAACATCCGATACCTCTTACAACTCCTCAACCACAAAGGAAAGACCTACAGCCATAAAAGCCTGAGTTTCCTTGTCAGCTCCTTCTGAGGTGGATAATGAAGCAGAGTGCACCATGGTGCTCTGAAGCTCAGCACTGCTTCCAGGAAACAGTTTTGGGTTTTCAGTCCTAGTTCCACCTGCCTCCAGCTGTCTGGCCACAATGTGGGGTTTGCAATCACAGCAGAGGCTCCTCTGAAAGCTGAAGAAGGCTGAAGAATGAACAGGATACAGGAAACCTTGAGTTTCTTATTGACACTTCCCACTAACTGTGTGGGCAATTAATTTCTTTTCTTTCTTTGATATGATGAAGTAGATCATGTCCTGTCTTTGCAGATACTGCTAGTACAGATATTAGCTTTCTCTTGCTTCAATTATAGCAAGTCCCTTGCAATTTCCTTCATATATGAGAGAAAACAGGTGAGCATGCACTCACCATTTTTATAGCAGAAGATGATGAGGTCTGTGATATTTTTTAATTCCTGGATGCAAATATTCTATTTCAAATCACTCAGAAAGTCCAGCATCCCATGTAAACAAGCTCACCCTTGAAAAACAGCACCTTGGATCTTACCTTTTGTGATCTGACCTGGGATACCTGCAGGGCAATCAAAGCCTCTGAAATGAAATATATAGTTTTTCTGGCTCAGCAAAACTCATTACTTGCCAATCAACAGCCACTTGGATATTTCTTTTTATGTATAGAATTTCAGGGCAACAGAGTGCACTGAGGGTATATCATTCCTTCCCTCTGACAAGAAAGGGGGTGAAACTAAATGGCGTGTGACAAGTGTTAGCCGTATTACCTCGTGTGCACCAAAATGAACAGCTATTGTACTGCCGAGCAAGGTACAGCGCCACGGGGTCAGAGTATGAGCATGAAACAAGGAAAGGGGTAAACAATATTTTTAAAAGAGAAAAAAGAAAACTAAAAAGAAATCTAAAATGCTTTATTCTAGAAGATGATGATCAGCTCTTGTTTATCCAAACCAGTTTACTTACACCTACACCAAGCCCACGTGATTTTCCCATAAAGGTCACATATTTAACTCAACCCACAGTGCTTAGAGATCATGTTGTTAATGCCATGCTATTTGCTCAGATAGATTTCAAACAAAGTCCACTTCTGTTTTTTTTATTGTGCTAGTGCTGCTGTGATATTACAACCCCTTGAGAAGGGGAACAATAACACATACTATTGTGGTACAAAGAGAGTACACAAATTAATTTCTGAGGCGCAGAAGATTACAGGAAATAAACTGCTTACTCCTGCAGAGACAAAGCACGTGGCACCAGCAAAGAATTTCAGTTTGCACGTGGAATGGACAGCAGTGCCTGACACCAAAAATCAAGGACTTAAAACCTACACTTTCATCAAAAATGTTATAGTCTGTCATACAGTGGCAATTTATATGGATTTAAACCATCTGGTTGTCTGTATCATGTAGCAGCTCTCAGATCTTTATAAAAGTCAAGCTGCTAATAAAAGGTCAGTATAAAAATCTTACTTTATATGCAGAAAAAATAGTTTGCTAACCTCTGTCTCTTCTCTAACATTCAAGCTTTTTCAAGTGTTTGTGGTAGGGATAAAGTAATCAACATTATTTCAAATAGAAATTTTATTTTGAAAGGTAAAATAGGATCTGCACTGGGAAACAATGAAGGAGGTGCTTCTTACTACAGTTGCACTTGACTTAGCTGGGATTTAAGCACACATTGATGTAATGCATACACTTAACTGCTTTCCTGGAGTCGGAGTAAATTCTGTTATGGCAGTCTGAAGGACAGAGATGGGTAAATGTACTCTGATAAACAGAGATCCAGCATACAGTTTAGGAGCCTTAATACTGAATGGTCACTAGTTACCACTACTGATTGGGTCTGCAAATACTGCATTAATGGAAATCTGATAAGGAGAAATTTCAGCAAAACTCATACTCTGGACTAACCCGAAGTAGAAACTTTTGGTTTCGTTTTAATGGGATCTATCCATTAAGTAAAGGAACAAAGGAACAATAGCTTTGTGTTTAATAGCAAAGTGCCATTCTTGATCTACAGAGAAAACATCCCCAAACTTCCCAGTGGATCTACACAGACTAAAAAGCCTGTTGTATGCACGGATTGAAGCCCTGTTTTCCCTTCCCTTCTCAGAGAAACAAAAAAACTCACTGTTTTATTCCAGGCTGTTGCTCCCTGTACCATTTTGAAGTAACGGATGCTGTGCTAGTGCCCAGTATAGGAGATCTCATACGCTTAAATCAGGTGACTCCCTAGGCCTCAGATCTAATGAATGCACACAGGCTTGCCACAACAGAAAGCTTGGAGCCTCTAAGCTGGACACTTAATGGTCAGCAGTGTAAATCCGCCTGCGCTTTCCCCCATGTGACAGCTCAGGGTCTGAAGGCCAGGACCCCCCTTGAGAGTTTTGCCACCAGAGCTGTGTCACAGGATGCCTATGCATTTTTCCTGGCCTGCCAGTGCCTAATGTAGAAACTAATATAGCGGCAAAAATAAGTTTCTTTACTATTGTAATTTATTTCCATCAGGATACTTGTATAAACTGTACCAGCAAAAGTACAGAGTCCACAATAAAATGCTTTTGTGTGTTGCTATGACAACAAATCTGTTAAGTAAATTTAACAGCCTTGTCTAAATGTTTCTGTTAACTCTCTTATTGATAAAATATCTGTTATTGCAGGCTAATGTGTCTGTTGAACTCATCTGCCCCCAGCAGGTTATACATCTGAACTCCTTTTACATTTTGTGGCCTCTTTCTGCAGGAAATACATAACATTTTAGGAAAAAAAAAAAAAAAAAACAAGCCCACTTTCTGTTGCCTTGAAAACCAATACCAACAGCAGACTAAGTGGAGATTGCCACTGCAGCCAAGCCTGGGGTAGCACCGCTCAAGAGGACTGGGAGGGCTCCTGGGGCAGCTGGCCTCAGACTGGGGACAGGAGGGCTTGAGGACAGCAAGGCCTTCAGGGAGCAATGAGAAGCCTTGCACAGCACTGGTGGTACAGGTGGTTACGTATTTTGTGACACAGGAAAAGTTAAACAGTATCGGACTATCTCCACGAAGCGCAGAGCAACCCACCCATGAAGCTAGCTGTTACACGGATCCTTTACCATCTCAGACACTTTCTACTCAAATTAAACTGGAGATGAAAATACCTCAGCACAGAACCAAATACTGTCAGGACAAATTCTCATAGCTTTCTTTGACTTTAGATAAAGATGCTGCTGCTGAATTTATTCACTGCAGATTTTGGGAATGCACATATTAAGAGGCCTTTTCCAAAGCCTAAGTCAGTGCCAGTACAGCCTTTAATGGTGCATGGTGGTTCTGTCACTGACTTGCAACTCTTATTCTTCCTCCTCTTTTTCTGGGATTGACCTGAAGTGAGAACTCACTGAAGAGGGATAATTTTTTTAATACCTCTGACCCAGTGATGAGTTTAGACGTATAAATGAAGAGAAAAGCATCTGAGCTACGGTCCTCTGAACTCCCTTTCTACAGCTTGTTACTATTTCCTTTAGCAGCTTCTCAGTGGAAATATTCTGTAGTATGTGCTTAAAATGTATTTTTCTTCCAGGAGACAGGCAAGGTTTTCTCAGAGAAACTAACAGGGACAGCAGAATAGTCTGGGGTCACCCCAACTGCCCTGTTTTGCAGAAAGACACACTCACCGTGTTGAGCCAATTTCCACACCTCCAGGATTCAGTTCAGTGTCTTCTGAGCAACCTCTGCTGCTTTCAGCTTTAGCAGCCTAGCAGGAGAACTGTTTTAGGGAGATAATTAAGGAAAAACAAATATATTAGGAAGTGATACTGTTAGTACGTCCTTGTATTTGAAGTTGCCTGACCATAGCACAGAAGCAAAAATCAGAGGTGCAGCTGGTCCATGTAAAAAGGGTTATAAATTACATAGGCCTACAACTGGCTGAACTCAGTTTAGTCTAGTCTAGCATAGGATTTTAGTCATCCTCACTCCAGAAGCATATGACCTGCTTAAAAAACAAGAGCAATTAAAACAAAAAAATGTGGAAACATTGTATATGACAATATATTGCAAGGTTTTTTCTCTCTCATGTATCTGTCCTGTCAGCCTAAATTTATTTCTGGTGTGGTCGAAGCCCTGGTTCTGAGTACAGAATTGCTATGCGAAATCTGCCTCTGCCGTTTTTCCAGGAGGCAGATATCTTGCTTTTCCTGGTCATTTGCAGCTTTAAGGTTCCATATATTTTATTCCTTGATAGCAAGCTAATTCTTATTTTAGTACAAATCTTTCCATTTGTAAGCCTACAAACAGTTTCTTTGAAGACTAAGTTTATTTTCATCCTTGAGTACAACACACAAATATTTTGTCCCTCTCAGAACTTTTTATTCTGGTATTTGTCAAGCATCTTGTATTCTTTTAATGACTGAGATTAATTATGAGTGTCCAACCCAGGATTCCCTCAACAATCACCAAATAACTACAAAAGCAGCATGGGAGGTGACACTCAAGAGGGGTTATCTCTGGTAAGTTTGAGGACATCAGCTATTCTACAAAGCATGAGAAGAGGATGCAGCATGTGAGGACTGTGAAAGTCGAAGATGAGTGCACAATCCCTCTTCCCTCACCATTCCAGTGTCATCTGCCATGCCTTCAAATCCAGCATGATGTATTCTTCTTTTCCTTTTCAGTGCTCCTTAGTGACACATCCAGATTTTGCTTTACTCACCATGAAGGCCACAGTCATTACAACCTTCTTTGGTAAGTACAGTTATGTGTTGCAATTAGTAGTTTATAGGTTTGTACTCTGCAGAGTGGCTGCTGGCTTCTTCTCTTCCCTTTGGACTCCATGGCTGATGAAGCTCTCAATGGCAGGCGGAGTAAGTTTTGGCACAGCTTTTCAGGAATGGGCTACTCGGAGTTCTTGACTTTGGCACAGCTTTTCAGGAATGGGCTACTCAGAGTTCTTGACTTTGGCACAGAAACAGTATTTATTACTAGCAGACATCCCTAAGTACATGACCAGCTGCATTCAGTCCATATCCAATAGCACAACTAGGCCTGAAAAATGTCTGTAATGTGGAGATTCCCTCCAAAAAACCAAAATCAGCTGTTTCTTACATGGGAGCATCTCTTCCCAATTTTCCTCTGAGTTCTTGCTCTTTCCATGAACAAGAAGGTACCAAAGGAAAAAGGCTATAAACGTGTCTTTCTCCTTGCAGTCAGAGAGGATCTTGCAGTCAGACAGGATCTTGCTTTTCGGGAACATGTAGAGAATCCAGAATTTGCAATTTATCTTACATGAATACTGTGGTTGATCAAATGTGATTTCTTAGTGTTCTTTACCTATATGTAAGTATAAGTCTCCCTTTGATGGAGATCCAGCCACTACATTGCCTGACAGTGCTATATGACTTTAATTGTGACATTCTCAGGAAATATTCCCTTTAGCTGGGATCCTCAAGTCTGGCAGGATAGCCATTCTTAGTTCAAATTCATAGCTATCTATGTAGTTCTTCTGTCTTTACTAAGAGACCAAATTACTTTCTCCACATTAAATTATGCCCTAACATTACATGTAGTTGGGACTTTGCACTTTATTTTTCACTGGTTCCCTACTTTTTTTTCTAACTACAGTTTTGTCTTGGTTACAGAACTGTACCAGTGACAACAGGCCCCAATACTGCATCTGTACACTGTCACTTCAGGCACTGTGAGACTTATTTTTCTTTTGAGCAAGTTGTAGGGGTGTTTAAGTCTGCAAACTCTGCAATCAGTCTAGGGGGAGAAGAGCATAAAAGAAAGAAATAAGATTGCTGCTGCATATTCTAGTAAGATTAACTTAACAAATGATGAGAGGATCAGCCAACACATCGCAGAGAGTTTCAATTCCCTCTGAAAGCACAGAGAAGGGAAAGGTGAACAGGAAAGTCAAGATATTTGTAATGAAGTTAGTAATTACCCATAATATAGTGCTTATAAAATAAGAACAGAGAATGAAGAGTTTTTCTGAGTCACGCACTTAACAAGTAAACCTAACAAGGTAAGCTACATGCATATATTGTGGTGTATGTTTTAATATAACAGTGTATGCCTCTCTTACTATTATGTTTTTCAAATCATAATTCTACTCACTGAAGAAAACCAGTGCCCTTGCTGGGTCAGGATACTGGGACATGCCACTCTAGAACCTCATATGGTCCATAATGCTGCGCATGATCCCATACCTGCTACCACCAGTGAGTGAAATGCCACAATGCGCGATTACAGGAGAACCTCCCTGCAGGGCTATTAAGAAGGGTCTTTCTCCCCCTAACTTTCCAGTTGCTTTATGCACAGAGCATGTTGTTTCACTGACATTTCTATCACACCAACTACAAAGAGTTTCCACCTCTTGTGGAAATACTGGGACCTTTCATGGTTTTCTGGACCACATGAACTCAACAGTATCTTTTGACAGTGAGTTCCATAGATAAATGTGTAAGCTGAACTGATTTTTAATCCCCTTCAAAAAACTGCCCCAGGGTAGACGCCATCTTGACTGCAAAGTTAACCAACAAGTAGAGACCTAACTGTGGCTGAGAATATTCCCATTTCGTTTTTTCAACATGTTGATTCAAATTTGGGAAATCTCATGGACAGGAACTTGTGCTGACTGATCAAGATCAGCCCCCTTTTCCTGATACTATGTTTTCTTTGTTTTAGGTGTCTTTCTTATATGCGCATATGCAGCTAAGGAAGCCACAAAGAAGACGAAAAAAGCTAAGCTCTGTAAGTGGTCCCAGTAGTATTCTTGGCTGCTTTACAGCAGGCATGTCTGATGCATAAAAAAATGTGTAAAGGGAGATTGTATTCTGGTAATCTTCAAAATTGTCTGCAGAGTCAATGGGAGCATATATTAACTAACAGATTCTTTTACTGAAATCAAATCACTAAGTGAATTGTGTGCTACTGAACACCTGTCAAGGGGAATTTGTGTACTTCACTACCAAATTGTGTCTTCGTAGATCATTAGGTACCACACAAGGATCTAAGCAAACACTAAAGTTTTCACAGAGAGACATAAATATGTGAGGTGGACCTGCTGGAACACAAAACACATGTAGCTGATTAGCATGAGACAAGTGGTGCATGTCCTTTGCTTTAGGCTGTATAACTTCCAGCTACATTGCTGCAAAAGCATTTCTGGCCACAGATTATTTTGCTCGTTTAGTTGACAAACAAGCCTATTGTGAGGTTGTGAACTCACAATTACACCCCTTGCTCAAACTACATTGTACCCAGCAAATAGTTTTGAAAAGTAAGAACAAGATGAGGGGCTGTTGCTGCAGCCCGGCATTACAGATGGCACAGAGCTACATGAGCACAGTGGGATGCTTGGGAAGCATCCTGCCTCATGTGTGCACAGTCCCTCCTGGTCCCAACTCAGAGCCCCGTCTTCTCCCACCCCCTCCTTCCCACATATTAACCCCAGCCTGGGTGACTACATTTCTTTCTCTTGCCGGTAAAGTGTCATAACAGATATTTCCTTCAGAGAAGCAAAGACTGAAGGTCAGAAATATCTTCAGGCTTCTTTAGTCCATCATTAGTTACAGCCACATGCCTCAGTATAGGGGTTATTATGTGTTATATTGTAGATGCAGAACACATAGACATGTCTTGTAACCCAAACCCATTGATATGAAGGCATAAGAGGAGGGCATCTCTGTCACTCAGTTACTTATTGTTTCATGACAAGACCACTCAGCTATGAAAAGATTCAATCTGACTTTACCAAGACTTTACACTCACAGATGTACCCCAGATCGACTGCGATGTCAAGGCGGGGAAGATAATCAATCCAGAATTCATTGCAAAATGCCCTCCTGGATGTCAAGATGTAAAATACCGTGTTTATGGCACAGACATATATGCATCCTTTTCCAGTGTGTGCAATGCCGCAATTCACAGGTGAGTGAGTTTAAATGAGCAAAGCACTCAGACAAAACTGTCATTTCAGTGTAAAGAGCTCTCAGCTGTTCAGACCCTTTAAAGTTTCCACTGCCTTGTAGATTTGATTGCGGGCTGCTGTTCTAATAGAAAACCTGCAAAACAGACCATGAGTGATGCTATGGATCCAATCTTGCAAAGTGCTGTCAATCCTGTATTCCTATTGAAATCAGTCGTGTTTGAAGATGTTTCTCAACTTTGGCAGAGGTATCTTGAGATTTGCAGATCTCTCATTCATGCAGAGCAAATTACTATTGTGCTGTTATTATTCGAGCGGAAGATAGGGATGGAGCTGCTGCTACTAATAAAGCTTCAGAAAAAATAGGCATATCATCAGTGATGAATACATATAACTCACTTCTGGGATTGGTTTTGGTTCTCCAGATTTGAATTTAACTGTCCTTGACATCAGAGGCTGAGTAATGTGCTTTCCTGCCACAGAAAAGGCCATAGGACAAGGAAATGTATAATACAAATTTTATAGCACAGATTTTGCTAAGCTTTATTAGCCATGCAAAAATGTGCATAAAATCTTAATGGAGAATAACTTCACAACCAAAACACACCATAACTGTAGGCAAGATACAAAGGCAGGACGCGCCGAGCTGAAAATACAGTAAGAACTTATAAAAATTGATTGGCAACTTGACTTTGTTCAGAGCTATTTGAGCTACTGCAGTGCTTCCAGTTCTGTGAAATAGCTTAAGTTGAATAGTTAAGGCTTTGGGGACTTTGCACCTCTCCTCTGCGCTGCCCAGCGCCCCGGCTGATGTGCCTGTGTGCACAGGGTCTGCCACCTCCTGGCTGCAGCTCCGTCTGCTCAGCCCCTGCTGGGGAGCTGCCTGCCAGGTGACTGGCTTTCCAAGGACAAATTCTTCCTGCAAACACTAGTGCACAATGGAAATCGTTTGTTTCTGCCTGCAGAGCTTGTCCCAAAGGGAAGGTACAAAGCACTGAGATGCTCAAATGCCTCTAGAGCCGCAGTCGCTTCTTGGTTTGCCTGCTTTCCTAATGATGCCACAGCAGGTTGCCTACACTAAAGGTTTTCTGTTTGTCTTTGAGATACATGTTACGTCGTATGTCAAACACCGCACACCGAGCCTGCCAGGTTTTCTACATCTTCCAGCAATACTGTGTTCAGTTTTCTCCAGGCTGAGGTCAGAACCAGATAACACATACCAGAACTCAAACATTAATTTTTTTACAGAAGAAAAAGTCAAGCAAGTGAGGGGTTTGCCTCAAATTTGTATTTCTGTCACACAGTTGGCCCAAAAATTCTTCTGAGTACCTCTCCTTATATCCTCAGTCATTCAATCAAGCTTGCAGGAATTTTAACGAAGGCAGAGGCTTGTTCTTGTGTGCAACTAGGTCAACCTTAAACACAGGACCAGTAGATCAGTGGGAAGAACAAACGGATCCTGACAGGACTTTGTAACAAACTGCTCTTCTCTATGTGGAAAAAGCACAAATATTTCTTAGCAGCAGAGTAGTAGTAGCATCACAGTTCCACCACAGCCCCTGGTTTAAAGGTAAAAGTGAACGTTTCATACCTCTCGCATTGTTGAACAATTTTTAAGTTTTCTGGGGCAATTTCCACCTTCAGACATCATGTTTTCCCCTTGCAGTGGTATAATCGACAACACAGGTGGGAAGATCCTCGTCCAGAAAGTCGCGGGCCACTCTGGTTACCGTGGGAGCTTCTCCAACGGGGTCCGGTCCCTGTCGCTGCCACGCTGGAGGGAGTCCTTCCTCGTGTCAGGTACCATGGTGGAGCGCCGGAGCTGCCTGCCCTCACCGGCTGCTCCCTGCTGCCCGGGCAGCGACGGGCAGAGGGGGAACCAGCCTTCCCATTTTAAAGACCTGCTTAGTCACTGCAGTCTCACCCCACTTAGCCTTAGCACAAATAATGCACTTGAGACAGTTTTTATTCTGGGCATCCTATCTAGCCTTATGTAGCCTGCAGAGACATACACCCCGCCAGCAGCATCTTTGGTTCAGCCCAGTGTGGGTCTGAGCCCACTGTGGGAGGTGACAAGCAGTCTGGATTGACTTTGAGGGCTCTTAATTCCTTCTGTTGATGTGTAAAAATCTATGCCTCTGTACTGACTGGTAGGTATTCATGTTGCACTTGCTGCCCACCCTGGTAAGTAGCGCTGCTAAGGGAACTTAAAGGCCTTTTGGCCATTTGAAGCATCCTCAGTCTGCACCTGATTTTGTGTCTTTTGAAGTGACTTCTGACATCTGTCAGCCCATCTCAAGCCACATATAGCCATACTGCATTTATGCAAACCCTCTAATAAGCAATTCTATTGGTGCATCACTAGTATGCTATGAATTCTCCCCACCTCTGTTAGACAAACAGTTTTGATACCTACTCAGTGCAGGGAAATCCATCTTAATTTAATGCTCATTCTTTTTTCTCCCCATAGTATACACAGCAACTCACTTACCTTCACTGACAAAATTGACAGATTTTTTGGGTAAATTAGGTCCCCTTTACACGAGCTTCAGATTATATCAAACCTACTTGCACTCATTCTACCCCTGTGAAAGAAGGGTCTAATTTACATTGCTTTACGTGCAATTTCTAAATCTAACTTCTTGCTGTGTCCATACAGTGAGTCATTTCTCGCTGGTCCACACTTTTGAAGATTTAGAATAGGCATAACCAATTGATGTTAGTTAGCCAGATCATACCTGGAAAATTCAACAGCTCAAGCAACTGAACAGCCACTAAAAATAAAGAAATGTTCTTTTCATGTGAAAATTTGTGGACAGCAAAGGAGGTCTCAGAAACTGACCGAAATGAACTGTCATCTGGAGTTTGCATTAATACTTCTGGATGCACTTTTTACAGCATTCTGCCACGGGTACACCACATTATGAGGAGGATTTATTTTGGATGAGTAGGAATTTCCCAGAATAGCTGAATTGCTACTTGTACTTGTTGCTGTTTTTTCCTCAACAAACAGCACATTGTAATTCTGGTACATAAATGGGAAATGAGATTTCTTTTTTACCTCAGCAGCTGCTCAGTTGTTATCCCATAAAACTGTAGGAATTTTTTATTTATAGCAGCAAATCTTTATTCTTAATTAATGAGACACTATAAAAGAAGACACAGGAGAAAGTTACAAGTACATGTAACAGGAGATGATGAAATTCCAGGTATGTGTAGGCATGATGAGATTTGTCCCTTTTGCATTTAATTTTGCTCATGCTGAGTGCTGTCACTGATATCAGTGAAAGTACTTAATTTATAAGTGAGTTCAAGCATAAATCTAACATACACGTTACATCATACATTATCATATCATATTTCATATATAAATAGGAAGAAAACTCTCACTATAACTGCTGAAAATATGGAAATTTTAGAACTTTAGAGAGAAATTTAGAAGACAAAAACCCCAGGAAGGCTGTGCTATTCATCTCAGCAGCCTGCGGCTGAATGCAGACAGATGTCAGTCTCAAAAACAGATGCGTTGGGGTTTGTGGGGTTTTTTTTTTACAATTATGAGTCATAAAAAGACAGAGATGCATAGACCATTCTTCAATAAAAATACAAAGTCACCTAAGACTTTAATTTCAGGGCAGCTTTAGAGTTTGAACGGAATCCCTATTCTCCAGCTGAATCCCCTTTCAGCAGACTAGACCTGTATGCGATGCTGTACCCTGGAAACGCGCCAACAGTTTATTCCTAGTTAGGATATTGTCACCAACAGTTTGTGATGTTTAAATTGTGAATGAGCATCCACACAAAAGAGCACAGAAGAGGAATCCTTGGGGGACTCAGGCAATGAAGTGGTGTGATTTAGGGGCAGAGGGGGATGGAGGTCTGTCCTCTGGGACTGAAGCAGCCAGCACACCAGGAGGTATGCAAATGCCCTGGTATTCACTTTCAAGCACTGAAATGCCTTGGCACTCAGTTGAATGACTCCATTCAGTTTAGTGAGAGTTTTGCAGCTAGCAGGTTAAGAAAATAGAGTCCTAAACCTCTGGGTTTACTAGTGGCAAATAAGCGTGAGAGGGTGAGCAGCCACCACCCCATAGCTAATACTTCAACGGCCAGAAGCTGAGGTTTTCAGCCCATATGTAAAACCATTTCTAAGTACATTAAGCAAACTCCAACCTAGATGTAACCTTTTCCAGAGAGTGGAAAAGACTTATTACCATTGCTCCAGAGGGCAGGTAATATGTCCAGGGCCACATTCAGGTCAGGCCTCAGACCCACCTCTTGATCACATGTGGGGTGCAAGTTGCTGTTGATCAAAAACCCCAGCGCCTGGGAGCAGCCAGCCTCCCCATGCCAGCTAGTTTATTTGCACAGCAGCGGGCTTCACGTTTGCATTAAAAAATCATATTAGTACAGAAAGATTCTAAATTAAGATCAGATGATTATGCTGTTGCTGCATCTGTGTACCAACCACTCATACCTGACAACTCTGCCTCTGTTGGGAGTAAAGAAATGCATTTAGAAATCATCTGCAATCCTATAACTTTTCCGTCTTTCTACCAAATTGGCAGAAGAGCTCACTAGTCCAGCTTGGGTCCTGATCCTGGTTTAGCTTTGGGGAGAAGTGGAAGGGAAGGCCTGCCACCCTTCTCTTAGGCCAGCTTCTGTGAGAGACCCGAGGGCAAGGAGGAAGCTTTTTCCAGCTTGTCCTTGCATGCTAACTTGCCAGTTCTGGTCTTTGGCAGATTTGTGTTGACTTCAGTGGAGCTGCTCTGCATTTATACCACTGTAAGAGAGAAACGGAATAGTTCCTTACATCATTGCCTCATAAGTAACTCAAACTAACTTCTTCGTGTAGGATTTTTTAATGACATCTGAAATTTCAGATGAGGAGTAAAACAAAGGAGCTATAGACATGAAAAGGGACAAAGCCTCTCCAGCTCCATTGCCATCTCTGCACATAGAGGACGTTCATCTCACATATACCCTTCTTTGTGTGCCACCACATGCAAAATAGCCCCCAGTTCTCAGGCATGGCTCAGTCTGTAGCAGCTAATTCTGTTGTGTGCTGTTGGTCTCTGGATTAATCACTCAGGATGACAACTGGCAAGCTCACAGTGCCATGTATAACTTCTAAAAGAATCCACCATAGGAGTAAAGGAAAGCAAACCTACCATCACCATCATGAGTCATGTTTGCAGGAGGTGGAAGTTAGGTCTCACCTGAGGTGGTGCAGACATGAGACAAAGCACAGCATCTTGCAGAGAGAGTCAATGGGAGGGGGGGGGTTGTCTAGAAGTCCTATATCCACTATGTCCAAGCTTGTACAGAAAAGTTGCTTCCAACTCCTAGAGGCCAGAGCAGTCCTCCCTACAAGGGTCTTCTGTGCAGTGCTTTTCTTCCAGTGATATAGATGTGCCTTGGGAATACAAAAACTGCCTCGAGAGATGGAGTTGCATGACCATATGTACCGATACAGATGGCATCTGGTGTGGCACTAAAAAGATTTGTGGTTTAAAGTTTAACTGGGAAACGTACCTCATTGTTTTAAGACAGGGCCCTCATTTTAGATCTAAATATAGGTACTATATGTTCCCACACACAAGCACAGCCTTCTCTCACTGTTATTACTGCAAAAGACTGTTGCCAGAAATGGCATGTTGCAAAAGTGAGGTCAGAGAAGCATGCTGTGTCCGTGACAAAATCCCACATCAAATGTGCCTTCTAACTCAACTGCATAGTCAGGCACTGGAAAAGGCTGCCTAGGATGGCTGTGGGTTTAAGGACAGGTTATATGTCCTTCAGGAATGGTCCCCTTATGCCTAAGGCCATTTGAGAGCAAAGGAATGGACCAATTGACCTCTTCAAATCCTTCCCAGGACTGTGGTTTCCTGCTCTCTATTTTTTTTTTTTTAAGATGGTGGATTTAGACATTGGTATTTTCAGTGGCATGGTTTTGAGATTCTGCTATCAGATGGCAGAAATCTTCAAGAAAATTAGTTGGGCAGTAAAGAAGCAGGGACTGTTTCTGAACATGTTTTTTAGATGGGAGTTTTGTTGTAAGAAAATTTAGAATATTTTGTGATGCTGTCTATTGATTTTTTTGTAGAGGGCAAGCCAAGAAAAGGTGTGACATATCCATCAACTCTTGAATATTCTTCTTCAAAAAGCACGGCTGTTAAATCAGGCAAGTAATTATGGCTGACTTTCCCTTACATCCATTCACAACTATCTGTTGCAGCTTCTCTGTTGTGTAATACAAAGATATAATTATTCAGCATCAGAAGTTAATGCCTCTCTTAATATCTCATTCAAAACCCTCATTATATTTTTTTTTTAAGTTAAGCACATGGAAATTATCCCAGACAATTTCCATTTTTTGGTCATACCATGTTTCACAGACTTGTGTCCCCAGAAGTATTTTCCCCTTTGTTTTAAATCTGTCAGTGAGTATGATGTTGTACTGATCATCTAAAAGCATTTGAGGTTTTACATGTTGACTTTCTCCTAATGCTATTCATGTTATCTTTTGGGATAGTCAGTGTTGAGAATATAATAATAAAATAATACTAATGACACAGATGGCAATGCAATCCTTTAGCTAAGGATGATATGATAAGGAACTACTTTATAACCATTTTAGTCAGCATCCTACTCTGTATGACTCAACTCAGTTTAAATAATTTAGTTGTTTTCAGAGGTCTTAGATCAAGTCTTACCAGGTGGTAGCTGATATTCAAGAGTACATGAAATGCCTCCATCACTTGAAATGATACTTGTTTGTGCCTCCTGTAACAACTTTGTAATGTTCAGACTCTTCCTTGAGAGTGTGAATAAAACCAAAATGAACACCTCATGCTGGTACACACTTACTGTACATGGCTTTTTTGCTGTTTCCTGAGCTTGAGCCTTCCTGAGCTTATCCTCTGTGAGATGCGGTATAACGAAATGTGCTGTATCTTTTCCATGAACTCAAATGCCTGTCAGTGGGGCTGCATCAATCCAAAGCCACACAGAGGTTACATGAAGTCCTGCTCTTTTCCTGCCCATTATTGTTTGGTCCATGGAAGCAAAGTAGAGACCTCTTTCCTCACCTTTAGGCTTTTACTTGCACACAAGCTCATTTTCATCTGAATGCTGCAGCTGTTCAGACAGAATATGCATCACTCAAAGCCATGCCTTTAGTTTCCAATACCTTTGCATTTACAATCAAACAGGTACAGATTTGTATATGTGTCTTGACCAGGTATGTAGAAATTACTGACCCAAATATCCACTGCTAGAAGAGAGGCAGTACCTTAGAAATTTTAGCTTTTTCTGGGAAACAATCGCTAATACCACATCTCATCATTCCCAAATGTACCCACATGTGAATTATCAGCCCAAATGTCTCACACAAGACCAGGGACAATCACAGCCAGGGCAGAACTCAGCAGGCTGCAAGCAACAATTTCTTCCACCAGTGCTAAAACCCGCATTATGTGGGACTCAGTATAGGAATGGGGAGCACCATCAAGTGTCTCAAATATGCAAACAAACTACCAGGAGACTGTTCCTGCAGCAAACCAAAGATGCAAGCAGTTTCCTTCACTTTGTTCTTGAATCAAATGGTGTGAATGAAAATGTAAGGATCCTAGCAACAAAGACTGTGCATTCACGCGGAGAAAACCCAGGATGATGAAAGGAACAAATAATAACTGTTACATCAAACTCAGTGCTGGATGACACCAGTGTCCTGCTTTGCCCAGCCCTATCCCACAGGTAGCAAAGAGATCTAATGGTCACAATCCATCTTTAACGAGCCCTGCTTGGCCCTGTCAGCCCTCCTTAGCCCTGACACCTCAGTCCAGCAATCTCAGCTGTACTCTGCTAGAAAAGGCTTGTTCTTAAGATAAAAATCTCTGTAATATGATCCAGAAGCCATCTTGTGATAGATTATTTCCTACTTCTTTCTTAATTTTAAAAAAGTAACCTTTTTCTTCTGATTTAAATTATAGAGATCACATTGCACACTTGTATATGTAAACCTATAGGTTTACGTATAGGAGGTAAAGAGAGTCCTTTGAGGATTACACTCACTTGCAGCAGATTAGCGAAAAATCCTGCTTCACACCAGATCAGCTGCCAGAGATGCAATTTTGGTTCGTTTCCTCCAGGAACAGTGAAGATTCATAGTGCCTGACATTTCTTTAAATGCTGGTGGTGGTTACAGTGCTGCCCAAATGCTGGATGCAGCAAGAAAAACCTTCCCAAAATTGTAACTACTCACAGCTGGTTAAAAACAATCAAAAGCTGTTGTTGTAAAAAATAATACAATTCTTTAGGAAACCATTAACCCTGGTGTAATTTCTCAAATGTTGCCAAAATAGCTAGAGAAGAGAAAAATATGGAAGATCAAAATCCTTCAGTACTCAATCAGACATAAAAGCAGAGTCACATTATTTTGCAGAGAGGCAGTAAATGAACTGTAATAAATGTTCCAAGTACTTTGATGACTTTGGGTCTCAGATGAAAAAAAAAAACGACCCGAAAAATCTCCCTTTTCCTTCAAAGCCAGTCCATGGCATTCAGGATTTGGCCCCATGATGATCTGACAATGTCAAGCAAGAAAAAGCTACACCTGAACGTGAATTGGAGATTGAAATATTGTATGTTAGCTGGTATTCCCCAAACACCCCACACACCGTGACCCTGATTCTCAGGACACACTGCTACTCAGAGGAAAAATCTACAACATGAGGCATTAATCTTACGAGTATTGGTTTATTAGTGGTAAAACCCTATATTTACTGCTCACTTCAGAAATTCTATTGACATTGGCAGGAGCTTTTGGGCAGTAAAAATGTCTAAATTTGGCACCAAAAATATGAGGTAGCTACTTTCTAGAGGCACCCAGCCATCACTTTTTTTTACCTGGCAAGAAAGCTGTGATTAGACTGACTGACCTACCTAATGCCAGGCGATGGGATGCCTTCCTTTGGGGACTGATAATCTCTGAATAGAAGACTTAAAGTTCATTTCTTCCAGAACTGCATTTCCTAATGTGGTTAATTTTGCTTCAGAGCCTAAAAAGCCAGAGCAAGACTTAAAAGCTACGAAGAGCGCAGATACTGCTAACACATCAGAAAAAGCATCAGAACAAGGTATGGATTGGGGATCTTGGTGCGCTTTTACAGTATCCCAATCTAAACTGCCTGCAGATGCTTATAGGAAGCACACTGGTGACACACACAGCTTTACCCTGCATCCGCCCTCCTCTCTACAGCCTCTTTCCCACTGAACCAACCCCCGTTAATGAGCACCTGCAATCGTGCTTGAAGGGTGCCAATTCAGAGGAGAGAGGGCTCCCTCTCAGTTTAATTTCTGCCTCCGCTTTGGGTGAGTTCAGGTGCCATGAACTTCAAAAGCCTGCATGACAGCTCTTGGCAATTTCCTATGCAGGGCATGTGCCCTGCAAAGCCTTTGAAGAAAGGCTCCACCAGAAACCCAGCCAACATGCACCAAGGCAACATCTTTTCTCTGCTCTTACTATGCTGCTTCCTTGGCCTTTACTGCTAATACTTTTAGCTCTCAGCTTCCTTGCTCCTCACAGCCTGGGGTACAAATCTGCCTGATGTGCCTGCTCCCCACTCCAACAGCACCAGATCACAGGGGAAGACTCACTGTGCCCTCTGCCTTCTTTCTTTTAGCACAGCAACATGGAGCAAGGCACCTTTCAGCCCAAAGAGAGCCATTCATGCTGATTTTTTCAGCTGAGTTGTTTTGTTTTTCTTCTGAGCTCTCTTTCAGCATTATCCCATTAAAACTGTCTGAGATCTGAGTTTCTCACTGGCTACCATTAGGTAGTAATTAATCCACCAGACAGTTTCATGATGTTGCTTTCCAAAAGGAGAACGTCCAGCAATAAAATAAAAGCTTGTGCTGTGCAGCAATGAATAGTCTGCACACCGTTCCCTGTCAGCGTAGACAGCGTGTCAGGCCATCCTCGGGGGTATGGGCCGGGAGGAGAGGAACAAGACTGAGCTGAACATAGAATATATTTTAGGGCAGTTTCTTGTAGATAGATGGAGAAGAGAACAGTGAAGGCTCTTTTTTCAAGATGTTGACTTGAAAGATCTGTAAGCATGTTAACAATTTTGTATAAGGATATTTAGGATGCAAATTTTGCAACTAGAATTGTCACTGTTCTCACAACAGATGATACATTTTAAAAGTAGTGGCAACTGCAAGATGAGTCAAAGTTAGATGAAACCACCACTTCCCAGGTGGTGCTCTCCCCGGCTCCCCTCTGCCAAAACCCTAACGCTCCCCACTCTGGCTCTGACCCAATCCCCAGACCACCGTTACCTGAAAGTTGCCTTTCTGCCAAAAGCATTTCAGTGCTGTGCTAAGCAATGCATGTTTTGTTCTGGTCTGCAACTCAGAATGGCCATCTTTTATCTCCAGATGTCAGTTGATTTCCATTTATATGGAAAACTGCTTAATTACACTGAGAAAAGATGGTAGCAAACTGGAAACTGCAGCTGGCTTGTTGAACCATTTCACAGGTCTGAGACATCTGTCAGGTTGATAGGTGCTCCTGATCAAAGAAGAGAAAGTACAGAGCAAACACTAAGGTTACAACAGGCTGTTGCTCACACCCTCTGGAGAGTACAACGATACTGTGTCACACGGGCACGTGCTCCACATCCACACAGCAACAAGGGCAGTAGTGTCTCCACAGATGAGGATGCTTGTAGACATCCTGTGGGGAACACCGGTGTCTGGATCACCTTAAACAGTGAGCACTATTAATGATGGTTCCATGTGTGTCACACATCCAGTTGCAGTGATCATGTCAATGTTCCTACAGGGGACACAGTCCGCAAAGAGTATCAGACGTCCCCAGTGCCGACACCAGCTACACAAATGACCGCCACAACTCCAACACCAACAACCACCACAACGGACCCTTCCACCACAACGCCAAAGCCAACCCCAACACCTGCAACAACCAGAACCACAACAGTTGTAGCTGCAGCCAAGACTCGACCCGGACTGCATAGGGTCAGAGATATAGGTCAGTAGCATGGATGTTCGAATTGCTTTCCTACAGACCTACAGCTTTTCTAAAATTTAAGGAACAAGGCATGCAGCTGAATATACCATGACTTAGTGGATCATGAATTCAGTAATTCAATGTAGAAATATTAGGAGTGGTTAAAAAAATTAATTCCAGCAGATGGGCTGGAATTAGAGTTGTGCCTTTGAGATACATACAAAATTAGTGTGCCTCATATAAACACAAATGTACATAGATTCTCTGAGATGAGAGTTCATCTGCAGTAAATTAATGGCCTAACATATAATATACTGACATATAAACTGATTCACGTGGGAGTTAGCTCTCTGTTCCCAAACACTTTTATGATTTTCAGGTATAGGAGTCAACAAATAGTTCTTTGATTCATGTGTCTGGACTGAGAATTTAACAAATAGGTCAAGACTCATTTTAGAATTAATTTTGTGATAACTTTCAATAAATAAAAGTGGTAATATATTTTTTGTAGCAGCTTTTGGATTTTAAAGATGAAAATACTGTGAAGGAATTCTTATATGATTTTTGCACACCTGGTTTTCCTTAATCTTTCGTTATTCGTTAACTCTTATTCATTAACACTGGGTTGTTTGGTTTCAGTAGCTTAAAATTAAAATGTCTTCTTTTTAGGTTCTAGCAGTGTCCACCCAGCATACTCATCTGTGATAGCTGCAGCATCAAGTAAGTATGATGAAGAAGTATGTGCTGCAAGGCATGCAGTAGAGAGTATTTTAAGGCAGCAATGATTCAATAACATTTCAAGCCTCAGCAAACACAATCACTGAATCCAAGTCTGGATTTAAACTGAAAAAACAGACACTTGGCCTGAATGTCAAAGATGCTGATCACCCACAGCTCTGGGGAAGCTTTTCTAATGAATATCTGCACATTTCAGCCTCGACAAGTGCTGGGTTTTGCAACACTTGACACAAAGCTTGTGCTGTTTGAATTGTATTTTCCTACTGCTTCATTCTGTCTTACTCTCTCAAAGGCAGACTTGATTAGTTGTAAGATACGTGGTGCAGAAGCCTGCGTAGACATCTAAATTTAGGGCTGAGAGCTCAGAAATGTTAATTTACATTAAACCAGTGCTCTTTCGAAAACCTTGGGTTGTGGTTCTGAGCCTGGCATAAATGTGATGTTATTCCTGGCATGCCACTCGTGTTATTGACAGCAGAGTGGCAGCTGCTCAGAGTTCAGCATCTCAATCCAGCCAGCTACCATTCCAGCCCACAGCCTGCAATGCAAGTATTTAGAGGCATTTTCCCATACAATATGTAATTGCTCAGCTGTGCAGTCAAGTAAAAGAGAGTATTTTCAACTGTTTGCATGTTTCTGAGCATGGGGATATGATTGCTTTTGAGTGAAAAGGGAGCTGGGCCATCATTATGTTTTATGCTCTGTCGCTATTTCTGAGTGCCTTGAGCTCAGCTTTGCTCTCACATACATAACTGCAGCCATCCCCACTGCTGACGAGGAATTCAGAGCAAAGCACATGGCAGGGCAGGTGCCTTTGGGGTAATTCAGGTCTTGAGGGAAAGCGTCATTAAGTCAAATTTAGCCACGAGCCCAGAATAAGGGCAGGGGCCCGAGGGGTTAATCACACAGAGTCAAATGTGCAGGTATGTGTACGGAAGGATTTACAGAATTGCCAACACAATTCAAAGGGGTTTAAATTCAGTGAGAATCTGCATCATTCAGTACCTAATGTGCCTGTAAACCTGGTGCTGCTTGTTGTTCTCTTTTCTATTTCCTATTCCTGCAGGCTGAGCACAGAAGAGGCCATTATTGTCTTTACTAGCAAGCAGGAAACCCTATTTGAGGTTTCCCAGTCTGTGAGAGATGCTTATTGAGGGTAAAGTTCTGGCAACACTGAAATCAGTGGGAAGGTTGTATTTGTCTTCTGTAAGACCAAACCTTTAGTCAAAAAAAGAAGAAAAAAAAAAAGCACTCCCTTTTTCAAGTCTTTCAATGGTCACTTCATTGCAATTTGGATCTGCATTTCTTCAAAATTTTCTTTACTGAAGTTCTAAACATAAATTAACTCCCAAAAGATTCAAGTGATCAGACTTAGGGACAGGTTACTGTTAGCTGCAGCAGTGGTGGAGACCTACTTCTGATTTCTCAGACTCATTTCTAGGACTATGTCTAGTATGTTTGAACTCGGTATCTGGCTTCCTGAATTCTCCTAATCTCTTCTTAATTTTAAAAGAGAAGCACTGGATAAAAATAAAAACTACAGAAAGTATATAGTTTTGAACAAAGACCATATACAAAGCAGTTTATCAGTTTTCACCGTCTGAGGAGCCTTTAGGACCCACTCTTATTATTTAGGCCAGAGCTTCTGATGGTGTCATTGGCCTTATCCAGAGTTCGGCTTGACCAGACAGAATCAAATGTTCTCCTGTCCATCTTGGCTCACAGATCTACGTCTCAAAGGGCGTTGGTAGTTTGCCTGCAAAAGGTGCCTCAAAAGTAAATAGCCTTGAAATAGAGCAGTCAGAACGAGCCTGGCTGTGGCTGCTCTTAGCTCTGGTGTTTCTAGCCACTGGTACTGGCAAAAGTTCACAGGGGCAAAAGAAAAGCAGATTAGAGCATTAGAGGAGGAGCAAAACTCCTCCATCCTAACTCTTGTTCTTTGCCCTTTATCTTCTGTTCATCAAACACACAGAAACAGGGAAAATATCACCATTGCAAGACACCTGCTTTAAACACTTGATCTGGCAAAACTGCTAAATGAAAAACTACTGATGCGATGAGCATGACATTTGACAGCTTATTCTTATCCACTCCACTAGCAAGTGCAGCACTTCACCAGTGCGGCAAAGGACAATCCCAAGGGGGAAGCAGCACTGGCAGCAGGCTTTGAAAGTGGATGCAAACTCTCTCCTGGTCTGGGCACAACTTTAAGTTCAGACACGCTCTGGTACAACGATGGCTTCTGCCTCTTTCCAACAGCATTCAACCAAGTACACTCCAAGGGCCGCAAATTCACTTGCCCTCTCCTATCCCAGCTCTTCAAGCAATCCTTTCTCACGCAACTGCTTGGGCCCTAGGTGAGGACTGAGAATAAACCCAGTGCTTCTGTGAACACTGCAACCATAAGCCACGTCACAATCCCCAGTGCCACGCTGAGGCACTGAGCTGGCATCCAAGCATAAGGCAGCGAGTGCCTGGGCATCCTCAGGCACGGCGCTGCTCTGCACTCTGTCCCCAGCTCAGTTCAAAGGTTGTGACTCTTTTCAGATGGGAACTCTAAGCCGGGCACTGCCTACCACTGTACACTTTCACCCCTGGCTGCAACTTACTCTAGTAGTAAAAAGAAAATTAAAAAAAAAATAAAAAGTCTGGGGACACAACAGTAGCGTAAGTGCTAGAGAAAGCATTGAAAGCTCTTCTCCAGCAGCACAAAGCCACCAGGGTTCATACCTTCAGGAAGCACTGGGTAAGGGCTCCATCCTGGCACTAGGGAGAACAGCTGCCATTTATTTTTCGATGCTGCCTTTCCCCCCAAGTTAACTCTGACTACTTAACCCATCAAAGGTGCTGACCAAGTTACAGAGACCAAGCATGTTTTGTGCATGGAGTAGCTGCTTGCCTTCTCAAATCAATTCCCACAATTTTTAAGGTCTACTTCAAATTGCCTTTGTCTCTGCTGTCCCCATCTGTTACTGCTTCCACACCTCCCTGCTCGCTACAGGACTTGCTCCCAACCAAAATTTTTCTACTCTACTGCTTTCATTTCTGACCCAGTTCTTGGAATTCACCTGGTGACTGTCCATCCCCGGTTTTACAGATTTCTTCTAGTCCTGCCTCCAGCTTGCACAGAGCTGTGCTTTAACGAGCACACATTCTCATGCCTCAGGCTCACTGGCATCTCAGATTTGAAGGAAGAACAAGCCTTGCAGACCACGGAAGCACAATTCCAACCTTTCCCCCTCTACCACCACCACATTTGCCCCAGCCAGGGAAGGCATGGCAGAAACCAGCTTACCACGGGGATGGTGGTAACACACCTTGGGAAGTACAGCAGGAGGGAACAGCCCCAAAGTCAGGAACAGTCAAAAGGAGCATAGAGTGAAATCCATGTTGCCAACATAGGTGTGTGGGGTAGGGTTAATTCATTAAAGAAGGGGCATAAAATACTTCTGCTACTGAGCTAATCTCTCTCTTACCCTCTTGTACTCCATTTCTACTGACCTTATGATTGTTATATACACATTCGGGCTCAGTTGTGGCAAACTCGAAACAAGGCAAGCTCTTAGGCTCAGAGTTAATTTTCTTCCACCTCTTCGGCACAAACTGATCTCCCGTGTGGAAAGCATGCCCTGCACAACCCCATACAGCACAGACAGACTTTCCCCTCCACAGCCTAAAAACTCGGCCTGGGCTAGCTGTGGTCCATCTGGAGCCAGAGCTCCAAGTTTACAGAGTTTAAAAGCCTCAACAGTTTTGGCAGATGAGTCTGTTATTTCCTTAAACAGGATCTCTTTGGCATCTGGAGTTCACAAGGTCTCTCAGAACACCTCCTAGAAATCCCATCAAAGGGCTTCCTGTGGCCTATGAAGGTTTGAGTTTGGGTCAAACACAAGCTATTTGCTGTCACCTAATTTTGCAATATCAAGTTCCCAGGGAACAGCAACTCCTGTTTTTTGAGACAACCATTCAAAATGGTCTCATTTATGATATCTTATTGATAAAAATCTCATGGGCCCTTGTCCAGTGTTCACAGGAGTCAGCTAGAACTTTCCCACTGATTTCACCAGGCTTTGGAATTAATCTTTCTGGGAAAACTAATGAATAAAGGCTTGTTAAAGGAGAAGTTTGTTAACAAGCTTCTTAAGAATAATTAATGAAATGAAAGGCATGATTAAAGATGTGGTTTTCATCTGCAAATGCTTTGAGCCTTTAGTATTGTTAACAATGGGAATTTAATAACCCCGTCACCTTAAAAAAAAAGGCTTTTGTGTTGACAATGGTGAAGACATTTCAGACACATGAATTCTCCCACATTATTTTTGTCATTGTCTCATTATTTACAGTCTGCCTGCTTGCCTGTATCCACTCACTCTCTGCAGAAAGAATAGTATCTAATCTGGGGGGTTGTTTTGGATTTGGAGCTTTTTTAACCTTCCTCACACAACCAGCACAATTGAATGGTACTGAAATAGAAATAAACGTAGATAACCAGCGTGAGTGAGAGAAGGAAAGTTACAAGGGAAAGCAAATCACAGCAGTAACCACAAACCTACTAAATGCAAACCAGAGACTTGTACAAGTAATACTCGTAACTGAAGGGAATGTTAACGAGACCGATCTATATGACAGACAGAGCAAGTCAATCCTTTTTTAAGCAGGCTCAAAATATATTTAACATGTGAGAAAGTATATTAATGAAAACTCTCTATATATGAACCCTTAACTCTGACAGCTATTAAAAAAAACCCAACAGCTCAGTGGAAAAGCCAGGTAGCGGTAGTTCTGAACCAAACATGGTATAAATCATATTTTTCCATTTTGATGTCTACTTAGGACAGATTCAGGCTGCACAGGGAAGAGGACAGAATACAGGTATGTCTTAAATTAATAATAGCTAGTAGATTTGTAATCCTAAAATTCTAGAAAACCTTGTGTTGAAGTCCCATGTACTAACCAATACAATATTTTCAAAGCATTCAGGGGGTCTTCCACATCTGCAAGTAACAGGAATATTTTACGACCCAATACAGGTAAAGGCATTACAATCCCTTCTCTAACTCCTCCTCCCTGTAAGCTAGTTCCACCACTCACATCTATTAAGTCATACAGTAATGCACTGTTTTTCAGTCCTAACCATGTTTGTAGCAGGATGCAGTGAGGGTAGATATCACACTGGTTATTGTGTGACAATAGTGTAACTTTTAAGAAAAAAAAAGAAACAGGAATTAACTTAGAAGTGTTCTCAAAATAGTATTCTAAAACCAATTATAAAGGTCTTTTATAACAATTGCAGTTGTAAAATAATAGGGGAACTTTGTGTCTGTTTAAGTTTGGAGGATGAAGGTCTAACCCTGAGAAGAGATGTGTTTTCAGTTTCCAGACCCTGAGCACGATCAGAGCCCCAGGACCCACTACCAGTTGTTCTAGTGCGCCAGTTAATAGCTGCACCGTGCAGTACCTACTAACATTTAAACTATTCTGCTTTTGCCAACCCCTTTCAGCTTTTAAATTCTTTTTTCTTAAACCCATAGTTTCCATTTGGTTTGAAAACATTTGCAGGACATTTTGGGGCCATCACACCCCCTGTGACTGTGCTTCTCTCTCCTTGCCTGCTGGCATCTAACCTCTCACCCCTTTGTTGGATCACGCAGGTATCCAGCGCCAAGAGCCTGTTGCCACCTTCCGGAGGGCTGCCGGCTCTCCAGCCCACCTGGGTGAGCAAGACTGCTAGCAGCAGATTTTTCTGCTCTCTTTCGTAGTTTTAACAACCCAAAATTAGTCCTCAGGCAGTACTGCAAATCGTTTTTGTGTGTCCTGGAGGAGGACCAGGGCAAGCCTCACGCACTGAATGCCAACTAGCAGCTTCCTGTCCGAGAAAGGCAAAAGACAGCTCAGTCACTGGTGAGCTGTTGTTTCAGGCCGTGGGAATCAACATCTACCACAGTGTTTGCAATTTTCCTTATTTGTTAGTCAAAACAGGAAACAAAAAAGCAGCTCTGTGCAGCCTCTCAGGTCTGCTATTGAGCTAAATATTCTGTTCCTGTTGTTCCCAGGAGCCTCCAGGCTGATTGCAACCATAGAGGTTGCCTTTAATACTGAGGGTAGAAACATCACCTGGACTTGCCTTCCTCCCTGGCTGAGCAGTTCACCATCCTTCAGCAGCAAGCAGCCCTGTCAGCAGGCGTTCTGCAAGGCCATTTACAACTTCTTAAGGCTCCAGTGCATGTGGTGCACATACAAACACTAACTCTCCTTTGACGGGACAACAAAGTTTCTCAGAGGTGGATTTTGTCCAGGAGCAGCCAGAGTGGGGTGCGGGACAGGAGCTGGGGTGTCAGTAGGGCAGTCAGGACTGGCCCTCACCAACAAGGGCCGCAGACCCACAGACACCCAACAAGAAGCATAGAGCGGGTCCAGCGGTGGTACCCAGGGCCAGCCGACAGCCCAGGCTGCCAGGCAAGTCCCTAGTGATGAGGCAGGTCTGACCAACTGAGAGAGGACACCAGACCAGCAAGACAAGGCCAGGATCAGGATAACAGGGCACAAGACTAGGCAAAGAAGCAAGGAGCAAAGGCAAGGGTAGGCGCTTTCGTGCTGTCCCTGAGCAGTGTGTGTGGAGGCCCCCATGGATGCCTCACACAGCCCTTTCTCACACACAGTCCTTGCACCCAGACCCGGGCCAGGGCGACAGAGCTGTGCTGCGGTGGAGCTGATCTCAAGCACAGGCAGCCAAACCCCCTGGGGAGGGAGAGGCTGCAGAGCCTGAGGGTGCCCCCGGGTCTCCGAGAGCTTTGGTGAGAGCTGGTAAGCACAGAAGGAGTACTGCAACAGGAGACAGCAAAGTAGTCACACGAATCATCCCAAGATTCAAGGACGTTATTATGCAGTAGGACTTTCTGCATAATACCGGCCGATTAAGTTTACCCAGCAATCGCCCCATCAAAATGACAATTTGTAGTTGACCTACAGGCAGCATATTTAAAATGTATACACTCCTTCTTCTCCTAAGATTGACTCTGTTTCCTCACTTTTATACCTCTCCTTGTTTCAGTCTCCTCTTCCCTCTAGTCTCCATCTGTGTTTGTCTTTCTCGTATCTTTTTGGCCCTCTGATGTCACAGCCATTTCTATTTTTCCTAATCTCACGGATTTTGTGGTCCTCTGTCTCCCTTCGCCCTTGACAAAATCCAGAGGGGAAGCAGGGGGGCACCATTTGCCTACGCAGAACAAATACGTCGCCTGTAAGCGTGCCAGTCGTGGCAATGCACTGATTACCAGACCACATACAGGGCAGGGGTAGCCTGTGGTGACAGACCTGCGCTCCTGGTGGGGCTGAAATGGGAAGAGCCCAAGCATCTGGCCCAAAGGATGTGCTGGCTAGCCAAAGCTTTGCCAGAGAAGTGGGGGAACACCGTGCTGAGTCTTACATCAGAGTCTGACCCCACCTAATTGCTTAAGGCAACTTAAGGTGCCCCCGAAGGTGATTACAAAGCACAAATTTTCCACCATGAATGATTCTGTTTTCTCCATCACAGAACAAGAAGGGAAAAATCCACAAACACATACTTGCTATATTCCCAATGAGTCCTGATCTTTTTTTCAGCCCAGGTTTTGGCAGCTCTCATGTGTTGTTTCTGATGTAGCCAATTTTTCTAACGATCAAAGGGAAATTCTGAACAAGTCCTTGCCTTCTTGGAAAGGAGAGTTGTTTTTCTTGATCCTACCAAGTGTACACGTGCTGCTCTGCAAACAACAGTGATCAGTTCTGTGGGTTTGGCCAGGCTCTCGAGGAACCTCCTTTATTCAGCTCAGGTTAGCAAAAGGGTGTGCTGGGAAAACACCCTCCCTGCCACACCAGTTGCCTGTGCAGCTTCTCACTGCGCATTCTTCAGAAGGTCCCAACTCTTCCAAGCTCTTGAAAATGCCCATTAACTCACTTGAAATCGCATACTCACTTAGCCCAGAATTTTTTTGAAGGTAATTATACTGAAGAGTTGTGGTGGTGTATTTTTTTTTTTAATCAACCCTTGATTGTTCTGGGCATCATCAAGTGGAAAAATAAAAGCCCTTGCTACTTATAAGAATAATAATTTCCCTTTCAGATATGCATTTCATTGAGAGCTTTCTTCGTTGTATGTCTAGGACTACATGCAAGAAATAGGGCTTTTGCCTGGATTTACAGGTCACTCGGAAAGCTGTATAGTTGGCATATTTGCAACCAGCTACCCAAAATCCTTGGCACTTATCTAGTGCTTTGCTTCATTAAGAAGGAAAACATAGGGACTTTCTTACCACACAAGGTTTCAAAAGGGTGTAAGTCATACAAAGACGGCTCAAAGAAGCAATGGACAGCTCTCACCCATAGGGATTTGGACAGACTAGAGAACCTGCAGTCATCTGAGTTGAAGTATTTCTTGAGAAGAGTGAACCTAGAAAAACTTTAGCACAGCTAAAGCATCTGTCTTTCTGAAAAGCATCTGTCCATCTTTTTTGAGCTTAAACAGTCAGAGAAGTTAGAAGAGTCTGTTCTCTGAGGGTAGTCCCTGGCAATGAGCTGGCAGCAGAAGCAAACCTGTGATACATGGGACAGGCACATTCCACTGCTCTGCATCCTTCAGCTCACATCCCTGCTTACAAAGAAGAGCAAAGATGGGCAGACCTCTGTGCAGCTCCTCAGCTGGTTCCACATGCCGTGCAGTTCCTACTGCTCTAAGAACGTTTTCCACTGTAACTCACACAGCAGAACATTTGTACAGAGGACTCAAGAAGTGCTGGGTCTTCTTCAAGATTTTCTCTTTAGCTCTTTTTTTTCCAGCTAGTCAGGCTGAAAAGCAGCTTCATATGAATCTTTGGGGTTTTTTGCAGTCACTGGATGCTTTTCCTCCACCCTGGGAGGGTGAAGCACACTTTTTGAGATTATCTATTCACAAGCTGGTTTCACTGAAATCTGCTGTTGTTCTCAGTGACAGCATTGAGGAGACACATTGGCCACTGATAACAAAAGAGCACCATCTCTTCTCTATAGATAGTGTCCTCCTGCTCTGCAACCAGCACCCCTAGCTGCAGTTGCTGCTGTTTCCTTATGACTCTGCTGAGGGATGTACAAAATCCTGGCAAACAATCCTTCCCAGGTGGATGATAAACTAGGAATATTCCTCCTGTTTCCTTCTCCATTACCCAGGCCTGCCCTTCCTTCACCCTACTTCTCCTCCTAAGCAAAATCACAGCAAAACTTCTGTGTGTATCACGACTGACTTCTCAGCACTTTGCTTTCCTCAGTTTTTAGATTCTTCATAAGGTGCCTAAGCAGTGCTCAGTGTAAGGGGGGAAGGGGGAAACATGACACAGTTCTTCCTGCCCTAAGGGAGACCACACATCTTACTCAGCCATCTGTCTCAAGCAACAAGTCTCCCTCCCAAAGAGAAGCTGATAGCTCCTTGCCGGGATGGCAACCTAAGGGCAAGGTCAGTCCTCTCGCTAGGCTTGAGGACACTGGCAAACCCATGGCTTTTTCCAAACCTACATTGTGGTTCACCCACTGGCTCTGGTCAAGAGCACACCAGCTGCCAGTCTGAGCAGGGAAACTCAGGCACAGAAGGCAGTATGGATTCAATGGGCCTGAAATATATGTCTTTGTAAACCACTCTCAACAAACCTGGAGATGGATTGTGAGGAGTCAAGGAAAACATCACTTTTTGGAAAAGCTCTTCATCAGGCTTAAAAAAAAAAAAAAAAAGTTTTCCAAGCCTGATAGGCTTAAAGCAAAATTTAAACAAATTTAATCAACTTCTTTGTGTTTGGGTGGACTGAGGGATAGAAATCTGTAGATGAGAGGCACTTGCAGATTTTCACAGAATCACAGAATCACCTAGGTTGGAAGGGACCTTTTAAGATCATCTAGTCCAACCTATTAAACAAAAC
>JAOXJK010000023.1:35834923-35850899 GCA_025774025.1 Xenus cinereus | reverse complement strand
TTCTAATACAAGCCAGGATGCCATTGGCTTTCTTGGCCACCTGGGCACACTGCCAGCTCATATTCAGCCGCTTGTCAATTAGAACCCCCAGGTCTTTTTCTGCCAGGCAGCTTTCGAGCCACACTTGCCCAAGCAGTATAAACATCGACAGTCTTTTTTATCGCTTGACCATTTTGGCCTGAATATGAAACCTCACGCTTCAGCTCATTCTGGTCTCTTTCCCAATGCCAGGGCAAAATAATTTACTGAGAGCAGGTTCCTTTCAGTTTCCTCCAAAAATTCTGGTATTAGCCACTACCATGATCCATGGCATTGTATGGGACCTTGGGAATACTCTTAGGAATACTCTTCCACCGGAGCTTTGCTTTTCTCCCACAGTGAAAACTTCAACTAAAGCCCAACTGCAAGTGCAAAGAGTGTATATATAACTTAGAAAAGGGATATAATTGAGGAAAACTAAAAAAAGAATACACACACTCCTAAATTTTTTAATAAACTCAAGTTTAGATTTTCCTGATATTAACTCTATCTTGCAATTTTGGACTAAAGAGAGAATGGAAATCTTTAAGCTGCAAAGATCACTGGACTTCATCAAAGAAATCTATGCTTTTCCTTGTGCTACTGTTCCTTGAAGAGTAATCCAGATAGTGTGGGCTTGCTTCTTCTACCTTATTTGAAAAGTATGTGCACTCTTCTGCTGCTGAAATACCCACGAGGTCTGCTGTAGTAGTAATAATTTACTGCTACATCTCAAAAGCTTGTAACATAATTCATGCTATAATCTATCAGGGCACTGCCTAATTGTTTGGAAACACCAAAAAGACTATCAACAGTACTGATCTTAAACAAGCAATTTCTGTGTGGGTGAAGGGATGACAGTTTTGATACATACTAGTATCCACATTGGACTCCAGGGTAAGAATTTGTTGCCGTGTCTCCATGTTAAAAATGCTAGTGTGTCCACTGTTAAATGATGCTACCATGAGGCTTGGATCACTGCTCACGAGATCTACTGATGAAGGGATTCCCATTTCTAGAAAGCAACGTAGAGATCATTTTCAGAAGATTTAGTTGGTATAAAGAAAATCAAAAAAGAAACAAAAAACCCCAACCAATAAGCACTTTAATATCGAGTGGCGTGATTATGAAAAGAAATGTTACACTTTATGACCTCCATTATGCCAATTTAAACACATTATCCTGTATGATCACTATTTTAATCCTATTTTTCCGATATGCTCATCAACATTTTTTATTAAGATGATGTACCTGAAAAACTGCAGCTGCACAGAAATCTACTTTGAAATTAAGAAAGTATCAACTCCCTGCCCCCTTTTCCTTCCTATAACTAAGGAAAGATTTCTATTCAGTAGCCAAAACAAGAAAGATTTCTATTCAGTAGCCAAAATGATGGCAGTCTGAACTGTGATGCTCATGAACTTTAAGGTAAGGCAATTTTCTGTACCTTGATTATCATTAAATATATTGAGAGCTGGAGCAATTTCTGTAGCTTTCCATAGACGTATAGTACCGTCTGCTGAACAGGACAGCAAACGCTGGTGCGCTCCACTGTAAACCAGACCCCACACTGCATCTGTATGGCCTACAAAAGCACCTCTTAGAACAGAAGGATCTGTGAACAAAACAAAACAAACAATATTTCAAAAAAAAACTTGAATTAAGTCAATAAATGTATCTTCATCTGCATTTATGGACCAATAAACTAGAAGCTAGTAGTCCATAAAAAAAACCCCAAGACCAATCAGGTCATATCAATACAGAAGTCTAAATTTTTCTTGTATGAAGATGCTTGAATTTCATTAGCATACATGACATTCAGTTATTCAGTTTACAACTAATGGAACAAAACAACGTTTCAGCAGAAGGGACAGTATTGAAGTTGGCAGAACACACTTTGATATTAATACTTGCTCTCAAACAATCACTAATTAGTGGCACATCAGTCCCTTTTTTCCAAAAGCCAGCATTTTGGCAAACTGCATCTGAAGCTACAAGAAGTCAAAAATGTTTTAAAACACAGACACAAGGCTGATATCCATTCACATCTGGTAAATCTTATTAAACTGGGCTTTTTTAGCTGTTTGCAGACAACATTAACAGCTTTGGTCTCAGACTATACAACCTCTTTTGCCTCTCAAGTGCACAGAGATTTGTGGATGAAGATAACATTAAAATAGACATTTGCTGTACTTGGCAAGTATCAGGTTTAGTCCTGACTTTTTCAACCTAGCTGTTTCTCAAAATTGTAATGAGATCAAAGTCTTTTTTAAGAAAATGACAGATTTTATCTTCTTATCAACAAGATTCAGTATTAAAACAAAAAATTACCTAAAGTAATTGAAGACAACATTCAATTTTCTCTTTTAAATTTTCAGAGAAGGATTACCTACAAATTACACTATTTTAGCCACGTAACATTAATGTCACTAAACACCTAATTTCACTGGTTGGTGTGACAGCAACGTACCATAAGAGTCATAGGGGTCAATGTTCGGGTTGGTTGTACTCCAGCCATGGATGAGCCCATCCGTTCCCCCACTGTAACACTGTTCGCCGTTACTGCTCATCACCACGCAGAGCACCGGTCCACTGGAAGAACACACACACACCCCCCGCCAAGGAACACTGACTATTAACATTTCCATTATGTGAAAAACAATGTCAACGGAATCTTCAAATTTCCCTTACAATTCACAACAAAATTCTGCATAGTCAGATCATATGTTACCAACACTTCCCACAAAAAAAACCTCCACAATATTTGGTAACGTAACTACAATCAGGACAATTTAATCATTATGGACATGAAATATGAGAAGCGTCACACTTTTAAGCTATAGGCTTTGTTATTTTGCATAAACAGCTTTTTTTCCCTTTTTTAAAGATCTAAGGCTCTTTCATTAAACCGATTCAGTAGATTTCAATTCACTGCAAACAGCTTCATTCTACAGATGCACATATCTGACAAAAAGGCAAGAGCTTCAATGATGAACAGAACACCTAATCAAATTTGATCTGTATAATTTGTAGACTTTTTCTTTTTAAAAAACTTTGGTGTACCTAGCTCCAGACAAATAATTATGCAGAAAGGAGATGAACATACACAGATATTTTAAATAACGTGGGAACTAAAAAGATCACATGAAACCCCTAGCTGACAAGGTGGAAATTACTTTTTAAAAAAAATTCTGTGTCTTCTTAAAAATCATATATTTCTCAAAATATGACAATGTTTCTCAGGAAATACTCACCTATGTGCTCTGAAGGTATATATTGGCTCTACATCAAGAGAAGCACTCCTAAATGAAGTACAAGAAAACATTAACATGTATATGATCTTACACACTGCTTTACAAAAATGTGCCAGAATTACTAAATCTTAAAATCATCGCTGCATCTTTTGGAGTGTTTCTCCCACAACTTCCTCCCCAACATGATTTTTCATATGCCTAGGAATACTTTGCATTCTTTCAAGATATGGTAAGATTTGGTTGGTTGGTTTGGTTTTTCGTTTTTTTTTGTTTGAAGACCTTCAAGGTAGAGAGTCCACAAACTCTCACACACCAATCAAACCATTAGGTAGGCATACCAATGGTGGGGAAAGAGTGGAGGGCCATCAATATCACATGGAATATATCATTAAGTGTTCCCAATCCCTACCAGAGGAAATGAGCTTATGACACCTTGATTTTATACTAACGCTGTAGCACAGTTACAAACCACTTAAAAAACTGCTGCTCTGGAATTTACCAATCAGCTACAGACTGCAGGAAGACCACATGCTTTGCCTAGTCCTCCTAAAAGGTATGACGTACTCACTTACTATATTAGCCCCATTGAGAATTTGCTTCCATTTCTGCAAATTCCCAACAACACTCCCCAACAACACAGATGAGGTAATGTACAAAAGAACCCAGTAACACCTCGGTCAAATTTTAAAGCTGTACACACGTATATGCATATATGTGTATACATATATATGCACGTATATAAATGCATTTTTATACATTTATATACACATGCAAGGACACTAACAGGCCACATCCAAATATTTTAACTAGTAAATTAATTTACCATGTTATCTGCAAGGAAAATATAAAAAATGAATGGTTTTCATTTTCACAAACATGCATGGATTTCTTCTGGCACTCTTTTATCTCCATCCTTCTCCAAGACCTTGTTTTCCTGCTCTTAAATTCAATGAACAATTTCTTTTTTTCTTCATAAATGAAAATGTGTTTTGAAACAAAGCAAAAAAAAAAAATCTTACTTTTTTGCTGGGGCTGTTTTTTGTAAATTCCACATTTTTAATGTATGGTCCTCTGAAGCTGTTATTAAGACTGGTTCAACCGGATGAAAAGCAAGACCTCTTATTCCATCAAAGTGACTTCTTAATGTGAATTTGGGGTTCCAAGTCTTTCTCAATGCATCCTTATTGTTTGCTATCTAATAAATAAATAAAAAAAAAAGCCAAACTTGTAATTAATCTAGAAGGCACAAGGAAAGGAGGAAATTTAGTTTGGCATTTTCAGAAGGTATCAAATTACCTCACACATTTTTCTTAACAAGCTACTCCTGAGCAACAGTCCATTTAACACTGATCAGACAATTCAAAATGAGAAAAAAGATAGACATATTCCATAAAGGCAACAAGCAACGTCACATCCACAGTAACACATTCTTTGCAATCTGAAATATTCCATGGCTGTTAAGGAACACAATTTAAAAGCTGGAAATACCATCCTGACTGATACTGCTGTGAATTCAGTTTGGTATTTGAAAGTTGATCTATACCCAACTGGCTCACTCATTAACACTGGGCCTGACTGAACCAAGCTGTAGTCCCTGAATATCTGAAGTACCACTGACACAGCATCTCTGAAGATACAAGAGAAACAGAGAAGTGTCCAACAGCGCAGAAAGGAACACAATCTAACTTACTCACCTAAGGCAACACAAGCTCTGTAATAATGCAAGACACTTAAAGCTTGCCAGGGAAAATAAAAAAAAAAAAAAAAAAAAGGGCAAAAATTACTTGGCTCACACTAAGAATATAACTGGCAAGCAATAAGCCGTCGCGTATAGAGACAAAATTATTTGGCAATAAATGCATTTTTAGCATATCCAAAAAGAAAGCCCTTAAAAAACCTCACAGTTATTCAACATTGCTCCTCTGAACAAATGTTGACGTAAAACGCTGAACAGATTTTTATCACTTGTCATTCAACGCTGCCATAGTTAAATTAACCTTCCTGAAACCCCTGATGCTGGCAGTTATGGAAAAATCAGGAAAACAAAAAATTGTAAGAGAAATATTGATAATTTCATTATGTTGAAAGCTACAGATGATCACAAGTAATTTAATCTCATTAACTGCAAAGAAGAGACAATTGTTTTGAGCCACTTCAAGAGTCTATATTTTATCATGGAATGGTGGAGAATGGTATAAGAGCAAAAGTGCTTTTTCTTAAGTTTTACCTCTGGATTTAGCAATAAAAAATGCGCTTCAATTAAGAGGTTCTATAGATTTTAAACAATGAGAAAGGAGCTGTAACAAACAGCAGTATTAGCTTCATCATATTTCTTAGTAACTATGTACTGTCTGCTCAGGGAGACAGCTCAGTTTCTTTGCCAGTTTACTGAGCTGAGTTGGCTCAATGAGGAAACAGACAAATGCTGGAGCTGGTGCGAGGATGGGGCAGGGACTGCAAAGTTAGCAGCTCTGGCAGATTTTCTGGAGATTGGCCAAGAATGTCTCAGCAAAAAAGGTACAAGACATACTGAGTATTCACAGATATCTGAACAGGAATTTGGTTGCCTCAACACATGCATCTAACGCTGATTAGGTGATGGAGAACCCTGTCTGCCCTCCAGCTGCCGTACCAGCAGCACAGGCCCTGTGTCACATCTGCAAAAAACACACAGACACCTCAGATGGCCTAACAGCACATGGCAGTTCCAGCAGGGTAACATTGTCATTGAATCATAGAATCGTTTAGACTGGAAAAGACCTTTAAGATCGAGTCCACCCATTAACGTAACACTGCCAAGTCCACCACTAAACCATGTCCCTCAGCACCATGTCTACATGTTTTTAAATACCTCCAGGGATGGTGACTCAACCGCTCCCCTGGGCAGCCTGTTCCAATGCTTGACAACCCTTTTGGTGAAGAAATTTTTCCTAATATCTAATCTAAACCTCCCCTGGCACAACTTGAGGCCACTTCCTCTTGTCCTATCACTTGCTACTTGGAAGAAGAGACTGACTCCCACCTCGCTACAATCTCCTTTCAGGTAGTTTTAGAGCGCAAGAAGGTCTCCCCTCAGCCTCCTTTTCTCCAGACTAAACAACCCTGACTCCCTCAGCCGTTCCTCATAAGACTTGTTCTCCAGACCCCTCACCAGCTTCGTTGCAGTCTCTGGACCTGCTCCAGCATCTCAATGTCTTTCTCCTAGTGAAGGACCCAAAACTGGATGCAGTATTTGAGGTGCGGCCTCACCAGTGCCAAGTACAAGGGGACCATCATTTCCCTGTTCCTGCTGGCCACACTATTTCTGATACAAGCCAGGATGCTATTGGCTTTCTTGGCCACCTGGGCACACCCCTGGCTCATCATCAGCCCATGGTCGACCAACACTCTCAGATTCTTTTCCACTGGGCAGTTTTCCAGTCACCCTTCCCCAAGTCTGTAGCGTTGTATGGGATTGTTGTGACCCATTCTCCATTTGCTTCTCATTCAAAGATGTCCTTCCAAAAGGAGTCCAAGACAATTAAGTGGTCTGTGTGGCGGGCAGGGAACTGGCTCACAGGCCACACCCCTAGGGCAGTGGTAAATAGCTCCTTTTCAAACTGGCAACCTGTCACAAGTGGGGTTCCCCAGGGATTCATATTGGGCCCAACGATGTTTAACATTTTCCTAAGTGATCTGGACGATTGGATCAAGTGTACCTTGACGAAGTTTGCTGATGACACCAAACTGAGTGAAGTGCACACTTCCGAAGGAAGAGCCACTCTGCAGGAAGACCTGGACAGGCTGTAAGAGTGGGCTAACAAGAACCTTATGAAGCTCAACAAGGACAAGTGTAAGATCTTGCACCTGGGAAAACCTAATCCAGGAGTATAGCACAGGCTGGGATTTACCTGGCTGCAGAGCAGCTCTGTGGAAAGGGACCCAGGGGCCCTGGTGGACAACAAGCCCAATATGAGTGGACAGCGTGCTGCTGCAGCAAAGCAAGCCAACAGGATCCTGGGTTGTATCAACAAGGGCATCACCAGCAGAGATAAAGAATTCATATCCCACTCCATTCAGCACTTGTCAGGCCAGACTTGAAATACTGTGTTCAGTTTTGCTCCCCGCTATGCAAAAAAGATGTGGACAGGCTGGAGAAGGTACAGAGTAGGGCCACCGAGATGATCAAAGGTCTGGAAAGTCTGTGATATGAGGAAAGGCTGACAGAATCATAGAATAGAGTCATAGAATGTGCTGGGTTGGAAGGGACCTTTAAAGGTCATCCAGTCCAACACCCCTGCAGTAAGCAGGGACATCTTGAACTAGATCAGATTGCTCAGAGCCTCACCAAGACTGACCTTGAATGTCTCCAGGGATGGGACCTCCACCACCTCTCTAGGCAACCTGTTCTAGTGTCTCAACACCCTCATCGTAAAGAACTTCTTCTTAAGGTCTAATCCAAACCTACCCTGCACTAGTTTAAAACCATTGCCCTATGTCCTATCACTACATACCCTTGCAAACAGTCCCTGCCCAGTATTCTTGTAGGCCCCCTTCAGGTACCAGAAGGCCGTGTTAAGGTGTCCCCAGAACCTTTGCTTCTTTAGGCTGAAAAACCCCAACTCTCTCAGCCTGTATTTGCAGGAGAAGTGCTCCAGCCCTGTAATCATCCTCATGGCCCTCCTCTGGATCCATTCCAACAAGTCCATGTCCTCCTTGTGCTCAGGGCTCCAGAGCTGGACACAGTACTCCAGGTGGGGTCTCATGAGAGCAGAGGGGGAGAACGACCTCTCTCGATCTGCTGGCCAGGCTTCTTTCGATGCAACCTGAGATGCAACTGGCCTTCTGGGCTGTGAGTATGTCTTGCTGGCTCATGTCCAGTTTTGCATCCACCAGTACCCCCAAAGTCCTTTTCTGCAGGGCTGCTCTCTGTCACATCATCCCCCAGCCTGTATTGATAATGAGGATTGTCCTGACCCAAGTGCAGGACCTTGCACTTGGCCTTGTTGAACTTCATGATGTTTGCATAAGACTAACTCTCTAGCTTGTCCAGGTCAAGAACTGGGTTTCTTCAGCCTTGAGAAAAGACAGCTTAGGGGAGAGCTTATCAACATGCTCCAGTATTTAAAGGATGGCTGCAAAGAAGATGGAGAGTCCCTCCAGAACCAATATTTGTGTAGACAATGATGTGTGGAGGAAGCAAAAAGAAAAGATAAACTCAAGAGAATATTGGCTAGCAATCTGGGAAATGTCATCCTGTTAGATATTCTAGAAACTTATCCACAAAAGGAAAATTTTCTTGTTTTAAGTAGTAAACTCGTAATTTCCATTACCAAGTGAAAACCATTCTTTAATTTACAGACAGCCAAAGCAACATGTAAAGAACTTAAACCATGAAATGAGGTAAGCTAATGCTGCCATGTTTTAGAAGAATCCAGCAAAAGTGCCAGTAGGAAGAAAGGGACTGAAAGTAAGCAAAGTGTCTGCAGCTCCTGAGAGCAAATACATGTAATAATCAATTCACATGAAATCTTTCAACTTCATTCCCCATATGATTCAAAATTGACACTTAAAAAAAAATATAGTAAGTGTCCACTAACACTACCTGATTGACGTTTGGCAGCTGGAAGAAGGTATGAAGCAGTCCAAAATAAAAACAGATTATATTATTTGTAAGTTAAACTTACAGTTAAATTTGAAATGGAAAAACTAGCCTTTCATTTTGCTTCAATAAGGTGACAGAAGGCCTGTAAACAATTTTTTGTTTGTTTGTTTTTAAATTGTCAGCATTAGAAAACATAAGAGGTGAGGTAAGCATGACCCATGAATTCCTGATCACAGGACTTCATAAAGGCATTTAACAGGTGAACAAACAGAAGTTAATGCTCTCAACCATGCAGAAAAGGATAGGGGTGGATAAAGAAATGCTAGATTCTGTAAATGAAAGGTGTTAGTTCAAGATATGGAGACATGGACAACTGCTATAGTTTATAGGGACACTTGGAACATTGAAGTCAAGCAGTGAAAGCATTAAGCCCTTGTACAGATGGGTTTAGAATTGTCATGTCCTCCGAATTTAAAAATTCAGCATCAAAGTTTTAGGTATAACTGTAAAAGAAATGAAATTTGTACACCATCTTAACTTTTTTCTAATCATCTCTATCTTTGACTCCAGAAAAGGGTAAGAGCTGAGCCCAAATTAGGAGATAATACTAAAATACTGAATTTAGGCAGAGATGTTTTATATCATTACAATCCTGATGATTCACAACACACCACATGCTCACAGACTTGCTACAGTAGCAGTGCACACCTCTTCAGTGTCATTCTCAAAATGTGGGTAAACTTTTATTAACTATGTAACTCATTGCTTTACAAGTATATACAAGGGTTGAACTTCAAAGTAAGGACCTGCAGGTTATTTCTGAAGTCTCAGATTTGATTTACTGAAGAGTCAGATTTACTGAAGGGTATGATTCCTCCCCAGCATGCAATACTAAAAAAATCACTTCTGGAATCCCTCAAACTTGATAGAGCTGGACAATGCTACAGCAAGATTAATCTTAAATTGACAGATCACAAAGAAGCAGATTATTCAAGTAATACCTGAAGTATTTTTTCCAAGAAATCAGAAATACAGAAAAAAAAAATGTGTATGACGGAAAAGAAGCAATTTTAAGAAAGATTTTTCTTAAAAAGTGGAAGTCAAAGAATCCATAGACTACGCACAGAGCCACAGAAGTGCCGGCCATAAAAGCCTCCTAAAAAGTTTCTGGTCCAGCTTCCCATTTGAAATGAGACTATTGTCCACACCAGGTAAAGTAAGGCACAGCTCTCCCCCAGTCAAGTCTTGACCATTTCCCAGTACACTGATTCTACTGTTTCTCTGAGTAACTTGCTTCAGTATCACTTCCTACATAACACGTCTTCCCCCAATGTTCAATCTGAACCTCCCAAGCCATAATTTGCCACTGCTTCCTCTTGTTTTAACAGCTAGCACTATGGAGAAGCTTGGCTCTGCCATCATTGTAAGCAGCCTTCCAATACCTGTAGGGTTCTATTTGAGCACCCCTTAGCCTCCTAACAACTGAACAAGACTAGTTCCCTCAGCATGTCCTCATCAGTCATATGCCACAGTTTCTCCACAACTGTGTTGAAGTGGAGGGATCCAAAACTGCCTACAGGCATGGCCTCATCAGCCCCATGTAAGAGGGGACATTAAGTTCTCTCAACCTGCTGGCCGTGCTACTCCTAATTTTGCTTAGTGTCACTGGAGTTACAGGTATCCATCTGTATCGCCACCACTAATTACATTTACTTTCAACTATTTGAATGACTTGGCAGGCAAACAAGAGAAGGAGAGGGCTTGCAGAGAGCTTGAAGGCTGCTGTGTATAGGAAGAACTCATTTCTCAGGTACAAATTTGTGACTTCCTCTGGCAGCATAATTTTAAAAGGAAAATGTTTTCTGCTGAGTCTACACACATGTAACTTGCATCTGCCTTCAGCAAGCAGACAGTAAGACCCTGAGTTACCATTAATAACCACTTACATCGTAGGTCAGCGAATCTGCCTCATTGGCTACTGTAAGGCCTGCCAGTTCTCCAAGACCCAGCTCGTTTTCAAGGGCTTCATCTGTTCCCATAATAAAAGATTTCCCTGAAGAAGGAGGGAATGTTAAAGCTTCCACTGCAACAAAACAAAACAAAAAACATCCTGAAACATGGGTTTATACAACATTGATTAATAAAAGCTTATTTTCCACTTACAAAGTACTAAATATCTCTTTTCAAGTAGCTGCAGACAAAAGTATATAAACATTGCATAACTGACATTCTAAAGATAATCACTGTACTTGCCAATAAACAGTATCCTCTGAACATAACACTTACACTTGAAGTGTGTATGACCCAAGACAGTAAATTCAAAGAGCCACAGGTGGGTGCACTACCATTCACCCATATATAATGCAACAGTAACACAGAAAAGCTCAGGCCCTTCCCCAACTCTGCTATAAAATACACTCTGGAAAAGTAGCAAAAATGTAGACAAAAAGAGCTGCACAGTGTGAGCAGGTGGACTCTTCCTTCCTAACACTGTATCCACACACATCCAAAAGCACATCTATAGTTACGGTGTTTACATGCACTCCAATCTAGCAATACAACTGGAAGCTGAGAATTCATCATAGAACTGTCCAGGTTGGAAGTGACTTAAGATCATCAAGTCCAACCATCAATCTAACACTGTCAAAAACCACCACTAAACCACATCCCTAACCACATCTACATGTCTTTTAAACACCTCCAGGGATGGCAATTCCACCACTTACCTGGGCAGCCTGTTCCAAAAAATCAGTTTAACTACCAAACAGGTGAATCAGCACTGAATTCCAGGTTTTTACTAGCAGTATCCAAACTTACTAGTTTACAGCTGCTATAGTGCTGTAACATAAACACATCCATAGGCAGACACACTAGAAATGGGAGGCTAAGATGAGTACGGTTCACACATTTATATCACATAAGGCTCTGCATCAATTGGTACTACTCGAAAGAAGCTGTGCCTTTACCAACTTCCCTGTACAGTAGCTCTCCATGTCGCTACCTCACAAAAGGGAGACTGAATAGATGAAAATGTGTTATCTTCTGGACACAAGAGACTTCACCTTTCGTCTCAAATTACTTCACCTTTTGTCTCAAATTACAAGGGTTTTTCAGTAAATTACAAATTATTTCCCCTTTTAGCTCTTTGGCAAATACTGTTGCTACCAGGAAGAGAAAAGGGAACACCATCTCATTCGCAGTGTCTAATTTAGTTTAACAGCACCAACACTAAGTTAAAACCAAGCAAATGATGGTTCACAACGAATAGCTCAATCTGTTCAGGCTGCTTCCCCCTTTTCTGAACACATCAGGTTCAGATGCTATTCAATTCCTCTCCAGTCCACCCAGCATAAAGTAAGCTAATCTTTCTATGGTCTTTCTGTTCCACATTCATACCTCTAGAGTGTCCTGTTTGCTTTCTATGACTTTTTACAATCAAATAAAAGCCTTTCAAGCTCTGCCATTTCATTAGGTCTCTTAGTTATTACCTTTTAATCACAAACATCTCTTACCTTCTTCACTCTAAAGTCTGAACTACCATTCTCTTTTTTTCTCTTTTGAATTTACGATGTAATATTCCACTCAAAACTCAATACATACAGGACAACACATTTGAAAAGTTAACTAAAATAAAAAAAATTGTATACCAAAAATATCAGAGTCTCAGATTTACAGAAAAATGACTACACAGATAATAGATTGTAATACTGAACTCAGATTGATAATAATCAGCTGTCCTTTTTTTTTTGTGAGAGTCCATCTGAGCCTCTGAATTAAAAAACACATTACAGAAAGGAGATGAAAATAGAGCTCTGCTAATATGGCTCTCAGTACATGTGAGAAAAGTTGGAAAGGAAACATTCAACAAAAAATTCCTCCACTCCTCAAAGTGTTGCTAAGTTACCCCCTTCTTTCATAAAGAAAATCACCGAGCATCTAGGAAATAGAACTACTGAGATCTTTGGTAACTATGCCACATGCTGGGGCTTTTTATGCATCTTAATTATAACTTGGCCAACCTACTTTTTCACACTCACTGAAAAACTGCTAAGTGAGACCCGTGTTTTGCTCATTTTTCCGAAGACATATTTACTGTTTAAATAAAGAACACATTATATGATCTCTTACAAATTAATATAGCCTCATATATTCATTTTATTTTGCCACATACTAGAGCAATCCAAATGTTTGAGTCAAATACACGACTTAGCAACTTTCAGAGATAATATCAATGAAGATAAGCACATGTCTCATTGCAAAGGTGTGTGGCTTTCCATACTTGGACTAACTGCTACAAGAATTTTTGTTAAACACATTATGGAAATTAATACACTGCCAAGCTTTAAGTTGTTCTGTATGATTCACTGCACAATCACCACATGCATTTAAAAGCTATATCTAGACACTTGTGTTTACCTGCAGAGCCTCTACCTTTTTACTTAAAAAACCCCACATACATATGTGTATGCGTACATGTATATATTTACATATATTTAAAGTTATGTTCATGGGGAGAAAAACAGATGCTCTTATGTCCTTGAGAGTTTACGTTCCACACTTCACTGCCAGGCCAGAACACAAACAAAAGCAAGTGACTTAAGACCTTCATACTGCAAAGCCAACCAGTGCCAAATTAGTTTCTTCCATCACGTTCAAAGGTGTTTAGCCAAGATTTTACCTCGGTAGGTGTCTTGACCTTACTAATAGCGATCAGAGGGGAGGAATGGGAATGCCATTTATTGCACTTCAACAGAACTTGTAATGCTGAATGAGTATTTGTAAAGTGCTTGGAAAGTCTTAGAGGATAATCTTTAAGCCGAAGTAACTATAAACATCTACCCTTTTATACACCTTTTCAATACTTACCTTCATCTGTCCGGTTTATCTCCTGTTCAATGAGCCTTGAGCTACTGGGCCTAGAAGAAGGCGCAACAGATGGCTGTAATGAAGGGAGATCATCAACATCTCTCAAGTTTGCAAGCATATCTTGCAGCTTTGACCTGTTGGGCCCTAACCAGAAAAAAACAAAAAAATAAATGGTTTATGCATAGCTCATGATGGCACTAATTATATCAAATACACTATAGCAGCACATGCAACAATGGATCCTACCTTGCATTACCACATTACCACAGAAAAACTAATGAGCACCTATTTTCAGCAGTAACTAATCAGCCAGCATGAAATGAATTTCTTGAAAAGAAAGTGACAGAAGCGACTGAGAATTGTGAATGCACATTTTACCCCACTTTTATAAACTCATACTGCTACTTGCATGGGATGCTGAGGAATGCCTCCAACTGAGTCACACTGATTATTAGAATATTTACTTTTCCAAAACAATAGCTGACACTTGTGAATATTTTAAAATTTGTGCATCAGGTACTTTGTGCAGCATATTCTTATGACAGCATTATTATTTTAAATTTATTTGTGCAGTAGTGTAGTATTGTGAACTATATAATCAAAAAAATTATATTAAAATATAAATGCAACTGGATTCACTGGCCTACTTCCTGAAGCTACATATGGTGAAGACCCATGCCCTTCTTGACACTTACCTGTGCTTTGCTCCATCATTTTCCCACATCCCTGTTTTGACTGTTTTATATAGGATTGAGGCTGAAACATATCTTCGGTAGTTTTTCCTGTTGTAAGTTTAATTAAGAATGGGAAAATGTCTTACCCATAGTCCATTATGTTTTTTCCTAGACCAGTAAATAATACAGCTATTTTTAAGCAGCTTTAACACAGAAGTGTACTCTGAATACATGAACTCAGAATACACTTACTCAGATATATGTATTCTCTCATAAAACCATTCTATGATTCTATTCTCTTATTACTTCACAGGAATGGTTACTACAGCCTTGCAAAATCTTAAGTTTACTAATGCAGTTGCAAAATCTACTTTGTCCACCCTAACCATAATGACAGTAATAAACTAAATTGTATTTAACTTGTCTGTCACAAAAACCACCACATGACTCAGGAAAACAGTTGGATTTTGCAAGATTGCTTTACTATAATATCTGATTTATAGAAACAATATTTTACTTAGTAGCAGTTCAGTGTCTAAACACCATTTATGATGAGATTAAAGTCACAGAAACAAGCTTTGTACAATTTCATGTCAAGATATTTAGTCCCTTCTTCTTTCCCTGGACTTCCTTCCTCACATTCTTCTTCACTACGTGCAATATCATGAATAGCTGAAAACAGGCTGTATTTCTTCCTGATTTTACTGCATTGATGCCCTTCCAGTGATGGTTTGTCCATGGAAAGATGCTTAATTTCTGTACTGCAGCAAACCATTTGGTCTCTCAAGATCAAACCAACCAAATCACTCTAAATGTACTGTAAATGTACTGAGCAGTAGATATATTCATGAAGGAGCACTGGATGTCCAAGTGCTGCCTTACATAAGGATTTTTTCTCATAAATGTATAAAACATATTCTAATAATATCTGTCTATATTAACAATTAAATATTAAGTTTCATTATCAAAAGTAAAAAGCTGTTTAAGAATATAATTTCAACAGCTTGATTAAATTTCTGCTAGGTTAACCGTACAACTACTTAACCTGAACTACATAACACGTCTGTGTATTTTTAAAATACCAGACAAGTTACAAAACTCAATTTCACTGAAGTCGTATATTGGTATGCCCTCTCTTTCCTAACTATAAAGAAATTTAGAATCAATTTTGGGAAACATGAACACTTTAGTTGGCCAGCTCAGCTTCTCATCACACTTGCAATTAAATTCTAGTAACTTAAATGATTCCAAAGAAGACAAAAATATTACTTGAGAAATTTAAAGTATGGTACCTTTTTAATAAAAAGGAAAAAAAGGCGGTTCAGTTTGTGCATTTGATAGCATAATTCCAGCAACATAACAACTGCTGAGCAGCAGCCTACAAAAAGTAAGAAAACAAGTCAGCCTCAATGATGTGAGGATCTGACTCCCGTTCCACTGTTATGCATGTCTCTTTGGAAGTGAGAATTTCCTTGGAATTCATAAGCATCTTCCCACAAAGGGAGAAATATATCTCAAATTTCTACTGGGCTACATGCAATATTATTAATTTACATCATTCACACATGAATTCTCAATAT
>JAOXJK010000023.1:35800975-35834913 GCA_025774025.1 Xenus cinereus | reverse complement strand
AATATGACTAGATGTTTGAAACATAGCTGTCAATACAGTGTTTCATTTTAAACACTTCATCTGAGTTCAAAAGTTTTAAGGCTTACTTATTAAAAAAACACTGATTTTTACAAAACAGATTTGTATTTCAAGAAATGTAACAAAAATACAATACAGGGCTAGAAACTGTATTTCAGATACTGATCACAGTTTTTTGTTTGGATAAAAATGCCCAATATTTTAAAAGGCTAGTCCCACTGGTACAAAACTCAATTAATAAATCCTGTGATTTACAAATAAACTGACGGTCAGAGTTGCTTCCTATTTCGAGCCCTGCATAACAAATTATGATGACAGCATGACTTTCATGTGAATGTTAAGTATAAACAGGGGTAGAAATTAACCTGTTTTCTCCCTCTGTCATCTAATAGGATACTCAAGAAAGTTTCTGGTTTGTTTTGTTGGTTTTGGCATTTTTTTTAGTTTACATACCAGACTTTAGCTCTTCCTGTGAAACTGGCATGTTTCCAGCTAAGAAAGGGTTCTGAAGTCTTCTATATTAAAGTGTGAACTATTAAACCAATGTCTTGTATAATTTAAGTTTCTGAATAACAAAAGTATAATCCATGCTCAAAGCAGTATTTTTTAATTAATCCAACACCTGATTGGAAGAAGTTATAACTAATCCAACTATTTATCAGGTAACTTGATTGACTGTCATTAATTTCAACCCCTGAGAACTGGTGAACAGGAAAGCAGTCAGGAGCAGCAAAGTAAAAGAGTAAGTAATTTTAGGAAAACATTGAAAGAGAGATAGAATTAAGGGTGTGAAAGATGTGGGATTTATGATTTTAAGGTGCAATGTTTTCCACTTACTCTTCACCCCCTTTTTCCCCTTGCGCTCCTTTTTGTATTGTTCCTTGAGTTTGGTTATTACTCCCTGGTCGACATTCCAAGCTTCAGGCATGAGACACTGGTCTTCCTTTTCTAAACAAAGTGAAACAAATGAAACATCCTTTTTCAATAATGTCACCAAGTGATCTCCACTGAAGGAGGTAACAGCTGCTGTCAATGGCATTTGTCTTATTTTGAACAGACAGAAATAGCACCAAGCTTGTGAAAACTGTAAAACTGCTACTCACATTCCACTTCTATTTGCTCTGATTTTTTTTAACAAAAAATTGAGATGAGATTTCACATGCCTAATTTCTATAACCAAGCACATTGCTGTTCATAAATGTAAGCAACGTTTTCTTTATAATAAACCTGGACATATTTTTCAGCTTTTTGTTTCCTCCAGGGAAAGAAGGATTATATCTAGAAGCAGCAGCTATGTTACTGGTCAACATAACTTTACAACTCAGATGTTGTGTCACTGCATTTCAAATTCTCGTTTCGTTGTCTTTGTGTTATGTTGACATTTAGACAAAGCAGCAGCACATTTAAATCATTTTGGAACATAGTATACAGGTCACCAAGGTTTGAACAAAATCTTGAAGCCATGAAATTTCACAAAAAGGGGAAGGCCTGAGTTATTAGTCTTTGAAAAACTACACAAAACATTTCAACATGCCCAATGCAAAAAAAATCCTCCTCCTTTCTCCCCACCCCCCCAAACATCTCTCTCAAATTGTCTCCCCTGTGACATGATACAGAGAAGAAGCATTCTCCCAACAGTACGTATTTGGAGATTTTGAACAAAATGTGTTACGTGAGTTCAAATCTCCAAGTCACTTCTTCCATACGTGGAAATACTGTACTGAGGCAGCTCAGAAAAATAATTTGTGAGAGCATGGAGGTATTACAGCTTTTCCTCATATATATTTATTCTCATGACCATTAGAGTTACAAAATTTTTTAAATGCATTATATTTTTGCTTTGTTTTCCTCATTAAAATCTCAACCTTATTATTTAAAAACTAATTCCTTTCAGACCAAGTTTGCTTTGTACTTCACTATTCTAGACCTTTTAAAATATGAACAATAAGAAACTTATGCTCAGACTAACATGCAGAAAGGGTATTAAATGTCTGTAGAGGAAGCACAACACTATCAACGACAATCCGCAGGAGTCACTATGATTGGACACAAGATACAAAACCAGACATGGGTTGTTATGGGGACTGGCTTGTTAGAAATTAACTGTGCTGATCCTCCATCAACACCAAATTGAAGTGGAGTCAGCAGCATACTCTTGCAACAAAGGCAACCAATCGTATCCTGGGCTGTATTAACAAGAACGTAGCCAGTAGGGTGAGGGAAGCAATTATTCCCTGCTGTTTGACACTTGTGAGACCACACCTCCAGTACTGCACCCACTACAGTATTTCTCACACTGGAAAACTGTGTAACTATAGTGCTAAGTACCTCGTACTGACATAGTATAGCAAGTCCAGGGGAGCCACTAAGATAGTTATGGCAGCTGGTGCAAATGAGCTACAAGGAGGGGCTGAGAGTGCGTGTTCAGTGATGGCAAAAGAGGCGTCTTAGTGCTGCCTACAACTACCTAAGGGGCAGGTGTGGAGAAGACAGACAGGCTCTGCTTGGACTTGCATCACAAAAGGACAAAATACTTTTTAGCACGAGGACAGTCACATACCAGAATACTCCCCCTAAAATTTTATGGGAACTCCTTTCTTGGAAGATATCAAACACTTGACAGGAAGGAGGCCAGTGTAACCTTCTGCAAATGGACCTGAGAAGGAAGCTGGACTAGATCTCCTTCGAACCCTCCAGTCATGATCCTGTACTCATGGGTGACAGATTAATTCTAAACCCAAAGTCTCAAATTAGCCTTCTAGTCTTCTTGCAACAGCTATGAAAATAGAAACGTATGTATTAAGCTGAAGAGAGACTCTAAAAAAGAGCAGGCTAATTCATGTTCTCTTAATACATATGCCCCGTTAAGTATCACTAATGACCAAAGATTGCAATAAGAACTCAAAACAGGTATAAGAAAAATCATGCTTGAGAGAAACAAGTATGTATTCTTTCTGGGACCAGGTTACAAGTTTAATTATGCTTTTCCTCCCTGCCTAGACAAGATTTTTTGCTCTCCTCCAACAAAGTTTACATGGATTTATATTAATACTGTATTGTCAGGAAAATACTTAATACATTAACTGTCTACAAACTGTCCCAGGAGGCTTCCTGCATGTCCCACAGGTTCTGTTCAACTTCACAAGTGGATTCTGAACTACTATTGAGCAAGTGCTTTACAGCTGAAAAATTACCTGAACACTTCCGAGGACCTTTCAAGCCAAATAGGTTCAACAGATTACTGTAACTGGGCAGCAATGCTTGGGATCAAAAATGAAGCAAGAACTTCTATCCTCACTACACAAGATCACTCTTCTATGCTACCTTTAACAGTTTAACTCAAATCAAATTAACGTAAGTGATTCATAATGGCAGCTCCTTGAAGCTTATTTTTATATAAAGTTACCATAAAAGACTCAGGTTGAGAAACAAGTAATTGAAAAACATGAACATCTACAACTCAAAAAACCCCTCACTGTTTCTAGAAATAGAACTACTACTTTTCATTACAATTTCTTTTTAATGTTAGACTTTTGCTCATTTGTACTCAGCTGTCATCAAAAAAAGTAAAAATAAACCAGAAGTGTGAATTTGAAAACAAAAGAGTTCCTGTTAGCATACTAACTTTTTGGTAATGCAAGCAATAGCTACACTTATTGGCATAAATGGATACAATTTTAGTACTAAATAGAAGAATCAGAACAACCTAACAAAAATATTTATCATAAAAAAGAGTAACATTCCTAAATTTGTTTGGTGAACAGAATACTGACTGCTGTATTTAATGATATTGAGATGCATCCTCTTAAGCAGAGAGGCTACACCACACTGAACAATAATTTGGAGTCCAGCCATGAGCTGGACATGGCTCCAGTGAAATACAGCATCTCAGAGCAATTAGCTCATGAAGCAGCCACAGCTACTGTGGCTTATTTGTCTGTCAAGGTTTCAGTTCCATTATAAAGCTCAATTACTTCTCATTCCATCTTGCCTCTATGTCCACTCATGCCTAAGACTTTCCAGAGCAGCTTAAGGGGGAAACAACTCCCCATCAATATCTCTAGCCAGTTCTCTTCCCTCTTCCCTTCCCTATGCAGTGGGTTTATGTGGAATAATTATATCAAGGTAAAGTGGATGCTGGCATTCTGGGTTGCAGGACATGAATCTCAAAGGACAGAGAACAGTTTGTGAAATGTCACTCTTACTTTGTGGCTTAAAGATATATTCTTCTGATAAATCAAAAAAGAAAATTTGAGCAATTGAATAGTTCATATTTCCCAAAGTGCTAACACATAGTAAGAGTATAGCTAAGTCAGTCTTTATGACTCATGTTACTCTCTGTATCAAAATGGGAGAAGTCAAAGAGGACAAAATAACTTTCGTGTTCATAGTTGTAAAATACAGCTTTATCAGAACCGTTCAGTAGCAGAGGGCTTGGGAAAAACACACTGAAATTTCACGCACAAAATTTAAACTCTCTCTGCCTTATTATTAAAGAAAAGGGAAAAAGACAATGACCAAATGCATAAAATTTGACGAATCCTTACTTTAAAGCAGTATACAGAAAAATGAGAATATTACATTAAGAGGACTTCAGTCTGCCAAGTATTTATTGCAGGAATACTCAAAAAGTGCTGTGATTGTGACAGAGATCTCAGTCAATCAATAAATCACAATATATTCTTAGTGCAACCTTTTTTCTCCTGGTATAATCCTTACCCCAATCCGTTCCATCTCCGGAACTTCTCGATTCCCCATCACCTTCATCTGAGGTAACCAAAAAGTCAAACTCTTTCAAAGCTTCTTCTGTATCTCTGTCTTCACTGCTGTCAGATAGCACTCTTTTCCTTACAATCTGAAAGGTCGGGAAGGAGAGAAAAAAGCTGAATTAAATTACATGCACATCTTCATACTGAGCAGTACTGTCTTGTCTTCTATGCGAAATCTTAACAGGAAGTTGCAGAGGAAGTCAGAAAAGCATACATTAATAAACAAATTTCTAAGTCAAAATGAAATTTGTCCTGTGTCCACTAATAATCAATCACTTGATAATGTATCTACACTGTTCTAGGTGACTACTAGTTTTTTTTAATACCAGAAAAGGTACAAACTTTCTCTTAACAAAGATTTAAAAAAACAAAACAAAACAAAAACCACACAAATCCCACAATCTACAAATGCTGTAGAAAGGACTTCAGGAAAACCAAACTCACTCTACTTCTCTGAAAACAGCCTTTTCAACTCTCACCTCTGAAATCACACTACGTGAGGACCAATAGACAAGTCAAAAAAAAAAAAACCAACCCACAAACAACCGACAAGAGCTAATTTGCTTAGATTTGGCAGAAATCATTCCACCCTGAATACTTCCTCAGACATTACTGTTATTTAAACACAGTACTTCCATTTTAAACTGCATTTTCTTTTCAAATTCAAAAGCAAAATTTGGTAAAAAAACCTTACCAATTTTTGGAAAAGAAAAAATACACATTTTAATGAAGGATCATCATATGCTTTCTGCAGTAAATTTACTTCTCCCTCACTTATCAAAATGTACTAGATGCTTTACAATTATTTGACTAAGAGGTGAGCTCATGCCATGATACATGAAATCCATAGTATAAATTTTACTCCTACAGAAAAAGAAAAATTATATTCATCACAATATTTTGATTTGAAACCTTGCTAAGGGTCAGGCTGAAAAAACTTTCAATACATAGGCCAAATCCCACAGTTCATGAGGATGAATGACCATTTTCTCTAAATTCCATGAACTAATTTCAAAACCTGAAGCAATTCTAAACTTCAAGCTTCATTCCTTTGGCAGACTTCCTGAACATACTGTATTACAGATGATTTTACAGAACAGTCTCAGACATTATTTCACAATCCATGGATGACAGGAACAAGTTTACAAAGATCCTCTTTAAAAACTCTTTAAAACTGACAGTTTTTTAAGTGTTCACTCATGAAAATAGAAACAAGACATCCATCACAACACTCTTATCTGCTTCAGATGTTAGAAAACACAACACCCTGAATAAATATCAATTTTGAAAAGAGGATAGAATTGAGTACTGATTGTATGTATCTATTTTATGTAATCATATGACGAAATCATATAGCAAAGTATACATCATAAGGGAGTTTCAGGCATTTGACTGAATAAACAAAAAAAAAAGTTTATTAACTACATGTTAGAGTTTTTCCAGATGTACTTTTTCTTCCTTCCACAAGCTATTTAAAGAGAAACATGGCATTTCAGTTTTGTACCCTTCAAGGATAAACTCCTACAAGTAATTTTAAATATCAGCAGATCTATATAAATATTCAAGAAACAATGCATTTTTGACACGCAACATTACAAACAAAACCTTCAAACTAAGCTGAAAATTGTACAAAAAAGGGCATCTGCTACCTTAAGAATTGTATCCAATATATATCAATAATACTAGGTAGTATGGAATAGTAGAAAGAATTTAAAAAATTTTAATCTGTCACTGTAAACTTAAAGCAATAAAGATGACAAAGCTTAACTTATATGCACAAACTCAGAAATTTATATATAATTCCTCTTATGCACACATGCTTGGACACACCATCATAAAGATGCATTAATGATTTGCACGTGTACATACACAGTCATATACTTTGCATATAGGCATCTCATTAATCTCACTTTTTCTGTTCTTCGTAACTTTTTCAATTATTTTTTCCACTCACTGTTGCGGTATCAATGATTGTTTTCTCTCGTCCCTCAATGTCTTCCTCATCTTCTTCATCACTGAAGTCTGCAGCTGCATTTTCAAGAAACTTGAAGGTCTCTAGCAGAGAGGCAGAGTCAGTCAATTCAGGTTTCCTAAACGACAACAACAACCACCACCATGAGTCAAAAGAAACCATAGCAAAGTCACTTTTGCAATTACTTGTCTGTTCTGTTTATGATGGCCAAAATCACATGAAACTAAAATACCTGTAATAGTCCATTTAAAACTGTAGACTTAAAAACGTTTGTGGATTAAAAACCTAAACATTTTTCATAAACTATCTTATTAGAACCAACGATTTTCTTCATCCAGCTGCAGTTACCAGGACAGAAACTTCCACTTTTTATTTGAAAAGCATTTTAAAACAACATTCATCTGACATGTTGTTTTAAAGCAACATCAATACTGATACACCATCACTGAAAGCTCCAGCAACAAGGACATGAGTTACAACTACTAAGTTAGCCTCCCACGTGTACACCAGGGTACAGGAAAACTCTACTGCCGCTATCTGATGTTCCTCACCTTGCTGGGAAACATCAAACTCTAGTTCTATCATTCACTAACATGGTAAGCTTGCCACTATAAAAAAATATAATGGGAAAATATCATTGATGACTAAATGTTTAGGTAGACATTAACCTTAAACAAATAAGGAAACATGAAGACTGGGTAAAATTTCAACTGCGCTGGCACAAATTCAAGTAGTGCCTCAGAACAGGAAGCATAAGGGTTGGCATATTAACAACAGAAGAGGAAGAATCCAAGAAGCAGGACTGTAACCATTACTAAAACTCTAAAAGTACAATTAAAACAATCCTAATATTAACAACAGGTACCATGTTTTCCATGCAGAAAATGCACTTCTCCACCAATTCCTCAAAGATAAAGTGATGAAAAAAAATTATTCATCTTAAATTGTAACAATTGCTTCCAGTAAAACATTGTACATTCTTTATATGACTTCACAGCAGTAAAGACAAGCTGTATTGTTTTCTTACCTTAAATCAGTAGTCTGTTTTTCATAGTTCATCACTAAATGCATGCCATCTTGATTTTCACAACCACTGAAACCACAGAAGTCTGTCTCTCTCTTTTCAGAATTGCAGCTCTAAACTGTCTTGTACAGCTGCCCTTACTATCAGCAAGTGCCTTGCTAATGCTGAATGTTACTTCTGCCGTAACCCATTTCAGAAGGTTCAATCAACTGACAGGCCTATGTAGTAAGGCCTTTTAAACTCCCTGCAGAGTAAACACCCAATTATCCCTCCATCACCCTCTTATTCCAGTGTTTCTTCATAACACTTTTCAAAGGTTTATTACAGGAAACATGCAAGGGCAAAAGCTCTGATGTGTAATAAGGCGTGATAAGCAGCACACTTCCTTCTTCATGCAGTCCCTGCTCAAGCAGTTCTACACTTACATGACAATAATTAGCAGGAGTGGCTTCTCTATAGCCCAAGTATGTCTGCATCTCATTAAGAAAATCTGCTATTGTACCTTTTTTTCATTTACTCCTCTTTAAGGCCCAAAAATACCATTAAAGATTTCACTTGCCATTAGAAATTCCACATACACAGCAGCATACTATACTACGACATACAGTATGTTTTCATGGTCACAAGCTTTACTGAGAATATTCCTTCTATTTTCCCATATTTCATCTTAGATAAGAGCAAATTTCAAACATGCTGCCAATTTGCCTTGCTTCCTGCAGTATTTTGACTCTCTTGTTTCTATGACAAATCTGAAAGCATTCTGTAATATTTTTCCTTTCTTTTTCATTTCCTTAATGACTACTTTGACAGACTATAAGACCTCATGAATCTGCAGTAATAACATACTATTACTTTGCTGTTCCCAACACACAAATCTTTATAAGACAAAACTTGTAATATACTTCACTTCTTTATTTTCAGCAACCTTTGTGTGTCCTGGTCAACTTTAAGTGGACCAAATCATCCCACCACAACTGTATTTCTGTTTTTTCCTCTATAATTTGCCATAAAAAAAAAGCCATGTAAAAACATCATGGCTGCTGATCTATATTAGCAACAATCAGACATGCAACAGTAAATAGCAATGTCTGAACTAATATCAAACGTAGGATATAAAATTTTAATCAACACAACTTGTTATTAAGAGATGGGTATCCTTCTACAGGTACAAGTATTTGCAGTAATTCATACCTACATTGGGTTATGTATTCACTTGATCTTAAATCAGGCTCTCTCACATTCAAGTTCAAAGTGACCAGAGGAATAGGTGGTTATACCCTTTTTAAGTAACTGGTCTGAATTCAACTATCATATCAATTATTACATACTTCAGTGGGCAGGTGATATGCATAATTGTGTATCTCCATTTACACAGAAAATTAAAAGACATCTCATGCATCAGAAAACACAGTAGTTTGTCATGTACTTCAAAACTCCTGCACAGTACAGAAATGTGCAAAGTCAGCATAGTACCACAGAAGATTATATTGTGCTAAGGCACAACTTCTAAGAAAGAATTCATGAGAATCAAAAAAAAAAAAAAAGAAGTGACAGAATATTTAAAGTATTTAAAAGTTCTAAAGGGAAAAGAAGCTTCAAGCCAACAGACAGACTGATTGGCTATATTGGCCAATACACTTCAGCAGACAAATCAAAAGTAACTCAATAATTTAGCTATTTTTCATCCTTTGGCAGCACATACACATAATGCAATTTAGATATTATTGTCAGTATGAACATTTAGGAATACTGTAAAATGTACTTAAGGAACTGTCTGGCCCCAGCTAATTTATGTTACATACTTTGATTGCAATTTGAATCTTGCTTGTTTCGCTATTTTCCATCTGTTTTGTTTGTTTCTCTTACGGGGTCATTCACAAAGCAACATAAAAAAGCAGAAGTGGCAAAAATATCTTCAGAGATAGGGTATATAATAAACTGCTTTAAATTCCATTTTAGAAAAAGAAACACAACTCAACATTTCCACAGCTTTTGTAGTCTAGAATACTTTCTTAAAAAATAATGAGTGAAAGCAATAGAATGGAGCTCCAAAGGCTGGGACTGATGCATAAACTGTGGTATCACAGCCCTGAGTGAGGCAAGACAACGGCAAGGTTCAGGACCCGTTGCAAATAAAGGGAGACCAAAAAAACCAAAAAGGTCTCGGAAAGGACAATTCCTCCTTACTGAACTGTCCTGGATTAACACATATGTAAGGGAGAACAAAATTTTCAAAGCGCAAGGACTTAGGTGTTGCTTTTTCCCCAGCCATACTGTCTAAAGAAAAACTGCTGGGGAAGAACAAGCCAGAAAACCCAGACAGCAGGAGCAGCTACAGAAGCTGCCAAAGCAGAGAGCGTAGAGCAACCAGATTTTGGCAGGACTTCCTCAACAATGTGCTCCTCAGCTACTTCTTCTGAATCTCTTTCCCACTGCTCCTTCCTCAGTCATACTCTGCAACAGCACCCTCGCACGGTTTTCTCCCCAGAACCTAACCTTGCCTCCTTTGAGGGTTTCACCCCAGCTGACTTACCATTTCCTAACCAAACCTAAAAAAAAAAACCAAACAAACAAACAGGAAAATTTAATCTTCTACCAGCTACTGTTAACTCTGTGCATGATATCCTCCTCTCCAGTAGCCTTATCCAATTAGACAGGAAAGTCTTTGAGGCAGAGAGACTATCTGCTACTTGGGTCTGCACGTGACTAAGTCCAACAAGACTAACTGCTTGTCACAAGCATAACAAGTACAGTAAGTAGTGTCAGGAAGTACAGCCATACTAACACTGCTGGGTTTTCCATCTTACTGCTAATGGATGGGCAGCACGTAGATTTTGTGAATGTTACTCTTGACACAGGCACAAGGAACTTATGATCCCCAAAGACAGGACACTTTTTCCTGTTTAACACACAAAATTATTGTTACAAATGGGCTGCTAACTGAAATACTTACCTCTCTTAAAGTAACATAAACCTGAAATCACATGAATATTTTTCTCCTCAGGAGAAGTTGCCAGAATTTTCTGCAGCTGTGACTGCCCTGAAAATCTCATCCCGCCTTGTATTTTACAGGCTGTTCTATAACTAAAATTTGTCTTAACTCCAGGGCTCCTTTAAGACTAAAAATAATAATAATCTCTTCCCATGAAATCTAAGAAATATGATTTGTGGATATTCCACATGTACTATTTAAAGCAACCATGGCTCTTCACTGTATGGCCCACCAAGACCCAGCAACTCTGAATTTTCTGCCCTACAGTCACGTGGTTCAGGATAAGTATTTTGTGTAAAAATCCAGTTGGCCTGGACATTGAAATATTAGCAGCTTTACAAAAACTCTGTTTCTTACTGAGTGAAAAGTAGAAACCATACCCTATAAGAAAGGTGAAGTTGTTATGTGGAAACTAAAACAGAACATTGATGATACACTTCCTGCTCCCAACACGATCCAGAACATTCCATATTGCAAAGTCAAATTTAACTTAGACTAAAGGCACATAACAGACATGTATTTTCTTTGTAAGTGATACATTCAATATTTCTATCATTACCTTCTCCTTTGTTGATAATAACTCTTGAGAGTCCGTGGTCATATCCAGGGAGACTCTCATAAACTTCTCCCATGAACTACCCAACCACAAGGCCATTATTAACTGCCTGAGTCTTACTCACTCCACCAAAGGAAAAAGTAGAGGGGATTTTTGTTTGTTTGTTTAATCCAAGACATACACAAGTTATCTTAAATAAAACCAGATTTTATTGACAAATTCAGAAGCAGGAAGAAATACCACAGTAAATTTAAATAAACACAAGTTCAGCTTAGGCTGAGAAATGTTTCTGGGAGCCTGTGCAGGAAAAAGCCTGTTGTGACCCAGCATTTGAAGAGCTACTCTAGCATCCTCTTTCTTGAGCCATTCTTCTCAGCTCAGTTTTCTCCTCCTATCAAAACGTGCTACTGCAAGGCCATAAATTTTATTAGTGCCCCATAGAATTTACTTATTTCATGTTTTAACACAGTCTTTTTGGTGTGGCTAGTTGAATTCTTTCAAACTGGATACAATAAACAAATGCATGCAAATTCAAATATATTCCTTTCTATGTGGGCTGTATTTAAGAACAGTTTGTTAAATCTTCAATACTGCACAACATCTTTCATAATGCAGCACAGAAAATATCAAACTAATAACAAACAAATAATTTATAAAACTATGGAACACTTACAATCATCAAAAATTTACACACAAGGAACATGGGGCAGGCAAGACAGTCTGTCACAACCTTCGAAATCTCTTATGAATTCACACCACACAACATAAGAACCAGTGCAATACATACTAAAACTGGTAAGCAACACTTACAAAATGGTTTGGATGTAAATTGAAACCATGAAGGAATGCCATTTAAAAAGGAAATGCCACTTCTCTTGCCAAATCTAATCAGATAACTATAATAATAAGCAAGTTTTTAAAAGAGTAAATTAGAAAATAAATTAAATGTTTGAAGAACCAAAGTAACTTTTCTAAGTTCTTTCTCCATTCACCTCCCCTCTCTTCGCTTCTCTCTCCCACTGCACAACTTCTCTGTCTCTCTCCATTTCTTCTGTACCATGAGTCTCATGTGACATTTCCAAGAAGCCTCCCTCAAACCCTTCAGCCATAGATCTGTGCCAAGGAACTGAAAAGAGAGGTCCACTGGTACTACTTTCTTCACCCAAAATCCCAATTTGCCTATTTTTTCTTCCACTTCAATGCATCTGTTGAAAATGTCCAGCTCTAGCCTAAATCATGTACCTTTGAATGCCTATTAGGTCACTGCAAGATGACAAACAGGAAAAAGGTGAGAAAATATCACCGATAAAGGGAATAAAGCAAACAGATTTTGGATTTTTTTTTCTTTTTGCAATTCAGTATTTTAGTTCTGTATACTGTCTTGGTAACCTTTTTCATGGGAGTATTACCTCCAGTTGTTAAATTCAAAGATATCTTCCCAAATAAACCATTTTATAAGCAAGTCAACACACAACATTTATGAGCCAGTATGCAGCAGTTTCATTACATAGGTCAGTGTTAATAGGATTTAGAGATGCAAAAAGAGTTATTCAAGGCCTTCTGGTATAGAAAGATATTTGTTCACTAGAGTATATCTGTTGGAATGATTTGCTGTACATCAGAAAGATAAGGTCTTCAAACTGTTTAATTTTAATCTTTGAAAAGGTCTTTGGATTTGCTCGCAAGTGTTGAGGTTTGATGCCTTTTTGCTCATGTATAGTATAGGCAGTGTAAGCCACATGTGGTGATATATCATTCATGATCATTTTTCTTTAAGAAGTTTCTACTTAAATATGGTTCCAATGATCAAAACCTTAACAAGAACTCAGATAATTTATCTATATTGCTTTTATCTACACACACATCCATATACGTGCGTGTATACATACATATGCTTCCTATACCTTCATTCCTTTCCAGTTCCGTTCCTTTATATTTGCTTCCACTCGTGTCAAATGGTAGTCAAATACCTCCAAGAAGGTAAACGAATTTGACTGTTTACGTTTCAGGTGGTAAGATAATGCTATTAAAAAAATTAGGTGACAAGTGAACTGAAGATACTTAAGTACTTTCATGCTTTCAAGGCTACACATGACATTTGCAGACAGCCTTCATTTCTGTTTCAGTTTGTTGGAGGAAAGCACCTCTCACTGCCGGTGTTAAGAATTTCAATCATTATTATAAAGTTATTATTTTAGTATCTATTTTTGAGTCCAGTCATGCCAAGTGGTACTTATCTTTTGTAATGCAAGTGAGCTGATCTGAAGAAACTGAAAACAGACTCCCTTTTAAATTCCATGAAAAAAGTAGAAACAGGTCTATATCTATCTCAGGTTATCATATTAACATTTCATTTATGGAATCAAAATCTTCCAGGGTGCATTCAAAATCCATTCAAAATTCAAAATCCATGATGTCTTGAGTGCTAAAGTTTTCAAAAGGATCTGTACATTAGCAAATAAATAGGCAATGTAAGAATACAAGTTTGGCCACAGATGTAGCAGCTACTAATACATAAAGACTGAAGCTACTTCATGTAATAATAAGAGAAATCGATTTGGCTTTAAGAGACTTTCAGATAAAAGTAGTTTGCTCCTCACTGTACCAAAAGATGAAAAAACCAATGAGATGGAGGGCATTCTCTGATGTAGCTACAACCCTTTAAAATAGAAAAAATTAAGCTGAGGGGTATGAGGGACAAGATGACAATTTTCTGAAATAACTGGAGCCTAACAGAATTCAAATTATGTAGTGTTTGCTGCAAATAAATATTAAGTATTTGCACTACAGTAACTATTATAGGCTTCTACATACCAAAGCAAAGAATATCAACTTCACAATAATCACCCCAAACATTCTCACCAGCCTTTCCCATAAAAAGGCTTGACTTACTTACAGCACTGAGTGTCCGAACCCCGGCTGTTGAAGTAGGTCTAACCGGTATAACAGACAACAAGGTACAACTGGCAAGTTTTTTGGTATAGCAGACAACGCATGAAAATTTGTAAAAGATGTAATGAGTTAAGCAGAGGAGGAATATCCTCTCTACCTACCATGAAGTATACAGTTCACATATCCCTGGAATCAGAGCAAAAATGCCAGGGCAACAATCAAAGGCAACCCAAAAAAGAAGTGGTGGGTATCTGCTGTTGTCAGAAGTACAGTCAGGGTAGATCAGGAGGCTGATTAGCAAGTAGCACAAGTAGCAGCAACACAGACTAACGTGCTTACAGAAAAACCATGCTGAAATCAGACTCTGCTGACAAGTAGTGAAATGTCTCTGTTTTGTTATCCACCACTTTCATCACTCTGAGAAAGTACTGGTTGATTACCAATAAACAATAGTCAAAACATAAAGGAAGTTTTGTTTCCCGTTTCCATTACACCCTCTCTCCTCCCAAAGAGATAACCATATGGTAGCATAAAAGCATCAAATACCATTTTTACTTTCCTTGGGATTTATCACAAGTGTTCAGCTGCACAGAGGGCAGTTTAGCCAATCTGTTCCTTCTGTAATTTACATTGCTATATGGAGAAACCTTTAAGGAAATTTAAAGCTAATGCACCTTCCATTTTTCTATTCCTGAAATGCATCATTGTATCCATTTTTCCTTCTGTTTTTCACTGTGTCATTTTCCCCTCTACTGTAGGTTATCTTCATCACATTCACCCACACTCTTTCCAAACTCCTATTGATTTGTCTTCATTGTTACTCATCCACAAACTTTCTCTTTCTTCAATCCCCGTGCTCCGCTTCTTACATTCTTCTTTCCATGTAAAAATTTTTCTAAAAATCAGACTTAAAATCTGCAGTCTCAGCTGGATCAACAATATTACGCAGTTCTTCCAAGATCAAACAAATCAAGCGTTCTCTGAGCTGTGTTTTCACACTTTAACAGAGATACTCCTTGTTAGACTAGATTCATTTCCATGCATTAAGTTTTGTCCAGCACTCTGCTCCTAAAGGCAACTAAAACATCTTCAGGTTGACCACTAGCCTCAGACTTGCTCTCAGATATGTGACATCAATGTTCATTAAATGTTTTGAACCACAGAATTTGCCAAACTGGCTTAAGCAGTTCACAGGCTTCTGTGGGTGACAGCAAAGCTCTCTCCTATAAAGAGTTGCACTGTATCCATACAGCCAGAGAACATCTTCATCCACATTTTAGTTTGCAACTGTCCCAACATCTGGTGGTCCTGGTAAACACACACGTATGTCCTTATTCTTCCTGGGATTGCACCAATTTTGGTTAGTTTCTTGTTCTTCCAGACTCTCACTGTATCTTTTCTCCTCTGCTACCACCAAACTGCAGGCACTTGTTCATCATACTTCTTCCAATGGTACAAGCTTGCTGTGGCCCCAGTTCTCTTCTCACTTTACATGTACGCTCAGAGGAACGAGGCTGCTAAAAGAACTGCCATCCCGGGTAAGCAGCCTAGCACTGGTGAGGGTGTTTCAGAAAGTGCCCCTACCTCAACTGTGAGCCAGAATTATGCTAGCTGAGCCACCTAGATTTCTCCTAGTTTTGCCAACTCTGTACGTAGAAAAGCATTGAATTAAGTTTTCATGCACTCGGTAAGAATTCCAATGGGGATCGGGAGCAAGATTCCTGTGCCTTAAATCTTCATCACTTATTCAATACTAATAGTCTTCAAAAAGAATCTGTTCTATACATACAATGCTGACCATAAATGAGGCAGGGAACAGGTAAGCATGAGCTAATCAAGAACAAAATTTCATCTCATTTCCTGATTCCCCATCTGCCGTAAAGCTGCACTTTGAAATCTCACAGGCAAGCGATGATGCAGTTGGGAGGAGGTGAACAGAGCCACATGCCACAGAAACAGTGAGGTGTAACATTTTACAGTATCTAGTAGCACAAGATGAAATTGCTGTTAAATAACAGACAGTCTCTGCCAGGAAGAAAGCCACAGAATGCCTCCTGCATGGAAAATTGAAAGAGATGGTGTAAAAACAAACTTGAAACACCCAGAAGAATCACAGCATTGAAAGCTAGTCCTGTACTCAGACTGGCCAAGGAATTTTAGCAAAATCTCAACTTTTTCCTCTCAGTGAGAGAGATCTCAGCTGACATCCGCAGTCTCAAAAATCACCCATGAAGACAGGCATGAATATGTTGAACAAGATCCCTGGAAAATTATTCCACTGTAAAACCCTGGAGTCACCTCTCGCACATCATGTATCAAAATGCTCCCCTAAGCCTTCCAGTACAACCTGCCATCTTTTGCATCACACGTGAGATGAAAACAGTTTCTCAAAGCATGCAGCTTCACCAGCCTTGCAGCCGACAAGCTCACAGAGCTACAAAGGAAGGAAACTCATTTTTCTTCATCAGTGAATATCCTCAGCCATAGGGTAGACTACAAAGTGTTAAACCTAGTAACAGATCTACCCAGAAGGCAAGTAGATAGGAAAGAAATGCAATGTATCCAAAACTGCTATATCAAAACCACTGTCCAACCATTTAATCCATCAAATAATTACCTTATAAATATGTCCATCTGTTTCAAAATTGAAGTAAACACATTTAAATAAATGTTTAAGTGTGAAAAGAGAAGCTTTATTTACCCACTTCTCCTGAAAAGAAATGACCCCCTTCATCAGAAATCGAACTAAAATTGTTACTGTAATCTGTCAACCATTCCTTGTTCTTCAAAAACAAAGCTGCTGTACATAAATGGCATGGCTTGTCAACTATGTAGCAGCACAATATATTTTAGTAGCTTGCAGGTTTTCTCATACATTCAAATTTTCCACCTCACAGCATTAAATTTAATTACATAACAATGAACTTCTGCCCTTATGTAACTTGTTGGCCTGAAGTTGCTGCAGCTATTTGCTGGGTATAATGAAATTTTACAAATGCTTTTTAAAAGACAGAATGTGTCATATAACAGCATTAGACCTAAGAAAATAAAAGGTCTTGAATTCTGGCACATCAGTATAAAAAAGGAAAAAAGATGGAGAATCTTCAAGGAAAGCTGTGCTCACTGACAGAGCACAAACTGCTGGGAACAGCTACCTCATGTATTGTTCAGACAAACAATTCTGCACCATTTTCATTATTTTTCAAGTTTTGCAACTACAATATCTTAAACAAGAACAAACACTGTTTTCCTGAAGCCTCTACAGATAAGTTTCAGATTGAATTTGCTTTTTTTTTTTTTAAACTCTGCATGGAATAGAGAAGAAAATGGAAAAGAGCCTCTTTGGTTTTCAACATTACTTAAAAGTAAGCCCAACAAGCTTTTACTCTCATTGAGTGACTTTTCATAGTATTAGAAATACTGAAAGACAGAAATGAACACCTTACATTTCAGTCACATTAACATATGTATATCCATTAGTGGAAAATCAAAAGCTTACAGGAATCAGAATGTAACAAGTGACTTTGTCTTTCAGATCCAGTCAAAAAAATCCTATAACTCATAGATTACCACGTCATAGCACGGACCAGAAGAGCAAAGCCTGTAATCAATACAGTAAAGTTTCTAGCAATACAAATAAACCATTAAGTTGAAACAACGCTGACATCTAACCACTTAGCAGTTGTATCTCAAAGAGGCTTGATTTGACTTTGTGCTGCCATTCAACTGAAAAAAAAAAATGTATGGTGCTTTTAAGCTGTGAATCTTAAGAGTTACTTCCATACTTACTGCTTAATGTAATAAAATTAGTAAAAATTGCTCTGATCTCCAACCACAGAAAAAATCCTGAAATATTCTCAATAAACAAAAATTTGCTCTATAATATTAAGGCTGTTTATGTAGACAGATAATATTGTCATCCTAATGCTTACCCAATCATTGCGTTTTCTTTAATCTGACCCTCAGTGCCATTTACCATCGGCTCTTGATTTCTGTTTTCCTTCTCTGAAGCATCACTTGAGAGGCCCAGTAAAGCTCGTACTCGCTTTGACTTCACATCCAATATTGTGTCGGTGTAGCCCACTTCTTGTAGGTATCTGTAGGAACAGAACTCATACTAATCTTACGTGCGTATTTCTCTTACTCAAATCAGTAAATGAAAACTTCTCCCTAAACTCATCTTCAACCCCTTAGCTTAGCAAAGTATGGTACTATGCTAATGAAACATGCTTATAAATCATCCTGTACCAGCTGCAGAGGGATCGCCTCTTGCAGTACCAGCCTCTACAGTCACTGAGAAAAAAAAAATAATCAAAGAGCCTAGCAGTCAGAGGTTTTACAATACGTTATTCATTCTTTTACTAAAATGGATGGAAAAGCATTTTCAATTAAAATACTTACAACTGGCTTATAAAAATCACCACAGTTGCATGTACAACATGGCCATTTTCTTATTCAAGACATGGAAACTACACATGAAGCCTTACAAGAAGTATCAGATATGTACCTTATGTAAGCATTATTAGAAGCCTAGAAAATAGTGGGAATAAAAACAAATTCTGTAGCTGTGGCTACTAGCAAGAGCTGTTATTTATAACACACTCGATTTGGTAAAATCTTTGTCTTTCCTTTTCCTTATTCTGCAATGGATCTGCAAAATATTAATTTGTCTTGCATATAAGGGCTAGGCAGCGAGAACCCTGGACTAGCTTGTATGAAAACCTCAAGGTCTAAAGTTGGCTGTTTCTTCAATATGTCATATTGCCTTTGGGGAAACACGGGGGAAATAATGATATTTAAAAAAAAAAAAAAAAGTAAAAATCGGTCTCTGTCTTTCCTCTAGAATATGGAGTTAATAGCAATATCTTCTCAGGAACATTGGACTGATTAAATAGCCAATATTCTAGAGGACTCCAAAGAAGAGAAACACTATTTTACAAGAACAGCTGTTCTTGGACATGCACTTTTCCTGCAGGAACATTCTCCTCAAATTATTCAACAATATCCTCTACATAACCATATCAGGGGAGAAATACTGATTGTTTGCTATATAAAAATCAAACAAGACACCTACGCAAAACAGAGTCCATCAGTAAAATGTACGTTGTATTCAGCACTGTGTCACTTATTTATGAATTGTGCTGAGAAGTAATGACTTGTCTTCAAAATCAGTTATGACTAGTTTATTGACACTTATTCATCATGCCTGCAAAGATTTGAGCTCTTGCAAAAGAAAAGCATGTTCGCACTACCCAACGGACAAATTTAACTTTTGTGTAATTCCTTGGGAAAAGATCCTTTAATATAAGCTCCAGACTTACTATCTCCCTCCCCTCTCATTTAATCCTCTGTTACACACAAAAAAAATTAGAAAGCCAGAGTCTTGCTAGCCGATTAGAAGACCTTAGAATCTATCAGCGTGGGGGATGAGGCAGATGCATGAATAAACAGAGACACTCTGATGAGAGGTCTTTAAGAGACCTCTTCACTTTAAACCAAGGATTGTAACCAAGGCAAAAAAAACCACACAAAGATGTGACCAAATAGCTTGGAAATTAATTAACTCATTATGACCACAATTCAAAAGCTAATTTAGATTAACACAGACATTTGCTTCATTGAAATGAACTATGAATTAGAAAACTTCTAGTCTAACCTTCTGGATATTACTCTTTTCTGCACCACAAGCAGGCCAAAGTAAAAGTTATCCCTCTCCAACATCAGTTATTTTTATTTATATAGCTCTTAATAGAATTACTTGTGTGTGTTGTTTTTTAATTGCAATAAGAATTGTAAAGTGTCATGACCCACTGTTTTCCCAAGCAGATTATTTTAATATCCTCAGTGAAAGAAAAGCAAAGGAGACTCGGCGTTTGTGATTTGACAGGGCTTCTCATCTGAGATTCTGAAATATTAAAATTTTTCAAAAACCTAGGAAAGGTATGGCAGAAGCTGAATCAACTTCATCTCACACACTAACTCTTCTTGAAAGAAAATATAACAGAAAAAAAAAATCAAATACCACCACCACCACATTTCATTGCCAGATTCTTTCTCTTGTGTTCATTATTCAAGTCCTTTTTTCAGCACTTACTGTCTCAGAAGCTGTCGTCCTTGTTTCCATATTAGCTGACTGTTCTGTTGTGGCTGAATCTCTGTCTCATTCCCTTCATCTGGAAAAGATCATTTAATTATAAACATTTTTTCCTTTGTCTGAAAATGATCAGGAATGGTTTAGTAACAAAATAAAAGATTCAAAGTGCCAATAATAAATCATGAGCGAGAGAAATGCAGATAGCATGTAACTGTAGTACTACGTACACATAAAGATTGTCAGGTACATCCTACTGTATGACAGCAACTTCCACCAGTCATCAGCGCCTCCCTTTCTGTCTCACATCCAAAAGCCACATCAGACTCCTTTTTCTTTAAGGGAACATAATCACATAGACAATCCAGAGTTCCATTTTTGCATTAACCTTCCAATGTAATTGTTACTTGTAATTAGTAAACTCGTAAAATAAGTTTGAATACAAACATCTTTAACTGCTCAAAATATCAAATGCAACTGCAGCACGATACCTATTTACAACTTACTGTCTAATCAATTTCCTTAATATTTGACCAATCAACATAAAACCAACAGATCTACTCACATCAACTTTAAAGACATCCCTTTTTGTATTTGTTTTGTGGGAGGAAAAAAAAATACAACAGGGATTGTTTATTTTTTAGCCTCAAAAGCTGTTGAAAAATTTTCACCACGTTTTCCACAACCACAAGTTTGTATCCAAACAGTAGCACTCCAGGAAAATACACAAAAAAAGTATGTGGCTGTTCTGGTGAGCAACCTATCTGAATGCTGGTCATCAACAGCTACACATTTATTCCACATATAGCTTCATACTTCATGATGGAAGGATTTGGTTTTCCCCTCCTCCAGGAGATACATAAGCATATGCTTCTCAAGATAAAAGATCTTGGGTTAGTATCTATGAATGCCTCTACAGAAGTTGAAACCCTTGTGGTCCAAACACTAAACCATGAACAATCTTCTTGTATAAACAAAAATTAAGAACCAGAAAAACCTGTGGTATAATCCTATGAGTAACTTGATACGTAATGTGGAAAGCTATTGTCTTTACCGGAAGTCATTTACCTTTAAACAACTGAATTAACACCACACGCACAAAAGCCACCACACACACAAAACCACCACCCACCTAAAGAAGCTATCAAAGGCTAATCAGAATTCACATGCAAGGAGAGCCATTTGAATTTTATTCATCTCAAATTCACAAACCCACTTAATAGCAACCGTAAGAAATAATCAATTGCACAATGATTTTCTGATGACAACTGAACACAGCTGGACCCAATGCACAATTACCAAAGCTCAATCTGTAAGAATTAAAACATGACTGAGGTAAATCTGCCTGAAAATTCCTTTTGAAGGCAAAAAACCTTCTTCTGAAGGCACTATTAAGTATATCTACAGAGAAGAATTCTCTTTTGCTTAGTCTCCTCAAAACTGATGACCGCTAGCAATAACAGCTGTTTACAGATGAGAATGAGGAGACTTGCATTATGAGCAAATAACAGCAGAAGATATCACAAGCAGTAAACAAACAAACATACAAAAGGCTTCCCTTTATCAGGAGATTGAATGCTTTCTTCAAAATTGTATTACTGACTCCCCAAGAGATCATAAAGTAAACAAACAACAAGGACCCATTTGGAAGAACTACTACAAACACTTCCACATTTTTCATGACTGGGTAGGAAAAACAGGGGCCGGAGAGCAAGGAAAGGCATGGACATACAACTCCAAAGCGGAATATTCACAAAGTTTCTATTTTTTAGTTTATCTTCCATCAGTCCAAATTTGTTATAGAATAAAAGTGAACATTTCTGACAGCTACATGTATAGAATGAAATGGAATAAATCAGAATAATGGAATTTTAACAAAGGTAATTCCACTAATGTTCACTTTGTGGAAGTAATGCACAGGCTATGGCTCTGCCGGGCAAGCCAGGCCTTGCACTATATTCCTCAGGTGGAAACGGGAGCAACAGTCTATAGCTGCATCCTGAAAAATTACAAAAACCAAGGATGTCTAGGATCTCAGTATGATCAGGATAAAGTTTTCTAGGGGCCCAGATATAGATTGGGGTCTTCCACTTCGTAATACCAAATTAAACTATTCCTTCCATTAAGGAAATAACCTTGATAATAATGTGAAATAAAATTTCTCAAAAACTCATTGTATCTTGGACAAGAAAAGCCTGGTGTAAAGTTTCATCAGTTGGTGTGGGGCTAGATGTTTTGATTGTTTGGGGTTTTTTAATGACCTTTTGAATCCAAAGAGGTGAGAATTAACCATGACAGTAAACTAGACCATCCCTTCCACAAATCAAGTGACAGAGCTGAGGTCTGCAGACTTTCTATATTCTTCCTTTATGTACACGTGGTTCTAGCTCCGTTGCTGTAGTACGAGAATCAGGGGACTGAGATACAAAAATCACCACTTACTACTTCTTTCAAGGGCTTGTCCAATAACCAGATGCCCATAACACCCCCTTTTTGATCCCCCAAGGAAAGCATAGGGAGATTGAGAGAGGAATGAAAGGAAGTAATTTGAATTCTGAATTCTTCAAGTTCACTGCTTAAAACTGTTTGAAGTAGGAGATGCAACATCTAGAAAAACAAATCAGCTTTCCAGAGACCAAGGTGAAAAAATGTCCTCTCATACCATAGCATTGAAGTTAGTTGAATGCGTTACCAATGATCATTGGAACTTCGTAAATAAATTCCCCAAACTCTCATTTATGTCTAATATGCACTGTCGTTATTTTTCTCCTGGAATACCATTGAGGTAATTGAACAAAAAAATACGTACTATACATTTCATGTCCTTTGCCATTAACTTTTTATTCAGAAGAATTATTCAAAGATAAAATGATTCTATAGCTATAAATCTAGTATCTCCCTGTTCCAAAACATCTATACACATTACTAAGAGAAAAATTATTCTCTCCAGGAGCAGTTTAATGGATTGGGTTTTTTTAAATCTAAACTCATTTAATTTATTAATAGACTCTTTCAGAGCATTAGCATATATTTTTAATTTTATAAGAGTAAAGTACAGTCTTTACTAATCAACTCTATTCCCACTGCTTCCATTAAGTGGCTTATTTTATCAACACTATCATGTCAGCATTTGCACAAACCACAGTGAAGCTTTTATGCCAGTAATGAACTCATTCTTAATAAATTCTTACCAGAATCATAGTTTGGTGGCTTCATATCTCCCTGATTCAATTCTGTGCCATATTTTAATTTGTGATATTTAGCCCTGAAAGAAAAAAAAAAAAAAAAGAAACTATTAGCACATTTAAAGGGTATCCCTAAACACATAAATGCCACCTGTCTTCACTTGAAAAACCAGCCCTTTCTGCTAGGCTAGAAACAAAACAAACAATTTCAGCAAGAATTCAGATATGTAATTTTTCTTAATTATTTTTCCTAAGCTTGACATGTAAATGCAAAGTGAATACTGATGAAACACAGGGATCAGTATACTGCAGATTTTACAAAATGTTCTTGCCACAGAAAAGGTTCCTTTGCTGTGGATACAGTCTACTCCCTGCTTCCCCACCACAAACCCTCATTTTTTTTTAAGCAATCACTATGAAAAATTTTTACTATCCATGTCAATTCGGTGCCATCTACTTTGTATGTCACATTTTAACCTCCATTAAGCAAACCTTAGTTTTATTCTTCGAAATGCTGTCCTTACCAACGGCAGCAGTCCTTTGGTTAGAATTATTCTAAACAAGATTTAATACTGATAGGAGCCCATCTACACCAGTTTCTTTTAAAACTTCTAGATCTGCCACTTGACCAAGATCATAAATGGAGAGTTCTCTTCTGAAAATACTAGCCTACAGAAGGCCTATTGTAATAAATCCCACAAAGCATGCTATATGATAACAAGAATAGCCAGGAGAAAAAGGGAAATGCTTTGTAATTTGAAAAGCTTCATCCTACAGAGTCAGTGTTTATACTTTTAAACACACACAATAATGCCACAGTAGTACACCATTACAAATGCACATGAAAGTTTTTAAAGATTCATTTGAGTAGTCTTTTAAGACAGTAACAGTGAAACTGAGGCAAAGAAAGCTTTAGCCAGTTTTGCTACCTGTTCCCCTCTTCTTTCAGCACTCTCTGTAACTTTTGTCTCTATGATTGTTTTCTGCCAAACATGAAAATTTAGACAAGTCAAAAAAACCCTGATTCCCTATAAAGCTTTGTAGGCATCCATAACCGGGCAGAAAAGTGGCACTGATACCAGCTCCTACCCTGAAAGAAAGGCAGGGAACAATTTGGGCAATGCTGGGCATGTAGCCTGCCAGTAGTGGGGTGACCAACTAGCACACATACATGCAGCTCCAATGCAAGTGTAAGGCAGCAAGACACAGGCTATAAAAGACAAAAAGAAAAAAAAAAAATCTCACATACACCAACATGAAAACAGGCTTTATTAGCTCCACTACTCACAAGGAAACTCTTCCACTTAAAGTTCGTTTTTAAAAAAATTAATGGGTGTGACACTTCATCATTGTATGAGGCAAGTCTCACTAAGCTCGAATGACTGTATCAAGAACGACTGTTTTCAAGTTACACCTCTTGATTGCTTCTCAGACATCTTCACTGTATTACTACTTACTCATATTACTTATACTATATTACTTAGATTACTGTTTTCTTTTGCCTTTTCCTATTTCATCAAGAAAACTCATTAATTCTAACAAAATGGTGCTGAGGGAAGCAACGCTTGGTAGCTCTTATGCTTCAATATCGCCAGTACTAGTTTCCTACTAAGCCAGTTCCATTTTAACTACAACAAACATTTAATTCTGGATGAGAAAGGTAACTGCAGAGTGAAGAAATGCCTCTTAGGTGTAGCAACAAAGAGAGATGAAGGAACTCACTTCTTCCTCAAGAGCTAGAGCGCTAAGCTCTAACTCAGCTGAGCAGCAACCAGCAAGGAAAGGAGAAAGGGTACACTTGAAACATATTAACAATAAGTGAAGGACAAACATTTTGGCCAGTACAGAAAAGAATAACCAATAATAGAACAAAATTAAATCTAAATGCTCAATCAAAATATTTATCTTTCCTTTTCCAATTATCTGTTTCCTACATCTCACTAGCAGAGAGATGTTACCCTGGTAAAACAACTGCCCTTCGTTCCTGTTAAATGCTGACGCTAAGCATACTTTTCCTCTACCATCACTAAAAAAGTAATGACTAATTAAGAACTAAGAAATCCTCTGCTCCATCACTAATCTACCTCACCAACTTTAAACATACACTTTGTCAAAAACTTCAAATTTTTATGCAGTCAGCAATTCAAGTGACCCTAACGTTTAACCCATTCTGATTTGACTTATGAAAAGTGAACAAATATTAATACTTCACTTCAATCTGGATTAGTGACCTATATTGTGGTCTACTTAATTCCTGCAAATAATTTCAGAGAATAGTCAGTTTTATGGTATGAGGCATTTGTTTTTAGCTCATAGATCTTAATAAAGCTCCATCATACTCTATGCATTGACTGATCTTCTTATCAAAGTTTTGTTAACAATTTTCACCCTGAGAACTAAAGGAAAGTGTTAGCTAGGTTAACTGAAAGGATCATTCCTTATACCTTTGTTGTTCCTCAGATCTCTCATCTGTTCTCCAAAATCCATTTTTCAAAAATTCAGCCTGCATTTTTTTTTTAAATGTCTCAGTATATCTATTCCAGTCTGTTAAATCTGTGTATGCTCACTTTTTAAATTTCTTTCCCTCTCAAATCAACAGTAATAATCTTCTTTCTTCTTACTGACATTTTCTTCCCTCATTAAAGGCATTACAAAACCAGTTCAGCAAAGTGAGATTATTTAGTCTGCAGACGTTCTAAACTATTAGTAGCACGGTTTCTTAACTGGTTCCTCCTCATAAGGCAGTAGTTTTTAAAGCCTTTGTTATTCTTCTTTACTTCAAGAGGATAATCAGGGTTACATGGTTTTGTACACCACTGGCCCTTAAATTTACTTTAAGGCCAAGATAGATTAAGATTTCATCTTTCAGAAGATTTAACTTTGTATATCACAGAGACCAGTAGAAATACAGATACGGCAGAAGAACCATGTCCTAACAAAGGCAGGCAACTGAAGACCCAATAATCCTAAAGAGAAATCCTTTGGTTTTTTTAATATTGCTGAGAAAGTTAAAAACAAAAAGCCGTAGACCTTTGGCTGCACAAAATGACAAAAAAAAACCCAACAATGCCAAACTCAAATCTGAATTAATTAGAAGCAATTAGTATAAATTCAGGTGTCTGAGCAAGATATCAGTCAGACACAACAGAGAAACATGAATAACACATCAGAGTACTTGACCTGTTTAACTCACCTTCAGCTATGGTCAGCTTCTAAAGTTCAGAATATTTTTTTAAAAAGTAACAACCTATATAGATAGCTAACAGTCCACCAGGGAAATATTTTCTAAACTTCTTCAGGCAGCAAGTATGAGATTTATTATTAGAAACTTTCTTATGGTACAGCTGAAAATGTCACAGGTATGAAAGACAAACAATCTTCTTTCTAAAGCATAGTAAGGAAAGGGCTGAACACAAGGATTCAGACCCCAAGACTAGAAGGAGTCTTGACCGGTCAGTTGCACATACTGCAATCAAAGGCTATGAAACTTCTCACAAAAGAAACTTTAATTCTTTTCTATACAAATTCTGAGTATAGCTTATTCCATTAGCATGCTCATATTTAATGTATTTCTACAACAACAGAATATCTCCTGCCCACCTATCGTGCTTAACTTCTCTGCTTTTTTTCAGAAATGACAGAGTCCACTGTTTCAGAGCTTCAAACTGGCCCTTTGCAGTTCACAGTAAACTCTAGTTCACACATCACAGTAGTGAGATGCTATTATCACAAAAAAGAGCAAATGTGCTTTTAATATAAATCAGTAAAAAATTTTTTTAAAAAAACCAAAGTTTCTCCAACTTTCATATCATCTGGTCAAAAACAAGGACAGAGGTTTTGGGGAAGGGGAGGAAGGAGGGAAACAAGTCACAAAGATGAGTCTTTATTATCTGAAATTTGTTCAACTTGGATGATTTACCTTCAATTTCCGAAAATTACATCCGAGTTATTAACAGCAGGCAGAGACTGAAAAATGACTTGTAGATAACTAGCTGAAGGATACAACTTTATAGAAGGTATTTTCCACCAGAAAACTGGCCTTCAAGTTGTTTGGAAGAAAGCTATTTTGGGGCTAGGAACCTATGTTAGCGGGTAGATGACCTTATTCAGATAAATATGAATCTTACCACTGCTCTGGCTTTTGCACTTCATTACACAACTCTCTTTTTTTGATTAGCAGGATTTTCTTTAAAGTATGTGTCTTCTGTGCTTAGAGACATTCAGCATGGCTGCCACAAACACTTCAAGAGTTCCTTAGGAAAATGCTAAAAGCTTTCACCTTTCTAGATTTCCTAAGACTAAGGGCAGGGAAACCTTTCTGAATACTTCACACAGAAACAAGTTTGATCCTGATCAAAAAAGGCCACTATTTCTTGGAAATATCTGTCGCCAGACCTGAAGCATCTGATCCAGCTGTGCTGAGGGAGCCTGCCAAAACATCCGTAGAAGATCTGGGAGCCGCCGCCAAACCAAGAGACATAAACAAGAATGACTGCCAGGAACAGCACGGCAAGATATCCTACCCAGAGGAGAAGGCGCCAGCCTTATGCTGATCAGACACACCAGTGCAGAAAACAACATAAAATTAAATCAAGTGTTTCTAGAGACATGGCTCAGGAGTCCAGTTCTTTGGCTGAAATATGTTAAGACAGGAAATGAGCTAGACTAGATGAAATACGACGTACTTGAGAGGAACAGTACTACATTTCAGCTGGCTCCTGAAAATCCAGAGGAAACAATGCAATTTTCTGGTGGTGAAGCAAGTATTGATAAAGTAATAAAAAAGGAACCCTCAACGGCAAATAGCCTCACACTGCAATCTACTGGATGTTGGCAAAACTACATCAAAACTGCTGTTGAAGAAATGATAGTGCTTAACTATTACCTACCTCCTTCTAAGCTCTTTGCTATTCCATGAATTAAGACTCTTCAGCAGAAATAACTGCACCTTAGTTACAAGCAGCAAAAAGATAATCTTACAATTACCAACACGAAGACTGAACATTAAACTAAATTCATCAGAAAAACATGAGAAACCCAAAGTAAAACTCATTTTCTACCTTACTCACTATAAAATTACATAAGTCCCATGAAACAGAGAACAATGACAGTGCTTCCAAAATTGGTTGTTTAAACTTCTAGAGCATTTGGTTGATAAAAGAAATGCTGAACAGCACCATACAGAACAGCAGCTCATAAAAGCATGTATCTGAGAAAAACAATGTCACTCGCTTCTTGCTCATGGTTTTCTCAGAGCACTGTGAACACAGGCTACTCTGGGCCACAACTGCATATTCTGTTCTGTTACTCATAGCTTATTTCATCTAGCTAAGAAAGATTTGGTGCCCTGCAAGGCCAAGGCAGAACCGAAGGACCACAGGAATGCTTCCCTGTCCCCTCCCACCCGCACCAACCTTCCCCTAACTTGAGCAGAAATGTTTTCCACCTACCTTGTAGGATCTCATTTTCCAGCTCTGAGATCCCAGTGGAAAAAGCCAGCACCCCAACAGACTACTGCCTGACCTGGCCGATGTCTGATTTAGGAAAATGCTAGGAAAGACAGCAATGCTTCCAAGCTCAGTATGCTGCCATTCTTTTAAGTATCAAGCAAGAATACTTGCTGGGAGACATTTTAAGCAGAAATACAAGACTGTTTCTCCAGAAACTGGCAAATAATGCTGCTGTTTAAAACCACAAACTTATAAATTGCTGTCTGCAGCACACACCATTCACAAGCATCACATTTACTTTAAAAACCATTGCACACGCATACTGAAACTGTCAAACTGGATCGGATCAGCTGACTGTAGCCTACTGACCTGAGTAACCAAGGCTAATACCATACACTGCAGGAAAAAATACAAGAAAAGATAAAAGATATCTATGTAAAAACGGCTAAAAAGAAGCCATCGGTTATTTTTCGTAAGCCTGACAGTGACTGCTGTATTAGGATTTAGACGTCTAAATTTAGGTTGATTTTACTGAATGCAACTGGGGGGCATTTTCACTATCCATATGGAAGTTTGATTTTTGATTTTTTTTTTTAATCATACAAAGCTTTTCTGATAGCACACAAAAATGTATTTACATAGTCTGATAATTTTAGATAAATTGCTAATTTATGTGGGTTATGAACACAAAGTATTAGAGATAACCCTAAGTAATCGGGAATAGCTCCCTCAGTTTTGAAATACACGAAATTTTACTGCATTTATATACCTTAAAGCATACCTTTAACTGCACAACAATGTACTCCATTGCCTCTGTCTTCTTTTAAAGTGACTCCAATCTTTATAATCATGCCTCAAATGCAAGTCTTTCCACGGCTATAAACTGTAATCCTCATTATGAATACATTTGATAGAGGATCAGTGCCATAACAAGCCTGAGCGAAAAGGGTATCTACCTTAAGCATTCCTCTGAGAACTCCCCAAAAGGAGCTGGAGTCCTGAGGCTACTGCTGGCCAGGAAACTGGCTGCAGCTCCATGCTAGGGGATGAATTGGTTGCTACCAGAAAGAGCCAAACTGGTGTAAGCCATATCTCACATGCTAGAGCAGCCCATGTAAGATAAGCAAATCTAAATGCAATACAGCGATGCACAACTATTAGTGTCCTTCTTAAATTATCTGGCAGGAGTATCCTACTCCTTATTTGCATATCAGTACATTTCTAATCTTATTTCTACTAATACAAACTATTTAAAAGAGGTTTATTGCATTAATATTTTAAAGTAGGAATTATCTGATAGGAAAATAGTATGTAAACAGGAAAGTACACATAAGAATAAAATGGTAAAGTGGACTGGGGAATTCTACTGAAATCCCCGAGAACAAAGAAACAGATATTTGATTAACTAGTAAACACAAACATTTTTTCACTCCTCACACAATTAGCCTCCAGAAGATATTCCTGTAGAGTCTATAATACTGAAAAGACTAAAAAATTAGCAAGATTAAAACCTAGTAACTACTAGACAGTTATTCAATATTTCAGTTGTCAGAGATTATTAAACAAAGCTAGTACTTTGAACAAAAAGAGAATACACTGCAATTCTGGGGTATAATCTACACAGGGAGGTGGAATTTACCAAGGAAGAAGTATTCATCATTGATCAACCATGGGGTTTATTGCATGTTTTTGGAGCCATACTATGTTAGCTATTGTTTTTACCATAATGCAGACCTTTAGACTGCTAGGTTTATTTAGTATAATAATATTTGTCAATTTGAGAACTGAATATATACAGAATAAGTATTTCTTGGGTTTGTCAAATACAAAGGCAAAATAAACTATCTGTCTTCCAAATTTCTTCATCATGTACTCATCAATAAAGCAGCATACCTTTCCTGTTTAAGTGCATATTCCAGCATTTTGATTCTTCGCACTAGATCCTTCTTCAGATTTTCTTGTCCTTTCCTTTCACCTTGAAGAAAAGCGATCTGGGCCTGCAAAAGGAAGTGTTCAATTTAGAATATGCTTCCTCAAAACCATTCAGCATAGCTCTTAAGTGTGTGTGTTTCCCCCATGTCATTTTAAAATTGATTTGCACAGTTCAAAACAAATTGGCTGTGTTTCATAAACATCAAATGCTTAGACAACACACTGTATAGATAAACCTTCTAAACTGCATGCTCATTAGAGATTAAAAAAAAAAAAAAGATAAGAAATACAGCAATATTAGTTTGTTTGACAGGGTTTATTTCCTCTCTTGGCTAAACATCCAATAAAGGATAAGGAATAGATAAAACAAGCATACAAAAAGCCTTCAGGAAATAAAAGCATCTACCAACAATAAGCAGGAGAAGACGATAAAGCATTTCTGCTCACTAACTGTAGCAGTATATAATTAGTGTACTTTTCTATAGATACGTGTTAGATACATGATACCAGTCAAAGAACTGAAGTACAGCATGTTCAGCTAAAAGAAAAAATAAAACCCTGTTTGTAATAGTGCCAAGTGTTAATTATAATACTTACTAAAATAGGTTAAAGAAAGCTCTCCAGAAATACTGTAATTAAGAGAGAGACAAAACTGAAAACAGGGAAAGGTATTTTGGTGAGGGAGACAAGGAGAGAAATGGCACAGAGGTAAATAAAAGCCAAGTAGAAAACAGACACCTAACCTTTACTGACTTCCAGAAGAGAATAAGTATTTAGTTGGGTGTGAGAGTGTGAAAGGTGTTCTTTAAACAGAAATTGACGATATATACAAGATATTCATTCCTAATCGCAGAGGCAGAACTATCTGCTTTCGTACCTCATGCTCAAAACAAGTCATTTATTAGAGGCAGGTTCTTGTGCTGTCTCAACTCATGAATACACTTTTAGACAAAAGTGCCTATGGACAGTCACCACTTCACACCTCGGCCTCATCTGTGTTGCAGACCACCTGCCATTTTCAGAACCAGAAGCTTTCTGCACCTAAGTCTCCAAGTACCTCAGCTGTCTCCTGAGAAGCACAAACTGGATAAAAGGCAACTGATCTAGACCACCCACTGTTAAACATGAAGACAAGTCAGCCTTTCATTTATATAATGGCCCATTGCAGTTCTATAAGCAGCATTTTCTGTAGGTACTCCAGTCTGTGCCAATCTCTAGGGTAAGCTTGGGAGAAACAAGGAGTATCCTCTCCTCACCTGCCACAACCTTGCAAGGAGTCCCAGATATTTTAGTTAATGGCGACAGACACTTCTAAAGAATAACTTATCTGACTTCAGATTTTTACCCCAAAGTGAGAAAAAATGCTATTTTCTCTCCACCAACTATAAAGGAAATGCACACAACAAACTCAGTTGAAGTTTGGAGATCAGGCAAGATGAATTCCACTCCAAAAGGCCATTTGCTGGTAGCCAGCTACAGCAGCTGCTCTAAAATATGACACCAGCTAACATAATTTCATTGCTCAAGTACAGCCAGTAAACAGTTTGACAGACACCTGAAGGATCCTTAACCATCAGTCACCCACTAGAGCTGTCAGTTTATAGTAAGTGAAAAAACACTGGCCACTCTCCAATGGTCTTCACCTTCAATGGGAGAAATGCATCTGACTGCCAAAAAACCCTCAGCTGAATCAAAATGAAGGCCTCTGTCACTCTGGCATCAAGCTTCTCCTCACTGAACACTCAAACTGGGATGAACAAAAACCTACGACTGAATTCCAGCATTCTTTTTTTGCTCAGGTTTAGGGAAAGGCACAGAAGAAAGAAATGCTGGCTTCCGAGTCTGCACTTCCCACCCTGAATAAATAACAGTAACAGTGCAAGAAGCACATCAGCTCAACAAGGTCACCATCCTTCTCAGTAACAAGAGGAACATCCCAAGCACATACAATTTAGTTTGCAATAACTGCACTCGGATTATAATCCACATACTAGTGCACTGCGATAGTGATTTTTCTCTCTCTGCCTCCAAAGAGGTTCAGCAGAAATAAACAAGCACCCTTCTAGCCAAAAAGTAAAAGAACATCAAAGCATATGACTAAAAATAGTAGAACATGACGTAAATACACATTTGACTAGAATGAAAAAGATCATCCAATGCCATGGGGACACAAGCTGAAGTGATCTCTGGTGTGACCTGCTGTCTGCAAGCAATTTCTAGCTAAGAGTGAACTGACCAAAGAAGCTGGAATGATGTATTTTTATCCGGCAGGTTGGCAAAGGACAGCCGGGAATGGCCTGGCTCAGGCACTGCTCTGCTATGGGGTCAAACCAGCACTACCATAACAATGAGGTTAAAGTCATCTTCCACTGGTAGCAGCCTAAACAAAGAAACAAAATGCAACTTCTCAGTACTTTTGACAGCTTAATTTTGTAAGAAAAAGAGACTTAAATGGATTTGATTAGGAAATATCAAACAATGCCTCCTTCGTCTGAAAATGAGCAGTCACACTTGCGATACAGTGCAGGCCTGGCTCCGTGACTTGTCCGACTAACTGTTTGAGAATCAAAATTCAGAACTGTCACCAGAAGATTCTTAAGCACATGAAATAATGTACACATTCCTAACTTTCCCTCTAGAGCTGAAACATCTATGCCTTATGTTCAACATGAAGGAAAACAATTGGGCTCTATCCCTTCAGGGCCCCTGGCAGACTATATGTATTACACACATATTGCACAGGAAGAAATATTAACTGATTCTTTGGACGTCTTTTATTGTCAGTGGTATAACGATGCTCTTACTGATGTCTTCTAACTTTTCTTTGTTCTGGACTTCCAAGAATTCCTTGTGTTTATTACTTTAAAAGCATGCAGAACTCATGGCCCAAGAGCCATCTCTCCAGCCCTACACAAGCTCATTGCCAGGATCTTTCAAGGTTGCTATATACTTTACGGATTGGTAGTTTTATTGGTAAATAAAAGATGATTCAAGGATTGGAGCATCTCCCTTATGAAGAAAGGCTGAGAGAGCTGGGACTCTTTAGCCTGGAGAAGA
>JAOXJK010000023.1:35790482-35800875 GCA_025774025.1 Xenus cinereus | reverse complement strand
GGGAGTTGGACTAGATGATCTCTATGGTCTCTTCCAACTCTAAAAAATTCAGTGAAATTCAGTGAAATCAAGAAACAGACAAATGCACCAGAGGGCTTGAGAATAATTTTGCTCTCTCTGTGAGGCTGCACAGTTTCTAGCATAGTTTGCTCATGCTTTTCTTCTGAGTGGCATACTTATGTCCAATAGTCATTATTTTTGAGAAATTCTGGCTCTGAAAATGGGAATGCTTACATTTGGTCAGAAATATCCAGAAAGTAAAGAGAATATTCCCTCTCTTTCCCACAGGATGTTAGTAACACTTATCCCTTATCTATGTAAGTATTGGATAATTACAATTAAGTCAGCCTCAGTGGAAAACAAAACATCATTGATATACGTAAGCTCACACTTTATTTAAGAAATTCTTAATTATAATATTCAGGTTTATTTGTAATGGACATAAGGACAGCATTAAAATAATAACTGAAATTTTGTATTAACAATACTACTGTAACAGTCACAGAACCACAGAATGATATGGGGTTGGAAGGGACCTCTGGAGATCACCTAGTCCAACCCCCCTGCCAGGGCAGGTCCACCTAGAGCAGGCTGCACAGGAACGTGTCCAGGCAGGTTTTCAATGTCTCCAGAGACAGAGACTCCACAACCTCTCTGGTCAGCCTGTTCCAGTGCTCTGCCACCCTCAAAGTAAAGAAGTTCTTCCTCACATTTAGATGGAACCTCTGAGTCCCTATGTCATAAGCAGATTTCATTCTTTACAATGTTTGGCAGTTAACTGAAAATATGCCAAGGAACCTAAATGTTCATACCACAAATGAAACAATTTGTAGTATAGATGAAAACTGAATAAATTAATACACTGAGTTTAAATATGTAAAATGACAAATTATGATTCCTCAGTCTCTAGAACAAAACAGCGATAACTCTAGGTTCACCATTTCTGATTAAAATATTTAGCCAGTGTCTGTCTACACGTCTGTGCAAACATTTAAAGTGCAAGAGGTCTGAGTTTAAACATGATGAAAAGTAGAACTAAACTGCACAGCTACAGGATTCTTACAATTCGCATGTAAGTGGCAGAATTTTACCAGTAGATTGAGACTGCACAGGCAATCTCCTGTGGTTGCAGCTCTAGCAGAAGTCAAACCTGAAGTCTGCGCTACCTGAGGGAGCAGGAGAGCAAAGGAGGATCCTCTCCACTTTGAATGATCTGCAGCACTGTTCTACACTTCTGCTTTGGCCACTCCTGAGAAGGTTTGCCAAAAATGTCAAGAATTCACAAATATGCCCAACAAACAGGTTCTGCGACAAATGACCTTCTGGCTAATAAGGTTAAAATGCATCGAGTTGTTAGCTCCTCACCACAAACCTGGAAAACGCCTACGGGGATCACACAAAAATTTGTATTGTTCGGTGCCTCATGGGTGGGGCGCATCGTCCCCATCCAGCGCCCGGCCCCGCTGGCTCCGCAGCGAGGAATCGAGGCAGCTTCCGCATCAAGTTTTTTCCAGGCCAAGTGCTACAAGTTACTGTATTACTTCTCAACTGTTAAACTAAAATCAAGCAAGTCAGGATAAAGAAAAAAAAACACCAACAACAGAACCAAACAGAGAATATTGGGAAGAATATTGGAACAGCCTATTTCAGCTACAATTGTATAGTTCAAGTTTGGGTTTTTTTTTTTTTCCACTTTATCTCATTAAAGTTTTTAGCATTACCAACTGCAACAAAACTTCAAAGCTTCATGCGCATCCATTCTAAATTAGTAACACTGTAGATATCTTAACTATTCCACTTCTTTACCGAGAGATTTTAAAAATAACATTCATTCTTATGTTAAAAAATAAATAAATACTCACGCAACAATATTGTTGTTTTAAGAAATTCCTCAAAAGACTCTAAGGCCACATTACTGTGAAGTGGACAAAAGGGTGAGGCAATGTTTTAGGTAACACAGGGTTAGAAACAATATTTCTTAAAGTGTTTTTGAATTCCTAATACAGGCCTAGCAGCCATAACAATATAACGGAATAATTAAATTGCATCTAAATAAATCTGGGTTTTACCAATGTTTTAAGAAGTAAACTGAAATTTAAGTTTCCTGGAATCAGCAACCACAACAAGAAGGATGTTAAAGAGAATATTATATCTGCACAACTTTCTATGCTGACACCTTGACATTACAGAAAAGCAAGAGATTAAAAAATATATTTTCTTTTAACAAAAAATGTTTTAAAAGAAACAATGTTACGGCTGCTAAACAAAGGATGCACGTTTAATATCAGCTTCTATCAGCTCCTGAATTTCACGGCTATTTCAAGTTAAAAGGTGATTTATTTTTTTTAATTCTTAAGACTCAGGAACTATAAAAATCCTTTCCATTTTTTTCTTTAAAATATTTATCTTAATATTTTAGAGTAAACCTCACTTCAAATTTTTAAGCACTCTAAAGTCAATAAGCATCATTTGACAAAGTAAGAGCTACTAAGACATTGAATTCTGTATATATTGCTTCCATAATTCAAGAACAAGATCTTCACAGGTTGAGAGAAAAAGTGAGGGAAAAACATGCAATAAAAGTATTGAAAAAAATAGGCAGGTGCTAAATAACTAAAAACATATACAGATGAATCAGCCTCAAACAGTCGTTCTAACTAGTCTACCGACATCTGCCAGGATTCTGCAGGTTGCCAGGGAGCTCAGTACTGTAGATCACAGTCGGGTCACTGAAGCACTACATATTTAAATACATTTGTAAATACGTGTAGGTATGCCTGGGGCGAGAGGGGTGGGGGGGAAGGAGGGGGGAGCAGAAGAGATATAAGACAGGTACAGGGGAGGGGAGCAGGGAAATATTAGTGGTCTAGTATGAGGGGCAAACAATTTTTCAGGCGCCATACTTCACCTTGTAACACACATCCACTAGCAAAGAGAGACTAGGAAGCTTTTGTAAGCACCTGTAGCCATTTACAATAACACAAAACTGAAGTGGGGCCACAGGCTGAAATGAGCAGCAGGTACCAGGCGCATGTAGCTTCACCCCACAAAGAAGCATGTCACCCCATTTATCACCTGCACGCTCACGCTGGCCAACAGCACCTCATGGGACCAACACACAGCACAATCTGCTGCCGGCAAATTATTCTTGATGAACTTCTCAGAATTGTCCTAAAACTGGCATCAGGGCTAAGGCCTGAAAAAATTAAACCATCCAAAAGAGATCAAAGGTTTAGCTTATGGTAAAAAATGATGGTTGAAGAAGCCATTTACTTACATTCTTCATCTCTTTGAAAAGACTGTTTGAAAAACAATTTCTTATCAGTGAATTCAAAACTCATAGGTCATCCAGAATAAAAAAGAATTTAGTAAAAAAAGACCTTGATTACTAATTTAAGCATCTCAACCAACAGAAAGGCTTTTCTTTCTGCAGTTTGAAGTGTTTTACTAGGCAGATCTCTGTTCAGATAACCAGTCTTTCTTTTATCCACTCTTTAGTGCTGCCTTTCACTGTTCTAACAACTGCAAATGTCAAAATACTTGCTGAGTAAGCCAAGCAATATATATTCAGCTTATTTAATCATTCTTCATAAGTAAAAATCTCCTCTGATCTTCCAGTCATTTTTGTAGTACACTTAAGTGGTGAGCATTAACTTCTTTTTTCCATTTTGAGTCCCAGGAGCATGCTCCATGTAGACTGATGTAAGGACAAAAAGAAAGCAAGTTTAAAATATCATGTAATTTTATAGGCAACACTGCAATGACATGCCACAAAATAATGGCATATTATGAGCTGGAGTCCAAATTGGAAAGGAATTACATTTGAGCATTTGCACTTGCTGTACAAGAAAGGCAGAAACCAGCAACAGCAGTCAGCACCAGGACTGATGAATAGACTTATGGTCCACATTTAAACCAAGACAAAGGAAGTTCATAGGCTGAATGAATCACTTGGGGTATAGCAAGACAAGGGAGGAGATATCTGGAGGAGATTTGTAGATTTGGCTTTGGTAACAAAAACAAGTGAACCAGACTTGACCACACAAGCCTTTGCAAAGGCAATCCGTGCACTCCTGTTTCTCGCTCCTTCAGCCAGAAACAGCTACTCCTTGTATTCAAGCAGCACCACCACCCAGAACTGACTACAGCATCAAGTGAAACAGATACAAAAATAACTGATTTTGTTCTCACCTCCTGTTTACAAGCTCGGATATGAATATCGTGCATACTATTTTTTTTCCAATGCTTTTGCAATCCTGCCCAATGTCACTGCCCTGAAGGGAAACATATTCCTGGCGAGGAGCAGAAAAAATGCAGTCTTTCCACACTGCAATCTTTAACTCAACTTCTTTGTCACGCGGTTATTTTCAAAATATTCAATATTAGTTAGCATATAGCAAACTTTTCAAATAGAAAAATAACGTCTTCTAGATGAATACACCCACAGGCCCATACAGAACAGGTCACTATGGTAAAGTGAACCTCTCTTTTCACATTTCAAAGTATTCTTATTTCTAGCCTATTATGTGCAAAGCTTAGATCCTGGCACTCTGAAGTGATTCAGAAGAGCTATTTTGAGTATTTAAGCATTTCTCAGCATTTAAAAACAAAATATAAAAATCCTTCATCTATGTCTAAGTCAGTCTTACCACATTTTTAGCTAAGGAACTTAGAAAGGAGGACTTGACAAGGCCTGGCAGCCTTGTGAAGCAAAGTATGTGAGTAGGTTGCTGACCAATACCCATTTTCTCAGAAAACAGTGTACAGATATCAATTTTAGTTGAGGCTTGGCATTTGTAGAGCCTTACTTCTTTTAACATCAAATTAAGATGAACCAAAAGTCTCTTGAGACGCACGTGATCTTCCTTGGGGAAGTTTACACAGTCTGTCCTAGAATTAGTAAGTAAAGTTTCAGTGTCTACTGAAATGTCGATAAATGCTGAGTTATATTTGCAACTTGTTGTTCAAACAGTGCAAAGTTACTTACCCCTGATGCAATAAAACTGACATGAGCCAAGACCTTAAACAGAAAAAGCAGGGCTACAATCTGAGTAGGACACAGAGAAACTGATTTAAATTATAAACATGCACTAGTAAAAGACACACAGGATGTTTCACCATATGCTAACCTGACATCGAAAACCAATGGTTTCCACCTAGAACATAATAGCTTATATCATTTTTGCTTAATTCAATAATTCTATAGCAAATCATGAAAATCAGAAAATCCTCTACTTTTTTAAAGTGTAACTTTCTTTGAAAAGTGTTTGTAAGCTTTAAAGACCACTTGGAGACAATGTAACATTGCAAAACTCTGTCTGTTCATGCCATGTCAATATTTACAGAAGCACCTTCCTAAAAGAATTAGGGCCATCTAAGAAATACACTTTCATTCACTTAAACTAAATTACAGGTTTAACAGATTTGAGAAAAATGGGAAAATCTGATGCCGGGAAATGCTCGGATCATTTATGCAATTAAAAAAAAAAAAATCAACTACTATAAAAACCAGGTAAAGACCTGCAAAGAAGCAGTCTCATCAGTTTGTATTTACGTTCTACTTTTCTACAAAAGCTACACATTTCTATAATGCAGCTCTTTTGTCACTGAACATTTACTCTCACTAGTCCTGTCTGCTTAAATAAAACAAGCCACGACAGTTTATCAATGAGTATATCGGGACTAGCTGGCAATCACGCACATAAGCAAATAGGAAAGAAGAGTACAGAAGCTTCTCTTTGCTTCACGTGAATTTGGCAATTAGAAAGTTTGCTAAAAAAACTTAGCAAAAGAAAACATCTCTGGTAGTCACTGAGACCCAGTTAGCATCATCTTTCCCAACTAAACACACCTCAGTATTGTGACCATGACTTATTTTCTTCCACCTTTCTTTTGATTTATCTGACGTATTTGAAACAATAAAGTTGAAAATATTGTTCTTCTGGGGTGGAGAAGATTTGAACATTAATCACTGTTTTCTTTGTAATATCTGCCTTATGAGAAAAAATATTTTATTGAAGACTTCTACAGCACTTCTGCCAATTCATCTTTCACAGAGAACCTCAGAGATTCAACCCACATTATCATATTTGAAAATCCTATACAAAACTTCTTCAAACTGTATTTTATCTTCTATTTTATTGGCCAAACCAAGTCTTTAGGACTTTTCCATTAACTAAATAACTGATTTTGTCGACTGACTGCTCATTACTTTTCCTCTGAACAGTATTTTCAGATTATCCAGCTATTGGAATGATTTTTAACTAGAAACTTAATCCAATAAGAGGACCATTATCTAAAAGCCAACAAACTGTAAATATCAACTATTTCTGAATCAAGTAACCAATGTCCTAAACCACACTATAAATAGCCACAGCCATCTGTCTGATTTGCCCCTTCTCCTCATTACTCTAACTTGCCTGTCTCCGAGGACACAATCTTACCACAAAGTCCGCCTGGTTTCACCGCCTGCCTCTTGCCTCACAGAAGCAGCAACAAGGGGGAAGATCACCATCCCTGACCCCCCAGAAAGCTAACATCACTAAATCTGACTTCCATAACCAACCTCAAGAGCTTATCTATTATTTCCATCACATTCCTTCTATTACAGTTGTTCGCTATAATTTAACTCCATTTTCTGTCATTTCATTAATTCTTTCCTTAGCATTTGGGTGGTTTTGTTCTTCTTCGGGCACTGTCTTACAAAGAATATTTCTAACACAGTTGTAGAAAGACAGCCACATTGTATCCCCCCATTCTCCATAATTTCCTTGCAAACATTTTCAAAGGAAAGTTTACCTAGGAAAAATAATTTCAAGGTAACGCTATCAGTTCCCACTACTCCAAAGTAGTCTACTACTCTAAAGAAACAGGTATCAGTTAGAAGAAATGAAAACTTTAGTAGCGATGAGGGTAGGAGCTAGAAAATTCCTTAGCAGGACACGGGATGTCTACACACGCAGTTACACACAGCATCGCAGTTTGTTGCAATTTAGAACATTTGTGAAATGCGGAGAAATGCCAAAGTCTGCAAATCAGCATTTTTGCCAGAAAAATGTTTGTCAGAAGCAAAACTTTCCACAGCAACATATGCATCGCTTGCAGAGACAAAATTTCTAGTCAAAACAAAAGCCATACACACACACAGAGAAGCCTTCCGAGCTCATGCAGCCCAGAAGCAGCAGAGCTCAACAGCTTTGTCGCTTGCTGGGACAAGGACGCCGTCGGCAGCGCTCAGCTCTGCGGGGGTCCCAGCCGCAGAGGCAGAGCCCCCATCACTCTCCCCCAGGGATGGCAGATGGCTAATTAAAAGGGAAACAACATCCGCAACAGAGAATCACCCCCAACTAGTCAGAAGACGTATGGTTTAGGCAAGACACCAAGATGGAAGGCATTTCAAACCCTGCTTGCCTCAAGCAAAGAGACAAATTTCAGTGCCCTGCATATGCATTTGATCAAACTCTTGGCTATTTTGGGATGGGCTTGTCCAATACATAATGACAACTCTGAAATGCCTTGGAAACAAAGTCCAGAAAAATGCAGCATGAAAAAAGAATTGAAGTTTAAAACTTTTGCAGAACAGGAAACCTTTTCTTGTCAACTCTCCCAAGCAGCTGCAAGAAGAACCTAAGAAAAGGAAAACTTCTGAAGAGATACGAAAATAAGTGATAATGATCTAAAACACAGTTTGTGAATACTAAAATGATGATTAAGAATGTTAGTACTTATTCTTGTGAATTACTTTACAGGGCATCATGAAAGTTTATTCTTAGGATAATTTTTTGATCTGCAGATGTCAAAGTACCATAAACAGAAAGCAAGCATTAAAAGTGAAATATATAATTAGCAGATAAGCTGTATGAATCTGTTTTCATTCTGATTTGAAATACACAGCTTATTAATGAAACTTGCAGAGATCTAAATATTGATATCCTCTTTTGCCCTGAATGAGGAAGATTATATAATAGAGGCAACAGTAATTTGAAAACAACAAGAAAAATAATCAGAAATTCAGAGTAAAGATGGGTATTTGCCAGGGAAAGCAAGATAAAGGCACTTGATAGGAAGAGAAACCTTGGAAATGCACTACTAGACAAGTAACTAAGAACAGAGAGTAAGCTGCCTGGACCTGCCAACTCATGTATGTTATAAACTCCAGGAAAGAGGAGGGCGTGTGTGTCACCCAAACAAGCACCACATAACGCAACAGAAAGGTACTCTACCTGAATATCACATTTAGTTCCACACAATTAATTGCAAGGAAAAGAAAAAAAAAAAGATAAAATAAAAAGAAGCCTAGAAGGGAAGAAAAGGAAGACAGGAAATCACAGTGGGACTGACTGACAAGGCGTTTTTCAGAGATAGAGTTTAGCTTAACCAGCCAACAGCTACAGAGCAGAAGCTAAGCACAGTAACACTGTGGCATAAAGTATCTGAGGTATTTAAGTATCACAGCAGGTAAGAAACTGGAGGAAAAAAAAAAGTCTACACAACCTAACAAGATGAATTGCAGATAAAACGTATGGGATACTAAGACAACCTTACAAAATGGGTTCTGTCACACAGCTTCCCACGAGAGCGGATAATCTCACATTTAAATTTACATTGGATGAAAGACTAGTATAATAGAATCAAGAGCACTGAGAGAGAAACTGACCGACCTGAAATTTCCATTATTCTGTTAAACACTTCCAAATATATGGGCCAACGAAAGGCTTCAGAAGCAGCACAGAACCGGTTTTTAATTAACGCTGCTCATCCTTCAGCTGTACATGTACAATTTCTAAACGCCATCCTGTAGTTGCTGAACCCCGAGCACAGACCTCTCACACGGATCAAAGAACATTGAACCGCAAATGGTCACAGCAGACGTAAGCCCGATGTCTATAGAGACAGCCGAGAATTTTGCACCTTTCTGAACATGACTCCGCAGCAGATAAATGCTGTTACAGCTCATGGCAATGCCAGCCACAGCTAATTATAACTTTATTGAGAAGTTTTGGCAAGAGCCAAAGGCGTTCAAGCAAACAACTTGTAATCGGGTTATATTCCCAGTTCTGCCATTGATAACGTATGACTTCAGCAAATAGTTTAAATACTCTGCTTCTTTCCTCCACTCTCATCCATAACACTTCCCAAGCTTTTGAGGGACACTTGGAGGAAGAAGAATGGCATTCTCACCTCTGTATAGATATGCAAAGTGTCATTACTACTAACACACAGGCAGAATTTCTTAGGTCCTATGAAACAATTTTTTTTTTTTCCAAGCCAATTTCTGGGATCTATATCAGCTATGAAAAAACATCAAGATATTTACAAGACTCCACTGGATATGTGACACATGATGTTCTTGCACATAGCTAAGCTAGTTACTTTCTACATAGTATTTACTGGATGCAGTGAACAGAAACATGATTCAGTTACTAATTAATTTTTCATTGAATCACAGAAGTTAAAATAAAAAATACTCTTTAGTCCTTAGGACCACTTCCTTTAAACTCCCACAAGGGAACCCTCCATGAAGAATGCCACATCTGCCACCCGTCTCAGAGGAGTTGTTTGATGTTACCGTAGAAAGTAAGTTAAAAAGATGACTTCCCTACTAATTAAAAAAAAAAAAAACCAAAACAACAAACCAAACAACAAACCAAAAACAGAGAAGTGGTTCGCATTGCTAAACAGGCTCAAGACTCTCTTGACAAAAACAGTACTTTCAAGGAAAGACACAGAAAGAAGAGAGATGGACAGGAAGCAAGAGACAAAGAAAGGAGACTTAAAAAGGAAGCCAAGTAGACACTTTTCAGTCTCAAACATGGCCAACTGAGGAGCAAGCAGCGGGCTGCTGGCAACGTGGACAGCGCGAAGGTTTACAACAGAGATTTTCTTGTGAAGAGAGCCAAAGAGGAACAACAACGGAGGCTGCGTTATCGACTGTTATTAAAGTTAACGTAAGGAGCCCATCACTGAAGGATCTGACAGCCCTGGCTCTAGGCCAGCAGTTCACAAGTTCTCTAACCACAAGATCACTATCAGCCCTTTAACGCATTAATGAGCGTATCCAACCCCGCCGCTTTTCAACTGAAAACACAACGTGACCGCGTCCCGCAATTAACCAAAGGACTCGCAGCCCGTCCCGCAGGCCTGGCCCGGGAGGTGGGGGCGAGGGCCCGGAGGGGCTGCGAGCCAGCACCGAGGGCCGGTGGCAATTTTTTTTTTTTTACAAACAGCGGCTTATGAAACAGGTGACGAGTCGAGGCAAACAGCCACGGAGGGGCACCCGGAAAACTCCGGAGAAGCGGACAGAGGTTTTTCTGGAGCTTCTCTGGGCACTGCTTGCATTGCCACCCAGACTTTGGGGCTGCGGGCTTTCCTGGCCACTCCAGCCTCAAAACCA
>JAOXJK010000023.1:35748739-35790429 GCA_025774025.1 Xenus cinereus | reverse complement strand
CCGGAGGGGAACGGCCGCCCGAGCGATGAGGGACGCGGGGGGCGTGAAGGAGGTCGCGGGTGTTACCTGCAGCTCCGCCCGCTCCGCCTCCCACTCGGCGCGCTCCGCCTCGAAGCGGCCCCACTCGTGCTGCAGGAAATGCAGGATGCCCGGCACGCTGTACTGAGCCCGGGACGCCGACAACGGCGCGGCGGCTCCGGTAGCTGAGACCCCCCCGCCTCCACCTCCTCCTCCTCCTCCTCCTGCTGCCGCTGCGGCGGCCGCTGCTGCCGCCGCCTCGCCCGGCTCCAGCCCCGGCCCGCCCGCCGGCGGCGGCAGGAGCAGGGCGTTATTATTGTTGTTGTTGCTAAAGAAAACGCCGGGCCCCGCTTGCTCGTCCATGGCCGGGCCGGGTCTGCCGCGATCCCCGCCGCCGACCCCCTCCTCCTCCTCCTCCTTCGCCAGCCGCCGCCCGCACCCAGCCGCGTCCCGGCAGCAGCAACAACCTGGGCGCGTCCCGCCCGCCCTCACCGCCTGACAGCCGCCCCCGCCGGCTGCTACGGCGGCCCGGCGGGGACAAATGAAAAGAGCGATTCGCCCCGGCCCCTCCGGCGGCATTCTGGGAAATGTAGTTCCGCGGCAGGGAGAGGCGGGCAGATGCCATCAAATGGCCTTTTTCTCCTCTGCGCTGCCCGTATTTCGAGGAGTGACGTATCCCGGGCTGCGTCAAAAGAAGTGTGGCCGGCAGGTAGAGGGAGGTGATTCTGCCCCTCTGCTCTCCTCTGGTGAGACCCCACCTGCAGTACTGCATCCAGCTCTGGGGCCCCCAACATAAGAAGGACACGGGCCTGTTGGAGCAGGTCCAGAGGAGGCCACAAAGATGGTCAGAGGGGCTGGAGCACTTCTCCTACAAAGACAGGCTGAGAGAGTTGCGGCTGTTCCGCCTGGAGAAGAGACGGCTCCGGGGAGACCTTATAGCAGCCTTCCAGTGACTGAAGGGGACCTACAAGAAAGCTGGCAAGGGACTTCCTACAAGGGTATGTAGCAACAGGATGAGGGGTGACATTTTGAAACTGAAAGCGGGGAGATTTAGATTAGATACTAGGCAGAAATTCTTTACTCTGAGGGTGGTGAGGCACTGGAACAGGTTGCCCAGAGAAGCTGTAGATGCCCCATCCCTGGAGGTGTTCAAGGCCAGACTGGATGGGGCTTTGAGCATTCTGGTCTAGTGGGAGGTGTCCCTGCCCACGGCAGGGGGGCTGGAACTCGATGAAGGTCCCTTTCAACTCAAACCCTTCTATGATTCAAAGCATGGAATACTGTAAAATCCATCCCAAGGCTACAGGGATTTCTTGAAAATCTTTAGAAATGCTGAACGTTTCTGAAGGAAAGCAAAGAATGTTTTTCAGTAATTACCACGCTGCCTTTTCTGTGAGGAAAGAGCAAACAAGGCACACCAAGACCATCAGCAAACCCCCGAGGGCGTGAGCTCCCTCCTACCTCTCCCAGAGGCACACACAGGTCCATGCTGTCCATTCTGTGCACATACCAACGCCAGCTGCTTGCTGCAGACAGACAGACAGACACATTGCTACCAACATGCCTTACAGCAGGGCTGAGCGCTAGCTGCAGGTGGAAGATGGCCCGTGGCCACCGAGGCTGCAGGTGCCAGGGAGGGTCCCCACTGCTCACCCCCACAGACCTTCCTGTTCCCCTCTCCGAAACCACATTCGCCCACTTCGTAACCCTGAGCTGAGAGATGAGAGCCGAGGCTGGTGGGTGACCGCTTCTCAAGAGGGAAGGACAACTGGGAAATCCTACAGATCATCACGGAGCAAAAGGGAACAGCAGGGAAAGCAGAGAAGAGGGAGCGCGCGCTGGGGGACCTCAGCAGGACAAGGCTTAACCAGAAAGGAAGGAAACAGCAGAGAGAGAGGAAAGACGTGAAGGGGAAACGGAGCAAACAAGCTTCATGAAAAAGCACATTACAAAGGCCACTGACAAAGATGAAAAGGAGGGTGACAAAAAAACAATAAGCACTACAGGCATTTCAAGTCAGTACGGGTTTTTTAAGCAAGATTGATGCCAAAATATTATGTAAAACCACGTGGTTGTTCTTTTAGTATCAGGAGCAAGCAAAGAAGTGAGCGAAGACTAGAAACTGGGGAAGGATGTATACAAATGGCAGTTGAGCGTGTTGTATACAGTCACACAGGATACAAAGAAAAACCTCTCCGTTCTCTATCCCTCTGCATCTATCTAGTGCCGTTTTCCCTTCCACTAACTTTTTTCTATTTTTCTACAGACTTCTTAGTTACGCTTGATTACTACACTTCCCCCCTCCCGCATTTGAGTTTTCAGACATCTTCTAAAATAGAGTCTAACAAAACCATAAAAGCGGTGAGATAAAAATTAAGGTAAATAAAACCTGATTATAGACAAAAAGTTGCCAGCAAACATCAAAGTAATTAATTACTAGAATACCTGAGGGGAGGAAATCTAAACCAGATTATAAAGTTATTTTCTTAGTTTTATTTGCAAAATGTTTGTATTCAATTTTGTACTGAAAGAGTTTCCTTAATACTTCCTCTCAAATGTTAAACAGGTTCAGAACTACTGAGCAAAATAGCTTTGTAAGGCCGAAAACACTTAATAGAAGATTATGGTTTTTAATCAATTTAATTCCTGCTACACATACAAAGATGAAAAAAATAGTGAAATTACTTTCCTCCTCATGTTATTTTTATTTCTGCATATATCTTTACTCCTGCAGGATAATGGAACAAGTCTTGGAAGTTAACATCTTTATGAAAAAAAACAAACCCAAACATTTAAAAGATTAGAGTATGCACCAGTTCTTGAGTCCTTTCTTTAGTACTAAAATAATCACTGTGAAATAAAAACTTTCCTGATTTTACACTAACTATTTTGCACACACCTACTGTATTGTAGGCCAAAAGAGCAGTGTCTTGTCCTCCATTTTGCATAGGTATTCAAGGGTTATATAAGGTCTTATGGGAATAAAGACTAGGCAAGCGACTATGCAAAAATAATGATCTACAAACAAAACTAAACTAACAAACAACAAACTAAACAAACTAAAAATCACATTCTATTCTATTTACTGTCCCTTTGTTATATTTGTGTTGATGTATAAGCTTCTGAAATAATGCAGTTTTTACAGAGTATCCAGAAAGATACGAGAGATGATACTCAACATGCCTAGCTGAGGCTTCTAGTTATGTGGCTTCTCTCTATAAAGCAAAATGTATAGAAAGATCCCTATAGAAGCCCATAAATTCAAGAGCAGTGTCAAATAATCCACGTAAATTAGTCTTTTATACACAAGAAAATCCATGGTTCTGCACTTCTGCCAATAGGAAGGGTGAGGTCTGGCAGCAGACAGACGTTGGGAGTCGCTGGCTCTGTGCTGCGAGGCCAGCACAACACTTGGGCCCTAAGCTCCAAAATCTGCACATCAGACTCGCTCAGATGTGGGGGGAGCCACGTGCTTTTCAAAAAAGAAAAGCCTGGTAGAGGAAGGAAAAACTGGAGGAGCCTGTCTCTCTCTTGCGTTTTGCTTCCTCTGTCAGTACAGGCACAAAGCACTCAAGTAATTTGGCTCTGCAAACTTTATCAAGGACTACAGATAAGATATCTCCAATGAGACTAAAATCTTGCAGGAAGGTTAAATACCGAGGAATCTGGACAAAGAGCAGAGCAGTGAATCATCATATCCAACCAGTGTCTGGCAGAACAGGAAGACTGCTAACACACAGCACCTAAAAAGGGCCGAAATCTCCACCTACAAAAATGCAGATAGCAGGCAGTTCTCTTTATAAACTCAATTTCCAATGCATTCATTTAAAATTTATCTTAGAAGAGATAGGGGAGTAGATTCTTTGCATCCTTTATTAGTTTTCAAGCATGGAAACGGATCTGAAAGAAATATACACGACATAAATAAGGACACCTCATTAAGACAGCATGCTTGATTGTTCACCTTGAGAAAAACTGAAAATTTTCAATTCTTTGTTGTTTTTTTTTCATGCAAGCTGCGATGATCTACAAGGTCTGACAATCCCCTTCTCTACTTTGTTCTTTAAAGGAAGAAGTGCATATTTCTACACTTGAAATTCCCCATGGTACATGGTAAGAACGGTAACCTCTTCTCACTGTCCCCACTGTGTCAGTGTGTTTGCACAATGGTAGGATAACAATCACTAGATTTAAAAAAAAAAAAAAAAAAACACTCAAAGGTTTGTGGTAGCTTTTAAAAATAAATAAAATAAAACTATTTAGTCAGATAGAGAATTTTTTTTTTGTGGATAATTTATAACACAAATTCATAAATATGATCACATTCAATTTCCTAAAAATCTATACAAATACAAGTAACACCACTTCCCTTGTAATGCATGGATTTCAAGTAATTACACAAAGCTCTATTAGACAGCCTTTCACATACAAATTACACAAAATTACAGACATATATGCAGTAACACATCGGGAATAATGTAATGCTTCTGACTACTTAATGGTCCAAAAATAATAAAAGTAATTCAAAAAAAGCTAGTTTTCAGTTTAATTGTTGGGGTGGAATGTACTGTGGGTGGTGGTTGCCTAGCAGCTGCTTTTGCTTTGCTGGCCTGACTTGCTCGGACTGCAGTTTCTAAACGTGTTTTTAATTCAGGAGCAGCTCCCATTACTGTCTTGAAAGCATGTGGGTAAAGTGGACCAATGTGCATTAGATTCTGAAGTGCAAATTCATGAAGATCCTTAGATGCTGGTGATGCAGAAGCAAAGGCGTTTTCATTCAGTAAATAGGAGATCAGAGTAGGAACAAGAAGGGCAAGCAACTGGACTCCTAAAAGTGAAAGAAAAAAAATAATGTAATATCCATATCAGTGAATAAAACAAAAGAAAAATAATTTTATCAGTTACTAGACTGATAAGGGTAATTTTGTTTTCAGAACTGACAATAAATACAGTATTTTAAAAAAGATCAATCAAAAAACAACAATGTAGATGGTTTCCTGTCCTTTGGTCACTCAAATCTTTCTCACCACAATTGTGCTTCAGACTTCTATTGGCGTTCATTAAAGTTATTTTGTTCCCGACGCTTCTTTAAAGATGCCTCTGCACCATCTGATTGCAGATCATTGATAAGAGATCTTAAGATGAGAGTGCCTATCATATTAAAGGATTTCAAAACACTTTTCAGGCAGAAAGGAACATTATTCAATAGAATGTGAATATCAGCCTCCCCGGGGAGCGTAACAGAACCACACATGCAAGTGCTCACAAAAAATCAGGGACAGTTATCTGCTATGTTACTCCATCCTGGAAGGTTGCAATCTCCCAGACTAGCACCACAGCTATACTTGGGCTACCATGACCTAAGGAGGCCACAGCCCAAAATGGCACAGGGATCAAAATCTTTAGAACAAAAAAGGAGCTGAACTTAAGCAACAAGGCTAATTTTTGTATCCAGTAAGCATACAAGTATGCCTTTGAAATGTGTAATACATTAATTGTAAATTTTAAGCTCCAAGAACTTAAACATTAATGGTAACTCATTTATCTAAAATTTTATAGGTTTTCAGAGTGTTAATGATTTTCCCCTAATAGTTTTGACTAAATTTATACTCATGGAGTGGCTGTGTCCAGCCAGCAAAAAATCTCCTTTTTTTTTGTTTTGTTTTGTTTCCTTATTTGCTTCAGTTACTCTCTCACTTTAAATGTGTTTCAAACAACTGTGCCAAAAGCAGAATGGGCTCAAGAAAAAGATACATTTAGAGTTTTATCATCAATGAAGAGAAATACCATCAGGGAGTATGTTAGGGGGAAACCACACAAAACCAACAGTAGTATTTTTACAAGGAACTTTATCAGCACTTAAAGCCAAATGTCTGCAGAGTAAGTCTTTAGAGAACGCGTTGCTTCAGTTAGAGAATAACTAAACTATAAATACTGTATTCTATCTACTGAAGCAAACAGGAGGGCCCATCTACAATCAAGATATTCTGACCAGTACAATTCAATTTCTTGGGCTTTTTAGATAAACTTGTTGAGCTGATAGAAGCAACCAGATAAAAGTGATGAGTCTGCTAAAATAAATAAAAGTTAACAATGGCAAAAGAGTAAATTTAAACAGTGTGAACTCATTTCCAAACAGCAGAAGACATCACTCACTACTGTGGTACGTGTTTAGATTTTCTTTTTTCCTGCAATCACCAGAAGTACAAAGGCTAAATCACACCATACAGTATGTGCTATGCAAGTCTATGTATACGAAAGTTCAAGTACTGGAATTACGAAAGCGTGCTGCACAAACATGGTCTATTTGTGACTGCACCATCAAGTTCCTAACTGCAAGATTTCTAATGCTCAATATTCTATTTTAGCATTACAGATTTCTCTAGAAAAACAATATACTTACTATTCTGCTCCTCACCAAGGGCAACTAACGTTTCAAGGACTTTAATTCCTTCCTGGACTGCTAACAGCTCCAGGTTGTTCTTCGGGCGGCTCCTTTCCACAGCTTTCAACTTCTCAACCATCATAGGGGCCAATGAATGAATATATGGAGTTGATAGAGCACGATTGGTGTGTTGGAACACGGAAAGCAGAAGCTGGTAACACTTGGCTTGAACCTAATCAAATCAAGATAAATACATTGTCCTGAAAGTTATTTGTTAACTCAAGGAATTCTAATAAACTCTGTTATCTATGTATGAGATACACGTGATACCAGAAAAAAAAAAAAAAAAAAAAAGACCAAAGAGGAAGGAAACATACTGAATAAGAGGAAAGCAGCAACACAGCCCATCTGCTAAAATAATATTAGCCCGGTTTTCAATAAAAGGAAGGCCAGTTAGAAAGAACATGCAGGTACTAAGTCATAGTAACAAAATGAACTCAACAGAAAATAATGGAATAGTTAACATCATACAGTTCAGTCACACAGGTGCACAAAGAACTACATCTTTAAGTCTCAGAACTACCAGCAGTAATAGTGAATATATCTGCTAAATCATGAAATGCTATTCCAATCTCAGAAGGGTAAAACAGCCCACAAAAATGACTCAGATCAGATTAAAATGATCTTATTGCTCTAACATGAGCCAAGGCTGTAGCCAAAAGTGGCAGGCCTGTCCTTCCTTCCTTCCTTCTCATTCTCCATCTTGTGCTGCTAGTAGCATAGGAGTATTCGTGTAGCGATATAGTGAGCTGGATCACAGAACCCTCTCCTTATCTTTCTTCTATTTTTTTCCCCCATCTCACTCTTTTCTCTGGAAAGCAGGGATGATTAAAGTCAACATTTGGGAAAATGACTCACTGATTTTCTTGTTTAGATGAACTTATGAATGCATTTTATTTGGATGTATAAAAACCTTCCTCCAAAATCCCACACCCCAGAACTTTTGAAAAGGTAAAGCCCCACAATAAACATGAGGAAAAAACATTGCACACTCTTTCAAGCTGCACTGAAGTCCAAACAGGATGAGTTATTGAGCACATGCTGAACAGAAACATTCTAGAGGAAGTATTATTGAACACAATGATCTGTGAGGAGATCTGGGGATGACTGGAAACATAGATGTATAAATGAAAATACTGAATAAAAATGATAGGTAATAAAAACTAAGAGTGAGAGAATACAAGTTATACAGCTCAGGTCACTGTTAATTCACTAGTACATGGCTGCAAGGTTTTTTATACAAATATATTTTTAAGGGTTGAAGTAATAACGCTTCTTCTAATACCATCTCTGTGCTTTCTAACAGTGCTCCACCAAAGAACATTTTATCCTAATGCCTTATTTAGCATCACCTTTGACCTTTTTCAACAAATTATTCCTCTATCTCTCTATACCACTCCAAATAATCCTTTTCCCTTCCGGTGTACATTCTTTAAACTTAACTCCTTATTAGCTGTTAAGATTATTAGCCTTTGAAATAAGGAATAGAAGTCTCTTTTCTTAAGCACACGCATAATTCAAATAAGCGTTTTATGACTGCATCTGACAGCAGAAATTCATCCAAGGTTCTTTCATTCCATCTACATAATATAAACTTTTTGACTATTCTGCATTCACAGAAGTCAACAAAAGCTCCTGTGAGGTAAAATCAGGGCTTCTTCAAAGCGTGTAAGGCACACTCTCCTGTAAAGCTTACCCACTAGCATGGAGAGACAGGGTTCTCTCAACTGAGTTCCCTTGTTGGGGCAAAATGAAATTGAGCTCATCACCCTTCTGGTTATTACTATACATGATATCTAACCTTTCAGACTTTTGCAGGTAGTAATAGTTTAAAAAATACCACTGCCTCATAAGAAATACAGGAGTATTCCCTTAGAAGAGTTTTTTCCAAAAATCGATTCAATGTTTTCAGTATAATCTGTATAATGCTTTTATTACAAACAGGTGTCTAGTTGCCAACTCCAACAATGAGTGGTTCACATTTAAAAAACTAGAAGGAACACACAACAAGTATTACAGACTATATGTTCTGCACATCAGTGAGGAGAGCGGACACAGTCTGGCTGCTGTCAAAGCATTCTCTGTGAGTTACAAAAATAGTGGTAAGTTCCAGCTCACTGACAGCTTTCCAGCAGGGTGGTGGGCAAAGGCGTACTTCTTTCACTGTTCATGTGTTTATAGAGCTGAGAGTGAGCATGACACAAAAGTTTCTGCTTAATACAACTAACATTTCCATTCACACACTAAAATTTTAAGTAGCTTTCCACCTGAAATTGGGTTTCAGAACTGAATTTAATGGTCACGCTGGAAAACGTCAGCTTTGCTGCAGAGAATTATCAGTCTAAACAGCATTTTAAATGCCTCAGTGTGACCCTAAACACATCAGCATTTTTTGCATGTTTTTCTTCTCAAGAATCTCTGCAGCGCTCACTTGTGGAAACACTATAAATCTTTCACTTTAGCTCCCACCTGCAGATTTGTATACCCACTCAAACTGATGTGTACTTGGCTGGAACAGTTAAGCCTAACTATAGAGCGCATTAGCCTGCTTGAACAACGTCAGTCTACAAATTTTTAGTTTCCCTCTACAGTGAAAAAATAATTTAGAAAATCATTCATAAAGACAAACCAGAGGGCAGAAGTGAAATCAGGAGAGAGATGATTCGCAGTCTGTAGATATTCTGATGGTGACCACAAAATTACATTTTTGCACTCAAACTGAGTTTTGTTTGAACATGTAATATAAGCACAGGTTTTGCACAAACAAATATAAAATTCAGAGATGTGGACTTCAATTTTATCTACAGAAAAAGTGGTTTAGTTTGTATTATAAAAGATCAGCATTAATGTAGAAATGTCACCACTCAGTAACTAGTTGATAAAATTTCACATATCAAAGATTTTTTTTCTTTTTAAAAAGCTGCAAGACAAGAACCTGGCATGAGGCCATGAAAACACATTAGCTAGAAGAGCTTACCTTGAGTTGTTTTACTCGCTGAGGAGTTTCTATAAGACACTATTGAAAATTCTAGTTATTTTGACAATCAATATTTGTCTCTGAAGTAATCACAAAGGATTCAAGAAATGTGGTAAGCATATCACAATTAGTTTTTTTCAGCTATACATAATTCACATTCCTATAACATGATCTTACCCAAGGATCACAGGAATTTAATGCACTTTTAAATCTGTTCATACATCCATTTTGTAAAGTCTGCACTCCAATTATTTCAGTGCTTGCTGACAAAAGGAAGAGAGCAATAGCTGTAAGTATGCTTACTTCATCAAGAACAGGCTTAGAGGCTTCTGAAAAACAAAAGCCAAACACGCTGTTAGCTTACTCCAAAAAGGATTTACACTTTATTTAGTAACAGCCAGTGAACATAGATAAACTCACAAAGAGGAAATTAATGTACTTGAAATTATTTGCAACTGCATACAAATATGCATTTACTTATTACAGAATCACTTTATCATTATTGATAGCAACTGACAAAAAAGCTGAGAAACTCTATTCTAATAGTTGCTTTAATAATGTAAGTCAAACTTTCTGAAACTTAAATAAAAAACATCAGCCACAGTTTCTCTGACCAAGTCATATTTTTTGTTTTCAACATGTAAACAAGAGAGGAAAAATGGATTTTTTTACATCTTCTCCCCATTAAAAATATACTTCACTTTTTTTTTTTTAAATCTCCAACTGGTACAGCAGAGTGAGAAACTGATATCCAGAAGGGCAACAACTTTTACTTAACATGAGGTTTCACGTGACAGATAGGCTGATCTGATACTACCTGTCACAAATCATAACAGTCCTACTTAAATTTTCCCTCTTTTTAAATAGTCTGTATTTGCCATTGTCATCCTTTTTTTCCTTGCATAAGCTGTCTTCAAAGATCTCACTCATGAATTTGCATCAACAGGAAAAAAAGTATTTGTTTATAATTATTATAATATACATGTATGAAGTACTGTTTTGCTGGTTTTGTTGGCCAGATTGGTTCTGCTGTTCTTGTAAGGCACAAAAAAAATTAGCAGATATATAGTCAGCAAAAAGAAAAACAGCATGACTGCCCTTTATAGATGTCAGCTAGTCACTCAGTTGGCTTAGCCACGATCTGAAACCTCATTTCAAAAAACTACTCCAAGCATTTTAAATTAAAAATCCATTTTATTTTTTTTTTTAAATTTTGAATTTGTTTACATTTTATTGAGACTTGAAATTGTATGCAGTAGACCTTGCTTAGATTCTTATTGTGTGTGATGTGTCCTATTCCATGGAAGCCTAAAGCCAGTAATGTTTCTGGAAAGAGGGACTGGGAAATCTTTACAGTAAGAAAAGGCTGGAAGACAAAAGCTGATGTGACAAATCAAATTAGAAGTTAGACTTGGTTAACACAAATCTACTGATCCTTGCCCTTCAGACACTTCCAGGATCGTTTGCAACTACCGACTCGCTCCCTATCTCTCACATGAGTCCCTATCTCTCACATGAGTAACTCTATTCAAGCCTCTCTTCAGTCTCTATAAATGGTTCCTTGGGGATGTAATGGGATGTTTTTTGGCTGAACTACCATTATGCAAATGATAGATCTTTGTGTCTCTCTTTTGCTAACTACGCAGCTGAGACTGTACATCTTTTTTGCTTTTTGAAGGGTAAGGCGAAGTACAAATGTGAACCAATGGAAGTAGTCTGCAGTTCTCTAAAGAGACACAGTAGACATCCTGCTGGTGGGTAACAGATTTTTTTGGCAGGAATAAGATTTTTTCTCACCACTGAAAGCCTGTAAGAGTACTGTGAATATCCTGCTCTGGTATGAACCTTGCCATAATCATCACTTGCTGTCTTTACACTCATTCACTTTAACATTCACTGTCATTAAGACTATATGAATCATGTCAGCAAACACTTAAATGATACACTGATTGCCATTTTTCTTGAGTTTAATTCAAGGTGTTGAATCCATGTACAGTACTGAACAATTACAGCTTCAGTAAAGAGATCAGTTCCCCTTCAAACACTGTTTTGGCAACTAAAATCTCCTTTTCTTTAAGCTAGCAGGTATTCTGTGGAAAGAGGAAAGGAGGGGTGGAAATGATAGTTTGCTCAGGCCCTGCCAACATGTCTAGAGTTGCCAGTAGCCACAGAAACTAAGGTATGGTCCAGGAACTGAAGTGAGTTCAGCTTGGAACTCCTTTAGATTTTACTTGCAAGACAGTCAGCAGATGTCAGAAAGACAAATCAGTATCAGAAGGTAGATTTCCAAGTTCCAGAAACAAGTCACTAGCTGAAACAACAAAGGCTGGTAAGGTCAATCTGAGGAAAACCTAAAGCACGAAATAGTCACATCATAATGGGATTCAAAATGGAAGAGCAAAGTCTGAACTAGTACAGAAAAATACCTTAAAGAAAGGACCCGAGAGAGGGGGAGCTGCAAAATGAGTTGCAAAAGGCAAAATTTCTAACAGGAGGTTATGATCAATATTATCAAAGAAAACAGACCAAGTACAAATCTGGGATGGGAACTCCTGAGATACAACTGTATTTTCTTAAAGCCAATGGTTGTTTTCAACACAACCTATTAAGTAACTCTGACTAGTTATGCTCTGCACACTCAGGTCTTTCTCCCATTTCAATTTTACAAGCAATTCATTACCACTTTAAATCCCCAATCCTCAGACATGAAACCTATTAAATTATAGGCAGATACAACACTTGCCTTTTCATTATGGCAAAACCCATTTCTCTAATTTTAACTCTCCTGCACTGGGAAACCACTTACCAGGTTGAGAGTATTCCAAGATAGATGCCAGAGTGCTGCGGATAAGACCTGTCCATTGTTTTTGAGTTTCATCAGTCTTGACTGTTGGAAGAGTAACAATAGTTTTTATCGCCTGAAGGGCTGCACTGACGGGAGGTGGGACCTGATTATCTGCCGATTTTACTGCTGTTTCTTTCAATACTCTTGTAATCAGAAAGAGGATAGTGGGCAAGATTGTCATACATCCTAACAAAAAACAAGCAAACAAAAAAAAAACAAACAAAAGACAAAACAGAATTTCTGAAGCTAATTCCAACAAGTGTTGTAGATAACTTTTTTAGCTTTCCCAATATGAGTACATATAGCTAGGAGACAAAGGAGAGACCAAGATAAACTGCAATTCAGACAGCAAGTGATATGCACTGTTCAGTGTTTTACCACTGAATTAATTCATCAGCACCACTGAAATGTATCATAACACAAGTCACACAAGCCAGCACTTAAAATGTTGCTGTCAATTCAGGAATGATGATTCAGCTAATAAAGTTTTGCCCTGCATGGCACGTGACACATGGTTTGTATCATATTGAACACATCCAGATTGTTAAATACCTTAAAACAGGATCTGCATATTGCTAGCATCCTATAAAATAAACAACAAGCGGAGGAGGTCTGGAAACAGGTATCCAAACCAAGTTATGGCACTTTCCAAGGAAGCTGGTGTGTGGCACAAGCCCCAGAAGCAAAGGAAGGAAGTTATCTTGGTGTCTTACATCCTAGGCAAAAGCCGTAGCCATCTGGCAACTCTACAAAGGAGACAGAATTATTCCCCTCCTTCTGCATTGCCTTTCTAAAGAAATCAACATCTACCTATGCTTCGTGCAGCCAGTTCTGCAGATGCAAGTTAGGCATAGTCTAGAAATATTGGTCAAGCAGCACATATCCTGACTTTAGACACACGGGAACTTTATTAGAAGGAGTTTCAATAACACTGGTAGGCTTTAAGCCCCTGTAGGACTGAAAGAAGGGTGCTGTTGGGTGGAATTCCTAAAGGCGTGGAATTATCAATCTACAGCTCACTTAAATCAGTCAATTCTCTTTCCATATCTTTTCTATGCCTCATTTTCCCACATCTGTAGAAACACAAATCCCGCCATTTTCCTACTTCTGGGAATGCTGTGAGGATAAATACGCTAAGTAGAATCATTAATGGCTGGAAGGGACTGCTGGAGGTCATCTAGTCCAACCCCCATTTTCAAAGCAGCAGTTTTTCTGGATCAGATTACCCAGGATGTTGTCCAATGGAGACTGCAAAATGCTCACGTTTTAAAGAAAGAGGAAGAAATATAAAAAACCCACTTAATCACAGAAAGCGATGAGCTCACTTTGTTCACAGTTTCCCATACATCCAAAGGCTCAATTAACACAAATGTTTGTGCATGCATTATCCCCCCCCCCTACAGCTATCAGCTGGCTACATCTTCTGGATGAGAAAAAAAGCCAACTCTAGCAGTCTCTGTGGACTAAAATAGTTTCTGAGCTACTTCCACTGGCCACTTGCCAAATGCTGGGAGTCATGCCTTCAATCCAGTTAACACAGAAGTAGTACCGTTACTCTTTCTGCCCATTCCACCACTCGAAAAAGGGAGAAAGGAAAAAGCACCAGGAATCAGATAAAAACAGTGCAAGACACCAGGTCATCTCAAAACTTACTGTTTTTTAAAGAACTGTAGTACACAGTTTGTCTGTTTGAAGATACCCCATCTTGTGTTCTGAGCATGATTTTGTCCAAATATGTTATTTACCATGCATCTCATTAAGGGACCAACTTCCAAAATGCCTTTTCTACATCAGTGTGTGAAAATTCCCAGAGATCCATGGGACAACTATTAAGCAATTTATTCTCTGAAAAGCAATACTCAAAGAGCACAGCTTCCCATGCAATTGTGTCCTTTACCCATGAACTCCACTCAGTGCAATTACCCTAGTTTACACATATCCTTTGTGACAGTCTCCCTGGGCAGAAGAAAGCTCCATTTAGTTTAGAGTCACATTTGGGATGACTGACAGCCAACGGCTGCAAAACCAAGTGTATCACGGCTGAATTGTGCTGGTTTTAACTCAGTAGGATTCTCTTTTCATCCAGCTGCTACTTTTCATGAACTTCTCAGGAGTTTAATTATCTTTGAGATGTCTATGTTCTTTTACAATATGATTAAAATTGTCCAAAAGGTTTCAAAATCATGAAAAAAGGAAGGGAAAAACCCAACAATAATACATAGTGATACAGAGCTCATTTCCTCAGCAAACTTGCAGCACACATGCAAACTTAAAATCAAATAATTTCCTTCATGTTGCTCACTGAAAAAGCCTGAGTTCTTAATTTATTTTAGAACCTAAACATAATTTTCAATAGATGACACTTAAAGTATCATCCCATGAAAATATATTTTTTTTGCTTTTAACATCATATGCTCACTACGCTTCCCCTACTCACATATATTTTGTTATACTACCTTACCTGCTGGAGAACAGAGAGAAGGCAGGTCAGACAATATAGTAACAGTGGCAGCCACAAGACGAGCACTTTCCTCAGAGAGGTGGGATTTGGCAGCAATGTGACTTGGAGAGTCTGACATTTTTGAGCTCAGATGGGGCATGTGCCGTACCAGGATAAACATGAGCAATTCCATGGCTGCAAAGACTAGAGATTTTCCAGGCACAAGACCACCACTTGCACCTCCCTCTCCTAAAGCAAGAGGATTTTCTTTTTCCTCAGTATCATCTTCATCTGAAAAAAAGGAAAGAAACGCTGAGGAGACAGTTAAGAAAGATTCTATACCAAATATTACATGAAACATTCTTTAAAAGTTAAAAATCAAGAGGAAAAAGCTGCTTCACAGTAAGATATGACAAACATGGCTCATGTCAAACTAAAAGTTTTAGTTAGAATGACTTAAAGGGGTTTAAGATGCTTTAGAAATATTGTGATTGCAACAATACTTAAAATTCCATCCAGAACTAGGAAAAAATATACACAAAATAAAAATGCAGGAATTATTTTGCTTCTTTTAAAACTAATTGTAAAATTAATAGCAGCAGCTGCCAAATAAATAGCCCCAACAATGTTTTTTTAATTTAATGGCTATTAATTAAATGACAAAGTCTTATTTCAGCCCAAATTGATTACGAAATAAGAGAACAGAAAAGCATTGTAGGATTCTATGTCTGAGTTAATGACTTCACTGCATTCAGTTCAGCAAGTTTCTCTTTTGAATGGCAGTGTGACCAGCTGCAGTCTTTCCTTCTCCCATTAAACAGCAACAGAGCTTCAGTAAGTCAAAGTTGGCCTGAGCCACCCCTATGGAACAACTATGAATTTAAATGATTGCCAGTGTTATCACATTCAGTGATTTGAAAAATACAACTTACTGGGCCTACAGTAAACAATTTGATTAATTCATATGAAGGAACAGACCTGGCATTTTCAGCTGTGCTGGTTCCTCAAGTTCCAGCAAAATTCTCTCTCTGTTTTTATGTGGAAAAAGGGGAAAAGCTAACAGTAGAGTTTTTTTCTCGACAGTATGTTGGGCCAGACAAAGATGGTAGTTTTCCTTAGTAAGAGAATATTCTTTGGGTTTTACTTTACTTCTTTCAGGTAAAAGAAAACTTAGCAGACCTAACCTAATCAGGTATCAATGAAGTATTTGCCAGGTTGCCACTTGGAAACTAGTTTACCTGGAAAAGATGGAAACAGTACATCCAATGTGAGACTTTTAAAGAAATGGTAAAGGGATGATTAAACGGGGAAATGCTCTGTTAAAAGGAAAAGGTTACTAAAGTACCTCAGAAAGTAGCTTTTGGACTGATGCTAATATCCTTATCAAGGATATTCTTACATAAAGTAGAAACAAACTAACAAAATATCCTGATGAAAAGTCTAAGCAAAACATCAGAAGATGATATATATCACAAGAAGCAGGGATAAAAGAAGAAAAAATTAATTTTACTGAAGCTCAATAAAGGCAAAGTAGAGGAACAGGATTTAGGTACATCAACTCATCAGAGAATCTGAGAAAAATTTAAGAGACCTCCATAAATCATCCAAGTCCAACCTCCTGTTCAAAACAGGGCCAACTTGAAAGCTGGAGCAGGTTACTCAGAACTGGTCCAGGTTTGAATATCTCCAAGCATGGAGATGCCAGAACATTCCTGGGTACTTGTTCTACTGCTCTGCCACTCACACAGTGACAATTTTTTTCCTTGTATCCCATCTGGATTTCCATTGCTGCAACTTGTATCCACTGCCTCTTGTCCTTCCACCATGTGCCTTTCAGAAAAGTCTGGATTGGTCTTGTCTTTAAATCCCCTTTAAGAAAGGGGATTGCCATTCTATCCCATATTAACCCTCTCTTCTGCAGACTAAACAAGTACAGCTCTCTCAGCCTCTCCTCATGTGTCACATACTTCATCCCCCTAAACAGCTTAGTGGACCTCCACTGGAGTTCCTTCAGTTTCTCAACATCTGTCTTATTCAGGATGAGGGGAAAGGGCAAAGAAAACTAGACACTGCTCCAGATGCATCTTCACAAGCTTGAGTTGAAAGGAAAATCATATCCCTTAATGTATTAGTCATGCTTTTCTAACGCAGCCCAGTGACAGAGTCTTCAGCATTGCACAGGCACACCAAAGATTCACATTCAACTCGTTATTCAGCAAGTCTGGTATCCAGTCTGTCAGCTCCGCAGCCTATATGAATAGGGTTATTCCATCCTAAATGCAGGATTTGGCACTTGTGTTTGCTGAACTTCAGCAGGTTCTCAGTCCTGCAACTCAAGATTCCCCTGAGAGGCAGCACTGCCCTCAGTGTATCTACCACTCGCATAATTCTGTGTAATGATCTTGAGCAGCCTTAGCATGTCATCAGCCAGCTCCCTCAGATGCATCCCACCTGGTTCCAAGGTACATCCAGCTTTTACCTAAGCGGTCCCTAACCTGGTGCTCGTCTACTGTAGGTGGCAATTCTCTCCCATAAACTTGCTCACTAGACAGAGACACACAGGAGGACTAAGCAAAGCCAGTAACAGTGCCTCAGTTCCCCCCCCCGATGTGTTTTGCCATTAGATCACCCAATCCATTCAGCAGCAGGTTCAAAGTTCCTTGGTCTTTTTGCTGCCAACATATCTATAAAAGCCCTTCTTGTCACACTTAACATTCACCACCAGTTTTAACTCCAGCCAAATTGTGGGTTTCCCAATTCCATCCCTCCATACGTGAGCAGATATCTTCAGTAGCCTTCCTGAGTAATTTGGCCCCACAATTTCACCATCCATACGCTTCCTTGTCATATTTCAGCTCAGTCAGAAGTTCCCATTCAGCCAAGTCAGCCTCCTGCCTGCCTGCTTGGTGTTCTACACTTTAGGATGAGATATTTTTTGTCACCAAAGATGAACCATCTCTTTCCTTTGCCCTTCTGGGAAGCTTAAAACAGGATCTCATCTGCAAGCTCTCTGCACAAGCCCAACTCTGCTAAGTGAGCCCAAAGCTTTTGCTCTGCTACTTGCTTTCCTTATTTCCCTCAGGATCATGATCTTCACTACCTCGTGTCTGCTACAGCCACAGCTACCATAACCTTCATAACCATTTCTTCTGTATTAGCGAGTAGCCAATCCACTGAGCATTTCCCTTATTTGGACTGTCCAGCATCCACAGTGAAAAAATCTGCCTCATAAAGCTTCTGAAAGCTTTGGATTGTTAGCACCCTGCAGTGCTGCCCTTCCAGCATGTCTTCATAACGAAAATCTCTCGTAAGACTCCCATAGCTTGTTATTAGAAGGTTTCTTCCAGTTGGTTTAATATGGCTTCATTCACCTTCTCTTCTTGATTAGGCAGTCTGTGGCAAACAAGAATAGAGTTCCTGACTGGTATCACCCTTCACTTCCTCTTAGTGGTATCAGTTCTAAGCTTTCAAAGAGGGATGGTTGGCCCAGACACCTACCCTGACAGCTCGTTCCTCTTCTCCTCCTGCCCGATTCCTATAGTGTCTCCAACTGCCCAGAGATAAAGCCTTTTGTTGCTAGAAGTCACAACCTTGCCCCCTCCACCTTCGTGTGAGTTCCATCCTCAAGGGTCATATTCCAGCATAGCCTGTGGCTGTCCCCCCTACCATTAGGTCTTGGGCTCCTGCGCCTGCAGGATCTCTGTGAAGAGCACACCATTCTCCCATTTGCCCTTCTGACATTACACAATCTGTTCACCTTCACATGCATTTCCTTCACATCTCTCAGATGAGACCAATGTCACCCCCACCCCTGGGCTGCACAGACAAGCACCTGGAGGACAGTCACATCAGGACTTTCATCTGAATGTCAAACCAGGTCACCTCCGATGTGCCAGAGGTGATTGCTCCTCAGTCAGCAGACTGTCTTGCTGTATGTCACTGCCATCATTATGCTGACTCTAGCAGTCTTGTACAGTGTTGAGCAGCATTTTTGGGCTGCATGAGCATGTCTTTCTATGCCAACTGCCTTGCTCCTGTTTGCACACCCTGTTCCCAGAGCTCCTGGTTGCTGACACACCCTGAGTGTCAGTGAAGTAAGAACCCAGATGCAAGTCTGCTCCCACTCCTGGCAAGATCTCCTGGGCAGGCAACTTTTCACACTGGTTCCATTAGCATCTCACTCACCTCATGAATGCCAGTTGTGTCAGGAACACACCACAAGACCCTACCCACTGGGGGCTGAACAATTAAACTTCAGAAAAGATGTAAATGAAGTGCTAGGAAGCAGTCAATAGAGAAATATTAATGAAACTGAGCAAGGCGTTAGTAAGACTTTAAGTGGTGTGCTGACTATAATTTTCATCACTCACACTCAAGAAAAAATGAATGAAAACCAGGACATGAAAAGAATAACTGCTAAAATGATCAGAGGAAGAAAAACTAAATCTTACAAGCGTTAAGAAATCAGCAGACAAGATTATGAATATGTCAGGAGTATCCATGGAATATACAGCATATTCCTCCTCAGCATAACTATACTTTAATGTATTTGAGTTTCTTTCCCAATATGAAAGCCTGTTGCTTATTTACTCTGCAAAGCAAGTCGTGTTTTCAAAATCTTACTTAGGGTATTCCTTTTTTCCTGCAAATAATCTTGAGCTGCTCTTACTATCTGCTGGACAACTCCTGTAACCAGTAGCTGAACTGAAGGAGGATCCCAGGTCAGGAGGAGTCGGTGAAGTACACTCAAAAGTTCAACACCAAGGAGCTATAGTAAAACAAAATACATATTTTAAAAAATTAATTAAGATTTAACAATTTCTAATTGTTATGTCACTTACTTATGATGAACAAATACTCTTCTCATGCAAAAATAATTACAGCCTTTGTAATCATCGCAGATGAAAAGACCAAGACCTAGAAAAAGCTGACTGTTACAACATGCTCATACAGTACCTGATCCTCTGCAATATGGATCCTGGCACAAGGGGAATCCAATAAAGTATGAAGTGCTTGTAAACAAGATGTAACATGCTCAACAGGCTCTTCAGGTCGTGGGGAACACAGAAACTGTATACTAACACCTGAAAAAGGGCAATAATTAAAAAGAACGTTCACCTAATCATAAAATCAAGTTTTCTTTTCAAATTTCTTTATAAGTATAGCAGGTTTTTAACACCTTCAGAAAGAAACATGTTTTTCTCAATTCTTCTTTTAAAACAAAAAGAGAGTTTATGTACTATAAATAGCAGAATTGTATTCACTTTCTCTTCTACATCACTTCCTCCCCAAAATTTGGTAGGAAAACTAATAAACAGTGACAGTAGGCAACTTAGATTACTGAACTGAAATCCATACTTTGTTCTAATGATCTGTAAGTCAGACTTCTGAATCCTTCAATTGTAAATTGAGTTTTATTTTATTGAACTCTTTTACATGTAAAGATAACTGAGATGAAATTAAGCCTCAAATTATGCAATATTCTATTGTACATATGGCACTTAATTCTGGTTTTAAATAACTGTATACCTCAGCAATCTGCTGGCATTCCTCAGAATAAGCAATCACATCCACCTCTTAAAGCTGTTAGAAAACAACAAAGGGAAATAGCGAGTTCTACTCACAGATCAAAAACTGATACCAAAGCTACTCCATGTGAGTTCTCAAGTATCAGTCTCTACTGAACTGTTTTTTTTATCACAGAATCATAGAATGGTTTGGGTTGGAAGGGACCTTAAAGATCACCAAGTTCCAACACCCCTGCCATGGGCAGGGACACCTCCCACTAGACCAGGGTGTGTATTTTAATAGCCTTGTGTATTTTAATAACCTTACAGCTTATGTGTCTTTGAAGCATACCATTTTGTATCATCTGAATTATATTATGGAGTGTAACAGTTCTACTCATTTTATTCAATTACATAAATAAACTAGATATGCAACTTGTCTATAAAAATCTCAATAATCACACCGACAAATATTCTGTCAAAGCTATAAAGAACACAGAAGGCAGAGAGATATGGAGAGAAGGAGACAGACATTTTTTGAAATTACTGTCCAGACACATGATCCATTTTAAAATTCCCAAATTTCTAGCAAAGTATCTTTTCTTATTCCCATGCCATTTCATACCATTATGTGTTGGTACCTAAATCTAAACATGTAACTCTTACCCAAAATTAAGTGCATTCGATCTTTGTTTATCTCTGGCAAAGATTTAGTGGCAGGTGGAGTTCCAGGTGTCTGGTTTAACATAATGGATGTAGCACGTTTCTGTGAATTGGGCATTGCTGCAGCAGTCTCTTCTGTGGACTCTGAAGCATTAAATCCTGTACTGTTTAACCAAAGCGCCACTGCATGCAGTATGGGAGCCCAGGAGTTTCGATAATGCAGTCTAGCTGTATCAATTGTTTCTGGAGTGTAAAATGCTCCCCCTGTTAAATTAGCAAAGCAAAGGTAAATTCTGAAATTCTCTGCAAACAATAGACTAAAAGCACGTAGTACTCTAAATTTCTTAGTTTATTTACTCTGGGTGTATTTGATCATGCACATATTCAGATGTCATCCTTGTTGGTGACAGTGCATCCAGATTCTCCTTGTGAATGAGCAACATTAGTACCTCTCATAAGAAAGTGCAATGGCCATGATGGAACAGTAAGAAGAGAGCAAGAAAGGCAGGTGAAGTCACCAAGTCTTGCAGCATTTTCCATACAGAACACTCGTTCTTAACTCAGCAAAATATTATAAGACTGTATCCACTCTAATCTCAAGGGCTATGTTTTTCTTACAGTAAACATCTTTTTGCATTTGATGTCATAGAATCATAGAATTGTCTAGGTTGGAAGGGGCCTTTAAGATCACCTAGTCCAAGGTGTAGACATATTCTTAATTCTACAAAGACATGGTTTTAGTAAGTCCTGTGATTCAGATAAGGAATATCTTTATTGCAGGTTGAAGGAAAAAAGCACACTCAAACTTCAAACATACATTCCTATTACCCACAGGCAGAAATTTATCACTTGCATAAAAAACATACCTGCCAAATAATTTATAGAACAATTTTAAAGTCTCAACTAAGGGTTTCTTTCTGTTTTTCACAACAACGCAAAAAGAAATTCCAGTGCTTACCATCTGGTGGAAGCTGGGTAGCAAACTCAGCTGGTAAAGTTAAAAGAGCATAATCTTTCAGCGCAGCTAACCACAGACGGCTAAGTGCAGGCAGCTCAGGTTGTACAAGTGTTATCAAACTGTCCGGTGGCAACTCATCTACAGCACCAAAATCATCCTCATCCTCCTCTGTGCTCTTTAAAACACGCTTTGGTTTGGTCTCTGCTTCTTTCTTAATTTTCATGGCAACAACGTACACCTAGTAGAAAAACAGATATAAAAATACATGCTGTGAGATCCTAAAAAGAAAAAAAGCAGCAGCCATTCCCATGTGAAAGTAACAGATTCCACACGCAGATGACTCACTGGAAAATAACTCAGAAAGAGAGATTTGCAGTACAATTAAAATTTATTTAAATATTTTTTCTTTTATTTCTACCAGTATATAACACCTACGGGCATAAATGGCACTTTCCTAAAACAATCTGGCTACACGCTTTTTTCCTAAAAAAGTGTCAATTACTACTGCTCTACACAAACATATTGATTTGAATAACTGGTTTTATTAAATCAATGCATCTTATTGCAAAGTTTTCTTTGACTGACATAAAGAGCTGCCAGATAAATTAGAGCAACTGTCACTTTCTGGGAGCAGAAAAGGTACCAGAAAGACATGCAAGTGGCTCTGTGTTACATGAAAACAAGAACATTTATATGTTTGTCTTTGGTAGACGCTATGAGAAGATTAAAGTATTTTCAAAAACTTAGATAAATACGTGAATAAACAGAAGTATCAGAAAAATACATTAAAAATAAGCATCTTTAGTAAATAAATAGAATAAAAATAAGCGTCTTCACACAACAGATGTGCCATATCAAAGATGAAAATTACAGTATGGGGTAATTAACATTACACAGCTGAAATATTAATACTTTTCTTTGTCATTTCAAAAGTAATTTCCAAGAAAATTTAATAAAAAAAAACCAGAAACCTTAAATATTACACTAAAAGAAACCAAATTACCATTTGTGTAATTACAGTAATTATATGTAGAGCTCTATAGCATGCAAGTAACGTTTCAGGAAGCAAGGCAATGTAAGTAGTACTAACCCTGTCTTTTGTAAATAGTTGAAGATTTCTGGTATTCCAGCCACTCCCCAGCAATATCTACATTAAGCCTGTAATTTATTATGAACACTTTGACAATTAATAAAAAAATCCTTCTATAAATACATTAGTAATAAAAGGAGAATCTCCATAGTCTACTCAATGCAAAGGGAAACATAGTGACAAAGGATGAGGAAAAGGCTAATACTTAGTGCCTTCTTTGCCTCAGTCTTTAATAGTCAGACCACTTGTTCTTCTGAGTACCCAGCCCCCTGAGCTGGAAGACAGGGACAGAGAACAGACTGAAGCCTCCATAATTCAAGGTGAAATGGTGAAGGACCCGCTACACCACTTAGACACACACAAGTGTATGGGGACAGATGGGATCCACCCAAGGGTACTGAGCAAGCTGGCAGAAGTGCTCACCAGACCACTTTCCATCATTTATCAGCAGTCCTGGCTAACCAGGAAGGTCCCAGTTGATTGGAAGTTAGCAAACGTGACGCCCATCTCCAGGAAGGGCTGGAAGGAAGATCCAGGGAACTGGAGGCCATTCAGTCTGACCTCAGTGCCAAGGAAGGTTGTGCAGCAGATCATCTTGACTGCCATCACGTGGCACATACAGGACAACTAGGCAATCAGGCCCAGTCAGCATAGGTTAATGAAAGGCAGATCCCGCTTGACTAACCTGATCTCCTTCTATGACAAGGTGATCCACTTAGTGGACAAGGGAAAGGTTGCAGATGTTGTCTACCTACACTATAGTAAAGCCTTTGACACTGTGTCCTACAGTATACTCCTGGAGAAACTGGCTGCTCGTGGCTTGTACAGGAGCACTCTTCACTGCTTCAAAAACTGGCTGGAGCGCCGGGCCCAAAGAGTGGTGGTGAATGGTGATAAATCCAGCTGGTGCCCGGTCGTAAGTGGTGTTCCCCAGGGCTTAGTACTGGGGCCAGTTTTAATATCTTTATTAATGATCTGGATGAGGGGATAGAGTACACCCTCAGTAAGTTTGCAGACAACAAAAAGTTGGGCCTAAGGGTAGGAGGGCTCTACAGAGGGATCTGGACAGGCTGGATCGATGGACTGAGACCAAGTGCATGAGGTTAAACAAGGCCAAGTGCCGGGTCCTGCACTTGGGTCACAACAACCCCACGCAGCGCTACAGGCTTGGGGAAGGGTGGCTGGAAAGCTGCCCAGTGGAAAAGCACGTGGGGGTGTTAGTCAACTGCAGGCTGAATATGAGCCAGCAGTGTGGCCAAGAAGGCCAATAGCATCCTGGCTTGTATCAGAAATAGTGTGGCCAGCAGGAATAGGGAAGCGATTGTCCCCTTGTACTCAGCGCTGGTGAGGCTGTGTCCAGTTTTGGGTCCCTCACTACAGGAAAGACATTGAGATGCTGGAACAAAGCTGGTGAGGGGTCTGGAGAATAAGTCTTATGAGGAATGGCTTAGGGAACTGGGGTTGTTTAGACTGGAGAAGAAGAGGCTGAGGGGAGACCTTCTTGCTCTCTACAACTATCTGAAAGGAGATTGTAGCAAGGTGGGAGTCAGTCTCTTCTCCCAAGTAGCAAGTGATAGGACAAGAGGAGATGGCCTCAAGTTGTGCCAGGGGAAGTTTAAATTGGATATTAGGAAAAATTTCTTCACTGAAAGGGTTGTCAAGCATAGGAACAGGCTGCCCAGGGAAGTGGTTGAGGCACCATCCCTGGAGGTATTTAAAAAACGTGTAGATGTGCTGCTGAGGGACATGGTTTAGTAGTGGACTTGGCAGTGCCAGGTTAACAGTTGGACTCAATCTTGAAGCTCTTTTTCAACCTAAACGACTCTATGATTCTATGACAAACTCCTAGTTAATTAACTGCAATATTTACTAGAATATATTTTAGCATTGTTTGGGGTTTGTTGGTTTGTTTGTTGAAGAGCAATAACATAAGAGGAAAATGAAAATCTTAAGGATACGAGTGTATACTTTAATACAGAAAAGTGCAATAAAACACAGAACAATCGAGCATCACTGTAAATATGGATCAAAGAATGGCAGAAAAAGGAAAAGGGGAAGATATAGAGATGAAAGCATCCCAGGAGTGGAACTGCAACAGGTAAGGAGGAGGGCAGGCGCAATCTCACTAAACAGCCAGTGAGATGTGAGACTACTGTTACACTGCAAAATCTCTTTAAACTTTTAAAGATTTAATCGTCAATGTTTACCTCAGCCCATGCTTTCAGAACTGCAAGCTTTTCCATAGTAGTTGCACTCTCTCGGTAAAGCTGGCTGGAAGATCCCTTTCCTGCTTGCACTTTGTCCAGGGAAGAGACAAGAAGGTTGTGAACTCGGCGGAGATCATTCAGGTCACTTACAACCCCACTTCCTATCCAAGCGCTACATACCTAAACAACAAAATTTAGAATCATTCTAAGCTAGCAAAAAATGAACAACCTTATAAATGAAAAAAATCTATAAGAAAACAAACACAAGCACCACAAGAAACTTAGCATCTCTCTTCCTGCTTGAAAGGTTTTCCTTTTTTTTCTCCCCACCAGAATTGCTTAGGTGAGTGCTTACAAAAGCTGTATTTGCAAAGCATATTACAATGGAACTTAATAGATATTTGGAAAATACTTAAAATAGTTTTTTAATCCTCCATAAACAGGCAATAACATTTTTTTTATTCTGTTCCCCAGTGTCTGGTTGAATCACTCAAGTAAAGGGTCATTGCATTCACTGTGAAGAATACAGTGGACAGTAATCAATAAAAGTATATCTTTAAAAACCCACACCTCTCAAATTATATATTAAGGCTCCTTAGTAATGAGAAGCTTTCAAGATCATTAGCATAAAAAAATGCCTAGAAATGAGATACAAGTCTTTAAACACTGGGCTTTGATCTGGAACCAAAAATACCACATTCTAGAACAAACACGGTGCACAGACAGTTTGGTGTCTCACCATGTTTCTTTTGAATTAAATGGATCCAAACAGGTACTTAAAATCCACACATCATATGGATCAGCTGCTCCTGTCTAGTGCTATACATCGGCATTAATCCTCTGAAACACATTCACATCCAGACATAATGCAAGCATCCAAAGAATTCTCATGCACCTACTTTTCTACAAAAAGGGACAACTTCTCTCAGAGGAGCTGCTTTGATTCTGGTGGTGATTCTACAAGGATGAGGAACAGAGCAAAAACCCCCACAGAACTCAAGCAGTTCAGGTTTTGTAAACCTTTTTTCATGGCATTTTTGTCCTATCTCCATGTATTTACTTTGATTTCAGAGAACCAGTTCCATGAAAGCCTTTGGGGAAGGGCCTCTCATGATCTGGAACGATGGACATATTTAGAGCAAAGTAAACACAAACACAAAGAGTGTCCTGAAGTTGCACAAGACAAGGCTGCTCAAAATCTGTCACAAACCCATCATTCATTCACAGCAGGACTAATTCAAGCTTCACTCCTGGGCAAGTCAACAGCTGTTTAAGTAATGACATAGAACTACAACAACATCAATCTCATTCAGAACAGCTCATCTCTGTCCATGTAACTTGTAGGCCGCAAGTTCAACATCCAAACCTAATCTCCAACCATTTGATCCTGTAAGTGCACACACCCACTTTGAAACCAGTAGAATAGGGAAGATATTGACAAATTATAAGGAAAGTTCTATGGTTTGCACAAATTGCCTCTTCATCTAGCTTTAAATGCATAGAAACTTTAGTTTAAGATAAGCACAACATTCTTTCCCACGTATAGATATCAAATTATGCCACATTTGATCTATCCTTAACATTTTGCTGAAAATTAAAAGCATAAAACAACACCACAAAAATGACAGTCCTGCTGGACCAAGATTTACTAAACAAAACTCACATACACAAAGTTATCATATTAAAATTGATGTTTGCATAGCTAATTAAACTGCTGCTTTAAACTATAGAACTAATTTAGCTGTGTAAGCCACGTACTAACTACTACTACAGCTACGTTGCCGATAGCTGATTTAAACTACAGCAGCGGTAGCAGATCACACACAAGAAAAAACACACATTCATTTAAAAAAAAAAAAAACAAACAACAACAAAACTTTCACTGAATTTTCACTGAGGGTTTGTTACTATGACTGTAACGAGAACACTCAGATCTCCTAAAATCTAAAACAGAGTATTAATCTGAATGGAAGTTTAGTGTTTAAAGGTATATTATCAGTAAACCGAATATTTGATTGAACTGAAAGGCATATCAATAAATACATTACTGTTGCTCTCATTAAGCAAGGCAGGGGGGAGTGTTTGTTGGTTTTGGTTAAGGTTTTTTTTTCTTTTAACACCAAATGCAGAATTGCCCTGAAGACATGATTAGTTTCAGAAAGACGAAATATTTTCTGATGTAGCTCTCTAAAAGATCTTCTGCACTTCTGAGGAACGGCTTAGGTTTACAAAATTTTACAGCCATCTGTTACTACTTCTCCTCTGTATCCTTCTTCCAAAGAGAAGGAAAATCAGTTTGGCTTATGCTATCTGAACATTTTTCTCTGTACCTGGCAGGCCTTTGCAGTTATATCAGATGGTGTATCTTGGGAAAAAGCTGGCCTCAGAGCAGCTCCAACCTGTTGATAGGAAGAAAAAATTAAAAATCCAATTAAAACAATAGTGACACAACATTCTCCATCTCACATTGTTTAAGGCTCAAGCACATATACAGAACAAGCAAGAAGAGATTGCCAATTTTGGCATTATAGTTACACCCCAAACTTATCCTTGCTGCCTAGCAGACATTTGAATAGTATTCTTTAAACAACAAAAAACTCCTAAACCCATGTCTTCCTGCTCGCCCATTGCTTTTTTAAGCTTCAGTTATGTCTGTCAAATACATGGTATGAGCTTCCTTCTGTTAATGAGTATCCTTTTAATCATGAAAGTATTACAGGTGCAATTTATGCTAAGACTCAAGAAGCCAATGACTTTTTGATGTCCAAAGGAATAATGATGTGAAATCAAATGTTTATTGTCGGATTTGCATCAAGTTCCCAAAATATTCCCAAATACTGACAAAAAAGCCTTTTAGGCAGCTGTTATAAGGCAGCACTTTTCTGAAGAAAAAAAAGAGGAACCAAGCCAGCACTACAGAAGGAAGAAGAAAAAGGCAGGAAGTGAAAAGAATGAAAGTTCGCTTTTGAGAAGAATTTGCAAAGATTTTGAAGACAGTGGAAACAAAAGAGGTGAAAGAGTTAAGCTATGCAACAAAATAAAGCAATAATACCCCAAAATTAATCTTCAAACGCCCACCACCCATTCCTGTACTTTTCTAGTTTTCATTTAAACAGAAGTATATTCATTAATTCCCAAGAAAACCGATTATTGAGATTCAATTTGGAACTGCAGAGTTATTTTCCAATTCCTAATTCTAGAAATGAAATGTCACTCTTGCCAAAAATTAAATATAACTTGAAATATTTGGCTTTCAAGAATCAATAGCTACTGAGTTTTTACTTTCATCAGCCACTGATTTACAGTAAATAGGAAAAGATACAAAAATAAATTTTGAAGAGGTAAGAGTCACATCTGTACATTTTCACACATAAAAAAACTCTTCACAGGTCTCTAGAAGTTACAAAATGTTCTCAAAGCTAATACTGGCATATTGGAGTAATTATACAATTTCCTGAACTTATAAAGGATATCTCACATTAGCCTGATACTGCTCCAGTATCACATGGCCTGGAAACTCTGGCTCAGGAACTGATGCAAATTTCTTGATAATGTCTTCAAGAGCTTGAAGACCCGCCATTCGTAACTGGTTGCTGTGATCAGTCGCGGCCATGAATGCCATTCGAATAAGGTCAGAGAGATGCAGTACTAAGAAGTCATCTTAGAACAGAAAAGAAAGAACTATTTAGTAACTTAAGAGATAGCTAACATGAAAGATATTTATAACATTTTCCTCATTGACATGTAGAAATTTTACTTATTCTTTTTCAAAGGTTCACATTTAGGGTATAGAAGAAGGCAGGATAGCATGTAACCTCTTTTTCTTTCTTCCTTCCCCACCCCTCCCACCCCCAAATGATACAAGGACTTTTATTCCTAAAACAATCTGAAAAACTAAACATAAACGTGAAACAAAATGAAATATATGATATATATAAATTGCATTGAAAAGAGTATGTTAATGGGGCTGAGTATCCTAGAAGAGACTAGACATTCAGTAAAGCTAATTTTAGTGATCCCCCTAAAACGCCAGAAAATATTTAAGGCAATTCCTGTTCAAGTCCTATGCTCATAGTGACCCCTGCTGATAAAGGAAAACCTCATCAACACCTAAACATTTAAAAACCAAGTATGCTTCTAGTTCTGCTCCCAAAACTCACATCCAAGACTGCAAGTAAGCAGCAAACAACATGCAGAAAAGAACAATACATAACTCAGTAACATTTCTGAAAGGATTATTCTTTCCTGTTTAATAATTTTCTTTCCTTACTCTCATTTTGAAATTACCAGATGTTGTGCAACTAATATGAAAATAAATTATTAAAAAACATAATATCTAGGGTGACTAACAAAAGTCACAAATTATAAAAGCTCTACATATTTTCAAGTCTCAAGGTAAAAAAAGTTTATTTTGTAGCTGAAACTTTTCAGAGGCGTGTTAATAAAAAAAAAAATTGGAAATCACTTAAAAATTACAAAATGGTAAAGTCTGCACTTACTTTTTCAGACCATCACAGACATCAATAAAATTTAAATATTTTGGAAGGTGAAGGTAGAAGTTTGCTGAGTTTTCCTTTTTACAATGATACCAAACACATCAAGTTTACTTTATGCAAATTCAGAGATGTAAATTCTCAGGATTATTATATGCAATCCTCTGCAGGATCCTATAAGCATCAGATACTTCATTATATTCTTTATAATAGAATGCCTACTCAAAATAAACTTTTGCAAAACTCTTCCCTCTACGTTCTTCAGTGACCTCAGCCTCATATCCAATGCACAGTGCTGAAACCAGATGGCATCAAAGCAACACAAGCAAAAACTTAGTAAATCTCTGTATCATAATGGATACCTTCAACAACATAGACAATAAAATCCATTAATCCCATGCATTCTAAGATGCTCATGGTATTTATTCTACATACACAGTCCTCATGAGCACTACATGGGTGAAAGCAAACAGTAACTATGCACCAGAACCCACATGGACAACTCAAGGAAAGAAACCTGCTACTATCAGTTAGAAAAATATTTCTTCACAAAACAACTGTCACCTCTGACCTCTCAATTTTGATCCTCTATCTCATGAAAGCATCATCAAAACATGAGCTTTAAAACTAATATTAATCACTGTCATGGATACCAAAAGAATGAACTTTACAGAGCAGCTGGGTCCGTGTCTTACTGTAACTCCCTCCCACATCCCTCTCTCCGCAACCAATGCCACAGCAATAATTACCTGACCTTATCTCTTTTTACTTTTCTAGCATCCCTTCAGTCTGGAGATGTTAAGAAAATATCTGAAGTGTAAGTCATTGCTGCCATTATGTTAAACTCAGAGAAACTGTTCCCAGCTCACCCTTAGGTAGAAGTTTACTGCTTTTATTTCAGACTGGATAAAAGGTTAGCACCTAAGATTTTTTTTTTTGCCAACCAGAGCAGTCTATCGGAATTTATATCTTCTGTTCTTTATGTTCATGGTACAGTAACTACAACAGTTATACAACTACAGTCTTATTGCCTTTTGCTGTCCATTTCCTTTGCTTTTAATCATTTGAATGAAAAGATAAGCACTTATATTTTTTTTTCCCAGGTTGTGTAATCTTAGGCTATAAAGAGGTGTCAAAATTTGTAAAAAAATAAATCCAAAACAAAACATGCACATTCTGTAATTACTTTTTGGGTTTTTAAGTCTGGCTGAACGAGCCAGTGCCAGATCGAAGTGCGCCTTGTTTGCATTCTCACACAGCATGATAACTCTGCACAGACAGTCTGCTGCAAACACACGAGTTGCCCAACGAGGTGCGACAGAAGGCTTGGATTTATCCTCTTCACCCAAGGTGGTAAACATTGTGTCATCGTCCATCTCATCCTTCTTCTCCGATTCCTCATCCTTCCCTCCTCCTAAGGGAGCAGCAGTGCTCATGTCTACAACAGAATCCCATTGTTACAATTCACAGAAGACAGTTAAGGACATATTCAAGACTTTTCTTAACACTCAGATTCAAAACAGACTAGTTTGTCTGTTGAAACAGCAACATTTGAAAAATGTAGAAAGGCATAGGAACATCAGTAGAAGAAATGTTTTTCACCTCTAATTTGGGCTACATTACTTATTATTTGGATTAAATGATATGAAATAAATTCCTGTAACGTTAATTCTCTACAGATACCAACTATACCTTAATCCTGTATCTGAACTTCTCTCCTTTGAAAATTGATCTCTTAAATTGCCAGTAAACACAGTAAGGTAATTACCAGGCTCAGAATCAAAGAATCAGGTTAGCTTTGAACTACTCTGCTCCTGTTTCAAGTAAAAGCTAGAGTGTATGTTAAACTGAAACAAAAGTACAAAGTTCCGTGCCACGGGACAGGTACGCAGCCAAGTAGGTAGTTTATGGTATCCACAAACGTGCTTAACGTTTAAAAAAAAAAAAAAAATCTTTTCTCCAAGCGTGCTTCTTGTTTTGTAAGTGTGCTGTGAGATTTCATTTCAGAAAATAAAAATACTTCAGGGATGGCATTAAAAAAACTAATCCAAACAGGGACAAAAAACAACTCACCAAACACGCATATACACTTGTGCTATTCAGAAATGAGAACATGAAGTCGCATTGGCAAGGTCTAAACTAGCAAAGTGCCAAGATACTGACAAAAAAAATATTCTGGCAATAATTAGAGGAGAATGAGAAGAAATTATTGCAAGGGTAACTCACCCCAACTAAAGCATGTTTCTTAGAAAGACTAAATTTAAGCAACTGAAGAGCCAAGACATTCAATAAAGAGAGAAAGAGGCTATGGCAAATCAAACGTGGATGAAGCCAATTCACAACAAGAGAGTTTTGAGAAGGCATCCAGGACCTTATGTCGCCCATTTGTAAATCTCTGCTTAAAAAGCAAACCAGATTTTGTTCATATGCCAATTAGCCTGATCAAAGGGGTTCAAAAGGAAGTCGCTGGATTATTAAAATACTGACAGAAATTTATTTAAACGAGGTTCTCCTGGAGATTATTTCACCTACTAATAAATAAATAAGAGACCGGACAACCACGTTAAAAACTTGAAAACCCGTCCCACATGAAAGAAGAAAAGGACATGCCAACTTCGAACTCAGGAAACGAGGTCTTTTTCACTGGGCAGATATATGGTAGCTGCACTGCATAAAGACATCATTGGTAGCATTACTCATCAGTAAACATAAAGCTGGCAACATTTAGAAAGAGCTTCAGGATGAACTCACAGTATGCCAATAAACAAGAATAAATGCAAAGGAAATGAATAGAATCTGCGTCACAACCATCCTACAAGCTGAAAAACAGGGTCTCAGAGGACAAGATCTTTGCAAACAAGTCTGCAAAGCTGAACAAGCAGCAAAAGTTTCATCACCATGGCAACCCATCATCACATCAGTAACTCACAAAACCTCATGAAAGAAAGCTCACAGTGTGTACAGCACTCTTCCTTCTGTATGGTCCTGATGTATAAAGGCTAAAAAGAATATGTCTGCTTTCACTAAGGTACTGAAATGTCAGAGTAATAATCACACTGCTTCTCCACTGGAAATCCTACTTTAAGGCAGTTAACTTTTTAATGTTAGAAGTGGTATTTTAAGACTTAACATAACACTGGTGATTTCTTTTTTCTAAGCAAGTTTTCATGCACTATAATCAAAGTTCTATATACAATATAAACTATATCTTAACTAGGATAAAAGACAAGCTCCAAACAAACATTGCCAGAAGATGCTAATATTGTGAACATACTGTCATTTATGTGAACACTACAGAACACTTACCACTGGAAGCTGCAAGAACATCCTTACAAAGCATTAGCCAGTGAGAAAGGTTTTCGACTGCTAGCGATGAAAGCATATGTCCCAGAGTATCATGGATATCTGAGCACAACTTCCGATCAGTCTCACGATCCAACATTCCGAAAAGGACACCTTCGAGGCCTGTCTCTGTTATATTAACCCCCTGATGCCGGGAATGAGCATCTCGCCGAGAACCAGCTCCTGGAGCAAAAGGATTCATATCTGCAAAACAGCAACAAGAAATCTTTTCTGAAATCACTAACTCAGTTTTAAAATTTGGAATAACAGCCTAGAATTGGACATTGTGTTTTTGTGTGTGTATAGTTCAGGCAATGATACACCAAGATGTTACTGAATTTCTTTTAAATTAACACTAGAAAGATTTTAATCCAGCAATTCATTTAATTTACTTTCTGCGAGGCAAATAACACCTAGGGGGTATTACTTTAAAAGAAAGAATACCTGTCTCTCTCCAAGATAGACTCCATGAATTTGTAAAAAAACCCTAATAGTACTGGACTTTAAAGAATATTTCCAGAGACAGACTTAACTGGTGTGGTTTAATACAAATAAGCTTACAATTCTGTTTGTATGAAGACTGCTGATCAACACTGTTGAGCCTCCCATTTTCAGAATACAATGATACATGTAAGAATTGAAACTGCCAGCAAAGTCCACAGGCTTTGCAGACATGCTGCTAATGGAATATAACACCACAAGGCATCTCAATCAAACAGCATACAATTAAGTAAATTTTTGAAAGAGCAAGACTTAAAACACCAGAAAAACTGCAAAATGTTTCCACTGCATGTGTACTGCATTCCCCATTTGACTGCCAGTCTAAATGGGGCACAGAAGTTTAAGTCTGAACTTTACAAAAAGTTAAATTATAAATGTAAATCAAGGGGTAAGCAGGGATGTGGCCAGAATTTATTGGAGCTGGAAGGGACAGGTATAGTTTTTTTTATTCTGTTGTTGGGAGAATTCTTGATTTTGTTTTTTTTTTCCCCTCTCCAAGGCAAACCACACAACTGTTACAAAAAGGCCACATGAAAGAAATACTTACTGATGCCACTGTTTTCTTTGTCTCCAGCATTTTTTGCTAAACTCATGGCATATTCACATACTTCTGCTGCTTCCCTCTGAGCAAGCTGTCGTAAACATGCAACTGCAGCCCGACGAAGCAGCAAGTGGGAGCTGCACAAATGAACCTAAAAATCAGAACCATTACAGATGAGTGAACTGCTGCACCCCCATATCAACAAATCAATGCTGCTAAGGACAAACAGCATTCTACTTTTCAATTATATGCCCATGTGTGAGCTGCTGGGTACCAAGCTTTTTACAAGACCTTGAAAGTTCAGAAGTAAGCACTTTTTATAATGTAAAAATATGAAAATAAAGCTGACATTTACAGAGCTGACCGCTGTTATCTGGTTAAAGAAATAAGAGGTTAATACTGGAACTACTGTGCCAGTGTGATTTAGACTAATTATACTTTCCAACCTGTTACACCCTTCAGTATTATTCAACCTCATATTCTGCTATAGCTGTAAATTCCAGTCTTTTAAACAAAAAGCCATCATCAGGTGCACCACAGCTATAACAAAAACTTTTATTTCAAACTTGTACTAGACGTTATAGCATAAGTTTTAATAAGTGCCTCTCAACAACAAAGCTTCAGATTTTTTGCTAACTGACACAGGCTTCTAATTCCTTTTAAGCCACCTCAAAGTCCAAGCAAATATTTTTCTTATAGAAGAATTGTGCATGGTCTCTATTTTCCTGAGAGGAAGTAGCTACACAGAGAACTGTATGTTTTTCCACACTGGAAGAGATGAGGAGTGCTCTTTAAGAAACTCTGATTCTTTATTTACCCTGGGGAATTTGCTTTTAATAAACCAAATACACATTTGCTTTCTCAGTATTAGGTTATTATGTGGATGGAAATTGCTTTCCTAAATGAAAGAGTTGTATAGTTTATAAAGCATTTTAACAGTAGATCTTTATTCCACACATGAATGTACAACATTTTAGTCCTGAAAAAACAAGCTGATTTTAAGCACCTTTAAATATCACACTGAAGTTGTTCTAATGGAACTAAAACACAGAACATTTGGGGGATTTAATTAATGGAAAGAGTATTGCGCATTTTAAGTTACAAAACAAACAACTAGAGGTTATGAAACCACCGGGACGGGGGGGCAGCATGTAACAATAAGAGGGAAAGGCTGGACGACAGAATAAGAGAAAGGTCCAGCGCTGACATAAGTAGGATCGCACTCCTTCAGGTAAGACAGAACCACCAGTTCCACAAAGAACAACACAAAGAACTTTGCGAGACATCCAACAGCCATTATGGAGAAGCTTTTCAAATTTCTCAGATCCGATGACTTCATCTCAGGCAGCATTCTGAAAAGATCTAAAATGGCTTGGGGATAGACATCCTTTTACTGCACTCCAGTGTTTTTGCAAATGTAACTTGCTTAATACATATGGGTATCCTTGACATCTTGCTAAGTGCTTCCCCTGTCCTCTGCTAAGCACATACATCAAACTTTGAGGAACAAAAGGGATGCATTTTGTACTCACACAAAGGCTGGGAACCAGACTGGACAGGTTCACATGCCGTGGTGCAAACATATGAAGCTGCTGAAGGCAGGATATGGCAGCTGCCTGAACAAGCGAGTCTGAGTGGTCTTGTGTGATTGCACATCCCACCAAACAGGAAGAACGGATTGTTGAAATTGTAGCTCCATTACCTAATGATGTAAGACAATATCCTTAACACAGCAAAATTTTTCTATGACAACTGCAGACTAAACATTTGAGAAACGAGAATTTTTACTGCTTCAAAGTTCACAGATTAACATGCAACTCTTCCGAATTCCTACCACAAATTAGTATCTACACAACATCAAAGAAACACTAGTGTTTCAATCTCTCTTTTTAGCTCAGTTAAATATCCTGTCCAAATGAAAGTTTGCATCAATAATCTTCAGCCAGAAATATTTTAAGAGTATCTTCCAAGGAAATTAAATCAGTAAAATCATCTGAATTTTAATTTTGAAAGTCTCTTTCATTCTATACATATGGGCAACATTTCATGCACTGAACCATTTCCTAAAATCTCAGGTAACAATTAAGCTAGCATATACATAGGCAAGAGATTTCAGTTAGCTCCATTAAATGAGTTGCACTACTCTAATAGGACAAGAATTCAAAAGAACAGTATTTAATTTGGAAAATATTCCCACTGTATTTTAAGAATTAACCCACATCAGGTTTATAAAAATCTTGAATTACAGAAAAATGTACCCTGCAGAAGACATTCTACATAAGTTATTTAAAAAGTTATGACACATCAACTCAAAAGGTTAACACACAGCATGCAGATACACAAGTTCAATTAAACCATCTAGAAATTTTTCATAACTAGAAATTTAAGTCCAGTTATTTAGAGTTAAAATTTCACTAGTGGCTGGCACTTTGTCACTGCGTCAAAGACCATTCCATAAATATTCCTAAAAATTCCAGTTAGACAAATTTACAAATCTGTGGTTTTGCCATCCGAGACATAGAATTTCAGATAAAGTGTTTGGCATGACAAGACCTTATTCTCTAAAGTAAGGTACCAAGAATATCAAGAGCAAGTGGAAGTAAGTTATAGTTCACAAAATTAGCAACAATGTTAAATTTGGGCTCTTGCCATCAGTTAATAATAAAATCAGCATGTTTTGAAAAAGCAGAGGAAAAATCTTGCCTCTTGCCCCACCTCTACACAAAAATATATGGGGCAAAACATGAAGTAAGATTGGTTTTCATCTTTTACCTAGCATGCAAATTTGCCATTAGCCAGAACACCATACATCACTGCAACTTTTTTATATAAACCTCAAACTGTAGTCAAAAAACCTCCAAACAATAATAAGTAGGATCAGAAGTGAGGATGCTTGCAGAATCGTAACTGAACTTGTCAAGTCTGACCCCCCACCTGCAACTGCAACAAAAATTTATTTTCTTCCTTTTTCTGATTGTGATATATTATCTTTACACAAGTTACTTTTTTTTTTTATTTCTCTTCAAATTCCCACTAACCTTGTAGCTCAGGCCCAACAGTAGTTATTATAGCTCCAAGACATCGGCCTAAGCACTGATGTACTTCTGTATGCGATGGTGGAACAGTTAAGAGCAGAGTAAGAACTAGAGAAAGCGTTGGTTCCACATATCCCCGGTACATCGGTCCACTAGAATCTACTATCAAGGCAAGCGAATGGAGAGACCAGGTCTATGAAAAAAACAAAGGAATATTTTTCAGTAATACATTTAAGAAATTTAAACAATTTTGTATACAGACTGAGTCTAGCTCTGTACGTCCTTGCTTAAACATGTTTACTTAGCTACTCTGACTCCAGAAGTGTTTCAAAGGCCTCAGAATCTCAAGCAATCACCTAGGAGTTTAAATATCTCTGTCATACTCTTTGAGTATCAACAGTTTTGTGGACAACAGAGATGAAGATGACAGAGCCATTGAGCAAAAAATAGTTAAACACTTTAAGGAAGAAAAATACAAACACAAACAACACACCTACTTAAAAACAATAAAAAGAAAGAAGAAGAATGGCTCTTAAGACAGGAAAAAGAGAGAATTATTCCACTGTAAAACTGGATGTAGAGTCTGAAACAGACAGTTGACAAAGTTCTTAGTGGTGAGTGCCTTTGACATTCCAGTAAAAACTGATTTTCATGACAAGCTGAAAGGTTCACATGCACTTTCTAATCAATTTTCTTATTAGGGGGTGCAAGAGAAGCAAGCAGTGCTGTTCAGAGTCAGGGTACTACAGGATGAGAAAAAACAATCCTATTTCAGTTACAAAATAAGTAAAAAACGGAAGAGCAAAATAATTTATTGTAATTGTCAAAGCAAGAAGTAGGTGAGGGGACAGTCTTTTTGGTCATTGATGTTTCACAGGAAATAAATTCCCCTGACAGACCTGAAAGCATTAGATTTCTCTCCATAATATCCTACTAAAAGATCTTATTTTAGAATTTTCTTCCATTAAATACATGACGTAATTGCACTGAAAAGACTAAGTTAAAAGAATATTACAGTTACACAGATACATTTTTAGGAGTGAGCTGGAAAACTTGCCTTTAAAGCAGCTCCTTTTTAATCCTCTGATGTAACCCAAAAAACATTAGCACTAGCAATCACGTAACTAACTCTACAGGTCTAACCAAATGGTAGCACATTATAGCTTATCCTTTCATTCCTGCAGATTTCCATTACTTGTATTCCCATACAGTTTCTGTGCATCCACACTGATCTAGTGAGGGATGAGATCTAAAAGCTTAGCTTTTCACAGTGGCCTGGTGTAATACTCTCAACCGAAAATAAGGCCGCTATGCAAGTTCCACCTGGGCTTCTCCTTTATACTTCAAATTTTTTTCATAAAGCAGTAACTGTTATCATTTTGGTTTTTTAAAGGAATGGTACACAACTACATGCCTCCAAATTACTTACTCAAACATGAAGTAAGTTACATATCCAAACAGAACTTTGTCTTACCCTAAATAAACTAAGGAAATTTACAAGAGAGTTGAAATTGTATTTATAGGTTATTATTTTTTAAACATTATCATGAAACAAAACTAGGCTTGTTTTCCCAAATGCCAATCTTGATTATTTTGATTTATTTTTTCATTGCTCTGAGGAAAAGAAATAAGGATGTACTCTGTAATGTTTGTCAGTCTGAATTAATGCAACCACTTGCAACTGCATCCCTAACTAACAGTAAGGTTACATTTTAATTGCAGTACACAATTAGGATTCTGTACTGTAAGACTTTATCAGGAAAGTTCCACTTTCTTCATGCTCCCTGGCACATGCTACATCCATATGATTTGGCTTACATGTGACAATCTCTATTAAAGAACATCTGAACAGGTAATTTAATGTTTAATTTTAATCCTGAACATTTTTAAACAGTTTTGTGGTGATTGTGTTTTTTACCTGAACTTCAGGAGAGGTCCCATCTTGTGCCAAAGCCAAGAGAATACTGACGCTAGTTTTCAGATGTTGTCCAGAACCAATTCCACCAACATACCGATGGAGACAGCCCAGAGCCAAAGAATGGCCTGTTCTTGATACAACATCTCGAGCAGATTTTAACCTACCAATGTTTAGATAAAAGGAAATCATGTAATTTACTAAGTTTGTTACAAAGAACCCTTCAAGTATCATAACAGTGTAAACGACTGAGAAATTTGCAGGCCACCTTCCAAGATCTCCAGAAGCCTTAACAATAAAAGCAAAACCAATGTACTTAATCTATACTGCTATTAAACTGCATTACATATAAAACAAGTGAAAAAAATATAATTAATACTTATTTTCTTTCTTCATGGTCAGAACTTGACATTTTAGATGAAGAATAGTTCTGAAAGTGGAAGAATATAGAAAAGCACCTATTGTTTACCAATGTTTCACAGCAGACTAATTTAATAATCAGAAAAGTCATTGCTAGACCACTGCAATGAAAAGGATTCAAAAATGGAAAAATGACAACACATATTGAGAAATCACAAAGAAATCTACAGCTATGTCTTCCACTGTAAAGTCAACTGAATAATTTTTTAATACAGCTGCTTTCTTCTCCAGATGAGTTCTATGACTTTTCAAATAAAGCTTTTTTTTTTTAATAGTGTTTTATTAATGAAGCTGCAACAGTCTGAACAGCATTCTGAATAGCATAGTTGTATGAAACAGTGACTTGTTAAGTATTTTCCACAATACTTCTGCTTCTGAATGCATGTCACATACATAACTTTTTAATTTAAACCTTCTCAGTGGTGGTGAAGAGAGAGAAAATAAAGATATCCTAATTAGAACAACGAAATATTAATTTTCCCCTGTCCCTGGTTGTCTGTGTGTGAGAGGCAAACATGCTCTTCGCCAGTGAACAACTAAATGCAAATCTCAAATATAAAAAAAATTACTTGACAGTGTCTACAGACTGGCAACCATCAACAACTTCAATCCTAGATAAGAAACCAAGGAAATAGTCCCAGTACTAGAAAATCAGTGAAGGACAGTGAAGATGATGCACTTTATTACAAAATGGAATTATGGGAAAAATCAAATTACCCAGAGGTAGAAGAGCTGGACTGAGGCTATGTGAATGTAGCCTGGCCAGCCAAAAACATGGGCTGCAGCCCTGAGGCACGTGCATTCTGATCCACAGATAGGCTGATGTCTTAAATTAAAGCTGGAAATCGGGAAACATGTCTTGTTATATCTACCAGACATCTTTCTAAAGACCTGAGATTAACACCAAAATATGGAAAAAAATTTTGGGCCAGTTAAATCCCTTTGTAAAGAGAATGTTTTGATGAAACAGAACTATTATCACACAATTCATATTACATACACACTTAGTGGAAGCTACGTTTATCTGTCTGAAGCAGTTTGGTCACCTTAAGTAACTCATCAAAAAGTATTCATTGGTATCATTTCACATTCCAAGTAGTTTAACAGCTTGGCTTTTATTCCTGGAAGACTCACATGGAATAAATCAAAAAAAGAAGACTCAGTTTGTTAGATCTACATAATCATAGCAATCCAGTATGAAGAGACTAGAATAATCAATATGGCATTTAACAATGGAATCTTCATAACTACATTAAATTATACTTCTATTTCCTTTTATGAATCAAAACCAACTTACTTATCAAAACTGTACTGAGCCATTCTCGCAATGAAAGAGGCTTCTCCAACCACTTGAGCCATTCTGCCAAGAGCTTCACCTGCTGCACATCTCAAAATAGGGTTAGGATTATCAAGGGCTCCCATTACCAGCGTCAGAGCAGATTTGCGGACTTCTTCTGGTCCTAACGTGCTTTTATTCTCAGCTAAACCCTACATGATAAAAACAAAATATGAAAAAGCAGTCCAAAGCAGGGGAGAAAGGGAAGATATATGAGCAATTTCACTATAATTGAGATCTTAAATTAAAAACTATGCAGTTTTACTTTTGTTTAAATTTGTGGTCGTTTATCCTAAAATATACTAGTTGAAAAGATTTACAACTCAAAAGCAACAATATACTCAGTCTTATGTTTGCCAACACTACCTATTTCGCATCCAGGAAGACCTGTTGCACCAGTCTCTTACCAAACATATTACAGTGCTACACGCGCCCTAGTGCTACTGAATCTGAGCCAGCTTTATGCAGACACGCCAGAAAAAAAGAGAAGCTTTAAAGTCTAACTGCAACAGCTTTCTGTCAGACAGGAAAACCACAACTTAGATACATTTCTGTAATAATCAACAAAATCAAAGACATTTTAGGTATATGAAAATATTTTTTTTTCTTAATCACGTGTTTGCAAACGTTTATACAGCCTGTTATGTGAACATTCTACAGAACAGTAACACTAAATACTGCTTCTGCAGCTTCCTTGGCTCCCATATTTCATTAATAGCATATCACCTCTCACTACTACTTTCAAGAAGTCTTTTACTTTGGGAAAAATATTAAACACGTGTAAAGTACAAACACTGCATGTATTATAGAGGAAGAAGTCGATGGCTCTACAACAGATTCCCATTTTCTCTTCTGAAATCATCATTTCCGCTCTTACAATTTTGACAATTCTCTGATAATTTGGTATGGCATTGGAAATTCCATGCTCTCCGACTGCCCTAGACAAATGAAAGCGTT
>JAOXJK010000023.1:35728348-35748639 GCA_025774025.1 Xenus cinereus | reverse complement strand
TTTACTTCTTAGCTAGACCTCTTCTAACTCTCTGAAATTAAGAGCCTATTGTGCAGAAAACTGTTTGTAAAACACAAGACCTGTGTTCATAGTTCATGCCAATGAATGGAATGCAGAGAGGTTCTTATACTTATTGCTATAACAACTAAGGTCAGCATTTTTCATTATTTGCCACATTGGAGGGTCAGAAACAGTAAAGCGTAGAGGGGTCCCACCTGCAGGGTGGAATGGACAGGACAGGTGACCCAAAACTGACCAACAGGGGTATTCCATCCCATCCACCCCATGCTCAGTAAAAAAGCTGAGGGATCAAAGGGTCAGCCCTCTTTCTGCAATGGCCAACGTCCAAGGAGGACTCTCTTCATCTGCCTTTGATCCCAACCCATGTGTTCCTGACTCCAGATCCTGAATCCAGTTCCCATGCACCTCTGAGTCTAGTCTGGGACTTCCCCAGTGCCTGTTGGTGACATCATCCTGGGAGCTTGATATGGTTTATATAAATTGTATCTATTTCGTTATTTTCTTTTTATTTTATTAATAATATTTCATTAAAGTAGTTTAGTTGCTTCTAAACTTGTAAAATCTCTTTATCCCTTCTCCTCCTCTCCTTGGAGTCAGAGGTGAGGGGAGAGCATCTGCCACCTGTAAGTGGCCAATTTGGCCTAAACCACAACACAGGCATCTGTCTCAGTATCTACTTTTCAACCTGAAGCAACACGGTTCACATTTCTAAGAGCAAAGCAAGGAGGAGAGATGCTCTTTTGCCAATGTTTTGCCCATCAACCAAGGACATGCAGTCTCAGCAACAATTAGCTCTAATCTAGGCAGACAAGAAGCAGCTTCACCAATCTTTAATTACAGACTGGCAGTTCTACAAGGGTAGCTTCCTCAGTGCACAAGACTCCAAGAATGAACAAGGATGACAATGACATATGTTGTCCAACAGACTTATGAATTGGAAACTATATAAAACAGCATCATGAAAAACTAGAAATACCTGAAGATGTTTGATTAGTAGAAAGAAAATGCTATGCTCTAAGTCACTGTTCCACAAAGCCTTGAGGCAATGCAAGTCACTGAAACCAGGTACTTCTCAGGAATATTATCTGTGACTTGCTGCCTAGATTCCTGACTTGACAGCATGAGGTTGGACTTCCACGTGTAGATAGAGAACACAGAGCTGTAACTAAAATCAGTGATTCTGGACATAAGCATCCAGAATTCTATGCAAATTTCTTATTTAGAGAGTCTATAGAAGAAAAAATTAAGACATCCGAAGTGGAACTTTTGTTTCTATCTCCATGAGCCTCATATCTGCACTATATTCAGACATGAGGGTTTTTTTGAGTACATATGAAAAAATACTTAAATCCATGAGTACAGTGCAAATAAAACTACAGAACTGAAAAAGAAAAAAAAAGATAAGCCTGAACACTATAGAATGCTGAGTACAGGAGCCTCATCTATTCTCTATACTGATACATGCACATAGGAGCTCATGCTAGTATCTGAAAAAACTACAATTTTTGGATTTTCAAACTTTTGAATCTTTAAGTAGTAACTTTAGTGATGGTCTTCTAACAGCCTTTTTTATCAAATAAAAATTGATGAATCGAAGTGCTGAACTATGGCATCCATTGAAAGTTTACATGTTTTACCTTCAAGGCGCTAAGAACAGCGGTAAAGATATTAAGCTGCACAGCTTGCTGGCGAACACCTTTAGCCTGCTTGACACATTCAGCAAAGTGATCCAACATCTGTAATCTAAAACAATGGAAAGAACATCATTTAAGTGACATTCATTCAAAATACAAACTAAAACACAGAATGTAAAAAAATTTAAAAAAAGCACACAACAAAAGGGCCTTCTAAGTTCAGTCACAGAATTTATGCTTCAGGGGCTGCAGAAGGTATTCAATTTAGATAGAAAGGGTAACGTTACTACGTTACTCTGAATGTCACTTTGCTGGGTTTTTTTTAGCTAATCCACAGATGTCTACCATCCCTTTTGAAGAAAACACCACCACAAGGAAGTGAGTCTCCAGATACATTTGGCTGTATAACTAGAAAGCTATGAGGACAAGAGTTGAAAAATGCTGCCTCTCCACTACCACTCAAAATAGTGTCATCCTCCATACCCCTTTTATTGTTCCTATTGTTTTCCCCATTTAGCCTCTATTTTTCCATCCATTTAACCATGCCAGAAAGTGTTACTCGCAGGAGGAGTAGTCCCCAGAAGATACCAAGGAATATAATGAATAATCTGCATTCTTAACTACTTGGCAGTTCCCCAGCCAAATCTTCCCACAGCTAACGACAGATACAGTGTTGCAAGCTGGCCTCAAGTCTATCCTGTGCTTACTGCAAGATGAGACTGACTGCTAGGAAAAAACTGTTCCCATCAGGATCGCACTGAAGGATAATTTTACTTTGAAATGCATCTTAGAGCTGCTTTCACTCTGTGTTCAGTGACAAATTAGCTAAACTGAATGACAAAAGTAGTCCTGACAACTCATAACTCTGCAACGGTAATGTGGAACACAAAGGAAAATAAACTGAATTTCATTCCCTCTTTTTCATCATGCATAAGATCATTCGCTGAGTATAAATCAAATGGTCTAACTCAAGGAAGCCAAATGAAATTCAATGGATGCTACTGCTATGTTTTTAAGGCTGATAAGAAGTTAATCGCAATGGATATTTTTGCAAGAAATTTTGGTTGCAGAGATGTTATTACTGTTAAATGCAGTAAGAGGAGAGAATAATCCAGCCTCCACCTCTGAACGCTAAATCTTCAAAACTGATAAAACTGAGGAAATCACCTTATTTCTAAACCGAGTAGACGTGTTCTGGAATTCTGAGACACAATGAATAACAAATACCGAACTCTGAATTTAAAGACAGTTGATATCAAAGTAGATTCTTATTTAAAAACAAACAAACCAACCCAAAACATATACTATCCAGCAAACAAGGCATTTGATTCTGAAATTGAACAGTCTTGTAAACTGACCTGTGTTTGTAAGAGACATGAGGAAAAACCACACCGAAGAGAGCCACAGATGCATCGATGACAGATACTCCTAAAGGAAGGGGACCAGGTACAGCTTCACCAGCAGGGATGCGCAAATAAATAGAAGACGGGTCATGTTCCAAAGCACCGCTTCCAGACGCACTGTTTGGCTGAAGCTGCAAAATGCCACATAATATGAATACCTCTGAATATATCCTCACACATAAGATCTGGAACTAGAGATAGCCAAAAAAACCAGTAGCTTGCAGTAGCTTAGAACAACAGAATAGTTCACGAACACCTGCAACTGCAGTGTCCGTCTGCACACGCACACTAGAACATAAAGGGCCAGTTAAATCCCAAAGGGTCACAGCAGTTTACAGCTGGATAAATGCAAAAACCATCAATCCTAGTAGTAAGAGATGGAAAGTAGAGAAAGGAGATTAATTCTAGTACTACTAGTAGCTTCTGAACCACTGACTACAATGTGACATTTCAGAAAAAAGGTTATTCATTCACTCTGTGTTTGAGCATTGAGCTACAATACAGTATATTAAATCACCAGTTTTGGCTGTAATGATTCCCTACAAAGAAAGATATAGAAATAGTACTAAAATTAGTAAAATTCTATTGTCAGAAAAATACTTCCTAACCATCATTCTTTCAGGAAACATAATTAAACAACCTATTTTTTTCTGAAGAAAAACTTATTTTCATAACTTGTTAATTATTTAATCATGAAACAAAATTAGAATCTAGTTGCTCTGTGCTCTTCTTAAAAGAAATCCTAGTTACCAAAAATTAGGAAAGTAAAAACAAGACTATTACCACACAGTTTCCTAAACTATTTAACATTAACTAATTGTACCCTATGCTACCTTTCTTCTCCAAGGCCATATGAAAAATTAAGGGACCACCATAGCAATACTTTTTTTAAAATTTTCAATTCCTATGTTTCAAAGACTCACTTTTGGTTTTTTAGAAGTGCAGCTTTACGATGTTAACAAAATTGTGTCAACACTTCCAAATGAAATATAAGACCATACTAAACCTACAAAACCAGGTAAATCTTATTTGCTATAATGCCATTTCAATACTGATACTTTGACAGTAGTCTCATTATAAAAAACGTTAATTGGAACTTACATTTACCCTGGTTCAAAAAAATTATATGAAACCAATTTCTAGACTAGGTTGATCGGGAGGGTGGGATGGACTGTTTTGTTGTTTTAAAGAAATTAGCTTAGTTCACTAGCCACAACCATATAAATTGCATAACTCTACTCATATCTCAGCTGTAGGCAGTTTCTAATCAAACCTGTAGATGGAAGGACTTACACCTAACAAACCCCTGAAATAAGACTAAAAACAAGATGTGAAGCTTCAGTTTTAGATGGCTTCCCCCACATACACATCACACAGACAGACAGTGCAGACAATTTGCTGTTCTTCTGGTTTTTTATTACCTGGTCTTCAATTGACTTATGATCTGTTTCCTGCAGCCAAGAGCCAAGAAGAACACTATCATCATAATGACAAAGAGACCTTAGGAGTGATGTGGTTGTATTAGCAGAGTTGTCTGTCAAAGTAAATTCTGCTACCAACTCTCGAAGGAGTGCATTAAATGATCCTAAAACGATGGACATTAAAAAGAATCACTGCTGCTTCTTATCCAAAAACATTTCAGCTAAAGATCAAATGTTACAAATGAAAGCATATACCGTTACCTCAATTTTACAGGTAGTAAACAGAGAGAGAAGTAGACCTGACAAGATCAGAGCTGGGAGCAAGGCTTTGAACAGAACTCCCAATTCCCAAATCAATATTCTAAACAACAGGTCAGGCCATCCTTTCCAGGATGACAATCCAGATTTTGCAAAAATTTCCTCATCCACGTGATCATGTAAATTTAATGAATTAACAAAAAAAAAAAAATCCAAACGAAACCCAAAAACCTAATCTGTCAGATTAGTTTAATATCTAGTAATAACGTAAATCTAACAGATCAAATCAAGTTAAAACAGAAGACACCACCAGACACCAAAACTGAATCTTCATTCTCACATCTGCCTTTTAAGTACACTAAGAAATTATGTCCTCTATCAATTAAGTAACAATGACATAAAACACATAAATTGGATTGCAGAACATGATCTCCATACATCTCAATCCTATAAAAAGGACTGTAACTTTTATACTCCAAGTATTACTCTAATATTTTGCAATATTCTACTCTGCAGTTATACTGTCAAGATACATACAGAAGATGAAGAATATAGTAAAAGACACTTGGACATTCCTAGTATTCTATTTTGAATCCTCTATCTGCTTCAAAGGCAAGCACCAAAAATACATCAAAAGGAGTAAGCAGAATTTTTAATTTAATAAAAATTGTTAAAAAATCTATGTACCTTCATATGTCTTCGGAGGCAATAAAGCCAATATATCATAAAGTCTTAAACGGACCATAGCTGCACTAGCTTTAAGATGAGCTCCGTGGGCTTTAATTACTGATGGAATGCTATAGAATCAAAAGAGAAAAAAGAGACAGCCAGAAATATTGCAGTTACTGAAAAGAGTATTTTCAGTTTTCTTTTCACAAGACATGTCTCTAGTCAAGACAAGAAAACAAGTGTTCAGAAAACTACTCTGAGCAGTATTACTCAAATTTTCAATACATTTTCACAGGTAATTATACTGAGAAAACTTTCTTTTTTTTAAAACACACACAAAGCTGTAAACTTGATACATGTACCTCCTGAGAAGAAACACCTATCTTTAATCAGGAGAAGGGTGGAGGGGTGGGACAGATGTGGACTACACAAGACCAAATCACAAAACCCAACCCCAAACTGTGCTTTTTCTTTTATTCTGTAAAACATCTGAAGTCTTTTCATTTGTACATTTCATAAGAGAAGAATTTATTGATTAACATCTAGTAAACCAGTATCTTAGTTTTCTCACTTCTTCCACAAGGATAAGCAAACCATGAACTCAAAAGCTCAATGAACTGGAAATCCAAAACACAGTTAACAAAAGTTACCAAGGAAGGCCCTCCAGCACAGGCTATGCAATAATACACTTTTACAAAGCTAACAACCATAAACACAATGCTCATAAAAGGTTTTTTCAACACGGACAAGCAGTGACAGTGCAGTGGTAGGTCAGAATATGAATTAAAACAAATTAGTTCTATTTCAGGTCCAGGAAAGACAAAACTGAATAAAGAGCAAGAACTGCCTACTTACTGTGACATCATTGTCATGGCACATTCTATTGGTGTCATCAATTTCCTGATCACATCCTCTGTAAGGAGCTCAGGACAGTGAGCAACAAAACTTCTCATAGCTAATAACAAAACAATTTAAATTAAAATTGTACTGAGACAAACAAATATAAAGCATAAGCAAGATACAGCTCCTAAGAAAACATCAAAATGCAGCAATTAAAAATGTTTATTCAAAGACTCTGTGACACGTTTATAAAACTATATGCCAAAAATAGGTCACATCAACGAAAATCTGACACATCTTATTCCTTTTCAAAGCAAGCAGGTAAGTTACAAGAGTTCTCCCTGTAATTCTTGGAATCATGTTTTGATTCACTGCACACTTGTAAGCTTGAAGTTTGAAATTCTTACCACACAGAGCTCCAGCGCGGCCTTCCAGCGTTACTTGCCAGGTAAAAGAATCTCCTCTCGCCTTCTCTGCTTCCAGCTCCTTCAGAGAACGTGGAAACACATTTCGCCATAGCAGCAACATCTTAGGCAGATGATATCGAACAACAGAAGGACCTACACACACCCAAAAAAAAAAAAGTGACTGTATAATAAAAATTTGTATTTAATTAAGCGTGAACAATCTGCCATGAAGGCTTTTTCTCTTTAAGCTATTTTTCTCTTGCTTCACTTTCTTTTCTCCCCACTTGAACAGTGAAAAACAAAGGAAATTCTCATTTCTAGGTTGAAAGTGTGGCAAATAAATAGTATAAATAAGTCTGCTTGTTGATACCAATGCTAAAAATAGTAAACAAGCAATTCTATACATTGTCACATAACAGGTAAACACTGCCAACTGTCTTTTTACTATCTTTTTAATCTGACTTCTGATTTTTTTTTACACTACAGTTTTGAAGGCAAGCTGTTTAGTCTATCCTAACCTGCTCACAAAATGAGCAGAAAAATAACTGACAGTTACTGATTATGTAATTAGTTTAATGGTCAAGTTTAAAGAAAACTTCTGAAAAACCTCCAGAGGATCCAGTGCAAGCACATTAAAAATATATTGGAGAAGGACAACCAAAATTAGAAAAACATGACAATAAGCTGTGGAAAAAAAGGCACAATTTAGAAAAGCAAGATGAAACACAAAATGGTATTTGCTGAGAGATCAAAATACTACAGAATGCAGCAGAACTTTACCGTATTTTCCAGTATAAAAAAATCCAAACCAAAAAACCACTATTGCTGCAAAATTCAAGAGCATACTTATACTCTCTTAAGATACAGTTTCTGATATTTTTGTGATGGCATATATAAACACGAGGTTGTTTTTTTTTAAGACAACTGCATGGCTTTTAAATCAATAACATTTCTAATCAGTACTGCTGTCTATCCAGAGGCACACATGCAACTTGTTGGAATGCTAACTATATTTTCTTTACAGTCCATTTCTTCTACACCGCTGTATTAAAGAAAGAAAATTAACAGCAATTTTGCCATTTTCAAAGAATGACTAAAGGCTGGGTTTCTAAAAACAGAGCAGAAGTTCTTTTTTAAGTATGACACCTTCTACTATCCTTCAGTTTACATAAATACTAGTATTTCCCTTCTCCCCAGCATAAACACTGGGCACTGCTGAAATAAACTAACATTCTGTTTCCCTTGGTATAAATACTCCTGTGCTAAATACTGGACTGATTATATGTAGAGATCATTTGCCACAGTGGATAATTAGAGATGTTGGAGAAGCATTAAAATAAAACAAAAAGCAACTGTTTTTACAAACCTAAAGTCATAAGTGCTCCAAGTAAAAGCCATCCAGCTTGAGTCCGCTGCAAGGAGAGTCTGCTGTTTTGTGCAGCAGTTCGTAGTAGATCCTCAGCAATACTGACCACCATCTGTACCAATGAAAAAACCAATGGATTTTAAAATTATTAATTAAGCCGCTGCAAGCTACTGCTACACATCCATCCTACAGACTATATATAAAGATGTTCTTGAATCATTTAAATTGACCCTCTATAAAGAATGCAGATTACATTTAATGTAGATGATTACTGTTATGCATATGACAATACATAGAGTAATTTTCTCTTCAGCAATTATTCATTAAAGTGCCAAACAAGAATGTAAATTTGAAAGAGAGAAGGCAAAAAAACTTGTAAATGTTGCAACTTAAATACTGTAAGCACACGCTCTGCCATTGCTCTCTCACTAGGCACAAGTTCAATTTCAATAATGCTTTAACCCGTTACCATGTCACACACTTTGCAAAGCTATTACTTCTAGATAAAAAGGTACCTTTTAATTCACTCGCAGATGAAACACTCATTATCTCACCTTTCCTTTGGCATGAGGAATACCTAAGGGACACTGATGCACACCACCTAACAAAGCAGCCATTGCAAAACTGTAGCCACTAACAGCTTCAGGGGAGGTCTTCAGATTGTTGAGTCTTTCTGCACATCTATCCAAAAACGGAGTCAGCTGAAAAGGTAATGCCACAGCTACACACCGCAAGCACCACGCGGCAGCAAGTCGAGCAGCCATACTGGGATGAAGAAGAACTGAAGTTACTGTCTCCAACAGACCTACAGAAGAAAGTTTACAGTCTTAAAGTTACAATGCACTTTTTAATATACATAGACAAGTGAACTGAATCAATACTAGACAGGGAACATGAAAGTTAAGAAAGTCACAACTAACATACTTGAATTTTATAACTTTGCCGCCTTCTTTAAGGAAAGACAGAAGCGTTACTAGTATTATGCTGCTCCACATCAGGTTTTACCAGCAAAGCTGGAGCTGCCATGGCCATAGCAAAGACTTCTACTACTTCAACAACTGAGAAGAGGCAGTAACCCTACATAAGGGAACAGGCACTGGATGAGATGATTCCTACAATCTGCTCATCTTTTACAGATTGCCAGTAACAGCAACAGTGAGACTGATCTTTGGTTTTGCATCGAAGACAAGCACATGCTATAGATGTCACTGACTGCTGTACTCTGCTTTTGACAAAGAGCTGTCTCCCCTGCACCAAGTTACCATCCTTCTACACTTTCTGAACCGCCATGCCTAGCTAATCGCACTTTCTAACCACAAGCTCTTCAGTCTAATCTGTCTCCACACCAACACATTCGTTCATCCAGATTTCTAATTTTGGAAACTCCTACTTCAAAGCCCACAAGCCTTATCATTTGCTTTCTCTGTAGAGAGTGAACAACTTCTACCTGCTTACTTCATAGCAGCTTGCAGAAGTAATACTGAGGCACAGCACCTTCTGTTCTTATAGGGCACAGCAGTCAGAAGGGATAAATATGAGCACAATCTTCCCCACCCCATAGTTGTAGCAAAATCATTATGAGAATAATGTCATATGCATCAAGATAACAATCTACATAATGAAAATTCTAAAGGCGCTTGCACTTCCATTGGAAAAAAATGCAGGCATCCATAAGCTGAAAAAAAATTGAAACTGCAACTCTACAGTATAAATATGGATTCAGATGTTAAAAGAATCAAGAAGAAAACCCCACACAAACCCTAGTCAACTTAAGCCAAATAACTAGCTTTTTAAAATGGGACTATACGCAGCTTCATCTAGCCAAAACACTCTTAACCTCCCCACAGAAATTTGATATCTGAAGACAATACAGCTTTCCCGGAACAGGTATTTCAGACTTAATATAGCAAAACAATGTATTTCCTATAAAGCAAATCAATGCTAAAAAACACAACTTTACTTATCCTAAAATATAGCTTCAGGCAGACTTCAATCACAGTAGTTGCTTAATACTCTGTCAAACTTGAACTAAAACTAGGGTACTAAACACAATGACCTGGACAAGCATAGCTACGTGAAGTACTATGGGGAGTGCCGGTTTCATTAATTTATTTCTTTTATATTAATTTATTATTTAACTAGATTTCATTATATTTCATATTCATTCCTCAAATGCCTCCTTTAACCTAGTTAAATGTATTTGCATACCAATAGAGGGCTCTTGAATAAGAGGAGATGCAGTGGCATTCAGACTCTGAACCAGACTGCCCAGTTCCTGGAGGGCACACACCATTACATGCTGGCTTGCAGCTACATCAGCAGCTCCTGATTTATTTTCACTGTTAGCATCATTCACTACTGCTTCTGCAGAACAGAAAACAAAAGCATCATGCTTAATTACCATTTGAATCACACCTGAACATACACAGGATAGAAACGGGCAGTTTAGATTTGACATTAACACTATATTAAAACAAAACTGCAAGTTTGGTCATATCGTGAACTCGCAAAGACATTCTGAAGAGAAATAGTTTTACAGCTATCAGCCAAACACAATCATCAAAAAACCATGAAATAAGAGATGCCGAGCAGTTACTATGGCTGGCAGTGCACTAAGAGGTAGGATTAATAGTGTAACACAGCAAAAGCAAGTATACAAATGTACAGTATGTTTGTATTCTATCTTTACACAGTAACTAAAAATATAATCTTGATGTATCTAAAGTCTGCTTACAAATTCACATGCATATATATGGAAGAAAACAAACATAGCCCTGTGACGTTTAGCAAATAATTAATCCCAACCTCTAATCATATTAAAATTATCCAATTAAGTTTCTAGATCCCACTGTAGTTCTTTCTCCTACATAATATCCCAGAAGCAGCAACTGTCACCTCAAAGAAAAGGGACTTTAATATCAGCTTACTATGTCTGCTATAATACAAATTTACAAAATCATCCCCCTTATATGAAGGGAAACAATCATTATCAGTTAAAAATCCTTCCAATTTATCATCAAACAAGCCAGTTTTACGTTATCACTTTTCAAGTAGAACTAACATTTTGCATATCACATTTCAAACAGAAAGCAGCTGAATTATCTTTTACCATAACAACAAAATTATTCCTCGTGGTAGAAGAAAGCTGAAAAATGGCTGACTCAGTATAATGACAGTAATTTTCAATTGGTCTCAAATAAAGAAAAATGGTTCTCACCCACTGCCTTCATTTGTTTACCAATGGCTTGACATATATCTTTGGCAGCTGCAATCTGTGCTTTCTCCCCAAGCAAGCTGCCCACAGTTGCTCGCAGGATAAAGGACACGCATCTTCGAGAGTACACTGCCTCCACGTGGGTCTGAGTTGCACGAGGATGGGAGACCAGATCAAGTACATGGGACAAAAACGTAGCAAAGTTGCGTTCCAACCACTGACCTCCTAATGTTGTAACAAAGACAACGTAGGCCTGCAAATTTAGAAGTTACATACAGATCCAATTAAAACAGAAACGAGACTCTATTCAGTCACTGAAGACTAAAGACTACAGTTATACTTCTGCATTACGCAGTACAGCAGCAATACCAGTAGTAATAAGCAACCCTAATGAGGTTAAGAAGGATGAATCAGTGCATTAGATGGGTCTTTGTCGTTGAAGCTAGACTTTTTCCAGTGCCATGAGTGGCTCCTGTACTGCTACATATAATGGGAAGTGCAAAATACTCTTTGTGTGACAGCAAGAAAATCCAGTCCATTGCTCTAAATGTGTCTAAAAATTTTAAGAACATAATGTCAATAACACCAGCAACATGAACGTGTTCTAATTCACAACAAAGACCAGGCATTTTTGCCAAGTTCAAATGAAAAAGGTTAAGAAAAATAAAAGGATTTCACACAATACCCTACGGTCAAAAAATCTGGTTTCTGGCAAGTTACTGCAGTATATTCAAATATATGTCAGAGTGAGAATGACAATTTGAAGAGACATCGCTGCCACCTTTCTCTATCAGACAAGTGGAGCTTCCACATTCAGTCGATTTCACCTACTCAAGACACACATCTGGAGAGAAGAAACGTGGCCGCAAACTTTACCAAGCAACTGAAAAGAGTCAGCACACACAAAAGGACAACAGCGTGCCCTCTCTAAAAAGAAACAGAATGTGGAGCTGAAGTCTTTAACATACTAAGTTTTCAACTATTTTTGCAAGTTAATCCCACCTAATAGACACTAATCAAATAAGCCTTCCTTAACATGTATTTCAATCTATTGTTAATGCACATCAATAATACAAGAAAGTAGTTTAGGTGAATGACACTGCATGTACATCTCACAAAACAGGTGAGTCAATTAGACTTGTAAGTTAACTTATAAACAAAGACGAGAAATGTGTATTTTTCCTACTAAAAGGATTACAGTTATGTAAAATGTTACTTTATTATAAAAAAAGTAAAAAAAAAAAAAATCACAGCTTATGACAAACCTGGGTAACACCAACTCGCACTTCCCTATTGACAGATCCTCCTACTTTTAACATCTCTCCACCGCTCTTTAGGAAACCAGATCCCCCTCGCAAAAATCCTGTGGCCATGAGCTCCAAGACCTCCTCCAGCGTGGCTCTTTTCACGTTCTGTCGCATCACTTTTGCAAAAAGAAAAGTAATCATTTAATCCCAAAGACCCAACCAATATAAGCCAATAATCTTGAAATCAGACTTATCAACTCAAAACTGTCTTGCAAACATAAATCTAGCTAACATTTCAGATAACAGCTCGTTTTCATGCTTAAAAAATAAGCTACTTTCCCTAGGTGATTTTTGATAGTTTGCTCTCTCTTTTTTTTTTTAAATGACTACAACAAGGATTCTGCACTCTCTAATCTTTTTAGCTTAGAGTTTATAAAACCAAACAATCCACCTACAACCCACCTTCCATCTACCAGAACAACAACGTATCATGCAATACTGTCACGTAATATGCTACTGAAAGTGCAGTTTGTCCACTTGGAAATGGAATCCAGAAGGACTTGTACCTGTTGCTTGTTTTGGTATCAGTGCTGTAGCCATGACCGTCCCCAAAAGCTTTGACACTGCAACTCGCACACCATAGTTTGAGTTTTCCAGAGCTTTAAAGCACAGAGTTGCAACATTCTCTAGTTCAGCTGTCCACATAAACACCGCCTCATTCTGTAATTCCAGCAGACACTGTAGGAAAAAAAGACTTGCTGAGCACCAATGGAGACCATGCTTACCTTTTATTTAAGTATCAGTGTTATTGTCAGGTTTATTCAGCAAATATTTTAATAAGAATATTTTAAGAATTAATTTCCACACACACACACTCTCCCATTTATCCAATAACTTAGCTGAGCGAACAATCAAACTCAAGGAATAGGTTAATACATAAATAAAAATGAAAAGAGAAAAGCACAACAAAAGAACCATGCTACCAAAAACTTCTCCCAGTGAGGCTCACAGCTAATATATTCTACCTCATATTTGTTTACCAAGTGGGAAAGACAGTGTTACAGTACCTCCATTTACACGAAATAAGTCCAATGAGTCTGAGCCTTCAGTGTAAACTAGTAAGGTCTTACCTTGCCCAAGTAATTACCAAATTTCCTATCATAAGCAGCAGGTCACAGTCCAACTGCAGATTTTCGCTGCAGTCACAGCACGGGAATTTCTAAGACCGGCACGAAACACACCCACCTTAGCCACTGCACATCGTACAGCCATAGATCTGTCCGTCAACAGAGATCGGGCATTCTTATAAATATCACGATGACAAGAAGCTGCTGCTCCTCCGAGTCCATTTAAGACTTTCTGTAAACTCATCAGAATTTCACTGCGGCCCTGAGACTGCATGGAGACACATACAAAAAAACATTTATGCAAAAATGTGGACACTGTATACTTGTATCAAGAACCAGATGCATAATTCTGCATTTTCCTGCTTCTGTGCAGGAATATCTTGGGAAACATTGATAATATAGTTTACTGAAGTCATATACAACTGATATCTACCTGGTTTTAGACAGCAGTTAGCACTATACACAGTTTTACTAAAACTTCCTCGGTTAGTCACATAAATTAAGACGAGCTGAGGCAATCCAACAAATTGGTCCTAGACAAGGTGCTTCTGTCCTGCCCCACCAATTATCAGCTACAGCCTTAGGAAAAAGCAGTTGCTATGAGAGAACAGGAAGCCCAAGTAGTCAACAGCTTCCTATTCAACCTGCACACAGAGAAGCACCTACAGTTGGTGGGCACAAAAAAAAATAAAAATAAATCACATAGGTATGATGACACAGGCGAAGAAAACAGCTGCCGGGACAAAATCCACACGATCAGTACTCCTTCCAACTTGTCATTGATCCTTTAAAAAAACAATCAACAATAACAAAAAAAAACCCCAAACCAAAAATCATCCCTAAACAAACAAAAACCTAACAGAGCTATTTTCATCAAATCAGTCTCACCAACTGCCCAGGACACATGCTCTTTTTTCAGGGCACGATGTATCCTGCTCAGATGCAGAGTAACATCTTTGTTGCAAAACTCCAGTATTTATTACGCATTTCTAAACAACTGAATGTTTATTCGGGGTATAGAAGTAGAAATCATAACACAGTGGTTAGAAATGGTACATACAACCATTTTGCAATTTTAATTACTGATGCCCCTATGAAGGAACTACTATACAACTCATATGACAAAACTCTAAACTCTGCAGTAAAAATATATGCGCATGTTTAACTTGATACTTTGTAAGTGATTTGCATTTTTCTAGGCAAAAGACAAAGAATCTAGGCAATCAAACACCTTTGGAGGAAGCAAGTTTCAGTTTAAATGGAATCAAGACCATAAATATAAAATAATCTGAGACTTACCTCTGCACTTTTTAGAGACTTTAAAAGATTATTCACTGTTTCCGGAAAAGAACTACCCAGCATTCTGCCCATTTTTTCATAAAATGCTCCAACACATGCCACAGCAGCCCTATGAAAAAAAGACATTAATAGGTGTACTCTTTTTCTGTATTATCTAAATGAAGACAAATAATTAAATAGAAATGTATGTTTTAATCATCATTGATGAATAAAAATCTATTTATTATCCACTAGCTATACTGGCTGTTTAACGCTGTGCATTTAAATAATTTTTTTGTTTACAAAATAGTAACAGAAAGGTTATTAGTTTCTAAAACTATAAATGTATTTGAATGGGTATTATTACAGGATCTACACGTGTAGTTGAAAATTCTGGAAAAGACAAGTATACACTGAAATCTCAGCAAGATTAGGGTTCTGTGTTTCAATAAACTGTCTCTTTTCCAAGCACCTGCAAGATAACACCTATCCTTTAATACACCCTGACACATTTTTGCAGATACTGAATAATGGCGGGTTTTTGAGCCTAAGAACTTAAAATGCATAAATTATTGCATGACAGGCACCATAAAAATACATGAGACATGTACAGTTATATACACGTTTTCCATGCCCTACCATTAGACGGTAGGAATATTTTAACACTGTACTGCAGTTACATACACAACTTGCTCCACAGTCACGGAAGCAGCTCCTGAAAACACACTTTTTCATCACATAGGAACAGGGCTTTTTTTTAAACCTGAAATTCTTGGGTTAATTACTTTTTAGCAAAGCTATTTATTACAAACTCATTACAGTCTACCCCTTAACAGGCACGTCTCCTACATAATTCTCTACACAAAACTGAAGTTTGAAAACCATATAGTAAGAAGCCTGGACTATCACTTCAGTTAGTAGCCTAAGTTTCAGAGCATGTTATAGTACAAAACCTTTCCCACTTATACAAGTCCCTCACGGAGTTGCAACAGCTTCCAAAAGAAGGCGGACAGTATCTGCCAAAACAGTGACTGTTTCAGATTTTATTGTTCAGTCCTATTGTTATGATAATGTCTGATGGCAAGCCCAAATTTGGGCTCAGTAGGCACTGTGAACACAGAAAGCAGTACGTGTGGGAAAGTGCTAAAAATGGTTTCAGCAAACGCTGTTTGTGGCATTAACCAAATTCCTACCAGTGAGTCTGCTCCTATACATAAAGACAAATTGTATCACACATAATGCACACACATATCCAGGTGTACAGACCCTGTTTGGGTAAACTTGGGCAGCGTACCACAGTAGATGAATATAAACAGGTAATACCTGAATGGAACTAAAAACTTGAACATTTTGTTAAAATTCTCTTGGCATGGATAATGCTCTCATTTGACAATCTGCAGGCTCCATCTTAAATGGGCTACCTAAGCACAACCAGCAATAATCCTACCAGGGGAATTTCTTCGTTGCCCTAATTCATCAGCTGTTCTCCCCTCCATGACATAAGCACGTGAAGAAACACACAAGATACCCCCGCCTTGCCTAGGAGAAAGCATCTTACTTTCAGACAGCAATGTATGTGTCACCTTTGAGTCCTGACCTCCACAATCTCAATCCTGCCCTTTTCTCTGCTGTATCAAGTGTACTTAAACTCCAGCTAAGCATGCAAAATATAAGTAAACATAACGTGCACATATACAGACAGATTCTTTGCTTAAAAATCATTCCCCTTTCCCTCATAATATTAAACATACAGTTTTGTGGGCAGGTAGGCTGAGGTATCATCTTTGCTCTTGATGATGTCATTACACTTGTCAAGTGTCTGAAAAACAGTAAATGTGTCTCCAATGCTGTAGAGAGCAGCAAGATTTTTTGCTAGTAGTTTTCGCGTAGGTGGCCCAGGGGAACTGCTGATAAGTCCTGTTAGCTGTTCTACAAGTTTCTTCTGCTTTTCCTTGACATCTGTCTGTTAATGGACCAAAAATTAATAAAAAAGAAAAGTAATTTAATCCTGTGTCTTGCCTCCAACACCCAGAAAAATCTGCAAGAGATTGAAGTAAATCTTATACCACTCCCACCTGTATGCAATTCAGCAAATTGCTTGTCTCACAGAGATCTAGGTACATTCAACAGCAGAGAGATGTCAAATGCTCAGAATTAGCTGTTACCCTATTTAATATCTACTTTTTTAAAACACTGACTAAAAATACAGTAATACCCGCCTAGAACATTTTTTAATCCTCTTTATCAAGAATCCCTGCTCTGGGAGGGAAGGTTTTGCCTTCCAAACATTTACAACAATTAAGAACTCAGAGAGTCATACCGATTGCCTACAATTAAACACTTAAAAGCTACGAACTAATACAGAGACTCTTCAGGCTGAATCTGAAATCATACAACTATCACCTGGCACTTACCTGTCAAATTTCTCTAGCATGAAATTAATACAAATGTTTTACAAAGAAGGGGAAAACAACATCAAATTACCTTGTTAGCAGCTACCAGCACTTTATCCAAAAATCTTAACCACTCAAAGATAAAGACCGGTCTCTTTGCTTCTGTGATTTGAGCTAATGCTTCCTCATTCAGTAACAAACTATGAGCCAGCTCCATAACTGGTTAAATTCCAGTTTTCTTGTAAATTTCTGTAGCACTCTAAAATAAAAATGTAAATATTAGTGTAAAGTATAGTACAACAGTACAAAGCTTTGAAAATCAAATAAAAATATGATGATGAAGTCTGTAGATTACAGTATCATGGTTCCAGCCTGCTTAGACTTGTCTTACCTAAGCATTCCCACATAAAAACTATTCACATATTTACAGGTGAGTACATCCATTAGTATTTCAGGGAACAGAGTTATTAATTGTAAAAAGAGCACCTACAGGCAACTTCAGGGTGCTAGCTCTTAGCCAAGCAAAATATACTGAAGTCTCTGTTTACAGAAAAAAAACCAACAAACCCACAAAAGAGATAAAAGAGTCATCTCACTGTCTCCTCTTACATAAAACAGAATAAGGACCGTCCCTAATCAAAACTCTTGACCACAGTCCCGAAGCCTGGGCGTGAACTTGGCCACCTTCTCAACATCTTCAACAAACAAGGCAAGCAGGAAATGAACCTATCACAAGTAGGATTTCCCCCATCACAAATTCGCGAGAAGCAGGAACAGTGACAGCATTTGGGATCACTGACCTAAGACTTCCCACATCCCACTAGCCTTGCTTCAAGGGCTGTACGAATAAGCCCTCTGGAACCCAGCAGGCCTTTCATGTGACAGGCTGGGATACAAGCAGCAGCCAAATGACTGCAAGTCTCCCCAACAGGCAAAATACCACAGATCAAACACCCGAGATCCTGCTCAAACAGTGAAAAGGGGGGTTGCAGCAAAGCTCTACCAAAACCACGCTACTCTCTGTAGTAAACAGAGAGTTGTAAGCAAACACTCTGCAGACAACTTAACCTTAGCAAACCACGTTTAAACCAAGTAAAGCTGTTTAATGCAGAACAGCTAGGAAAAAAACCCCAAAACTTATCTAAAATCCACGAAATAAAGCCAACCATCTTCAGCAAAAAGAAAAACAGAAAGCAAAAAAAATAAATAAATCAACCTAACCCCAAAACCTGAATGCAATGATGCTGAAACTAGGTTCTAGGGCAAAACAGAAAAAGCAAAGAGACTAAGGAGTATTATGCAAGACATCATCTTTCGACAGCCTCAGCGTTCCCCTTGTGCTCTCAAGTGCTCACAGCTGCTTCCTCATTCGTGGTCAAACCCAATGAATTCTTTTAAGTCAAATGAAGCGATTTAAATTAAATAATTTTAATTTTGCTTTAAAACAGTCCCCAGATCAAACAGTAGTAAAGCATGACATATTAACACTACAACTGTAGTTGGTACTATGGTTCTAAATTTACCTTAATGATTTGCTGCTAATGGAACTAAAGCATCACAGTGTCTGTAATACCAGGCTTGTTCCCTACTTTTTGGTAATTTGAATTATAGTATTTTTCACCACATACATCTCCAGCAACAGATCAGCAATGGTGGAAGAGCCACACATGGAAGCACATATAGCCCTCCCTGACTCCTCCAAAGACATCTTCTGGCTTTTTTTTTTTTTAAAAGTCATAAGGAATAGAGGAGGTGTTGCCTGTCAATAATAGACACATCACCTTGAAACACCTTTACATGACAGCACGATGATTCTTTGGACATCATCCTGACACTGCTCGTCACACGCGCACAGCAAAGGGCACTGATGGCAGCACGGCTCATTACTGCTTCTCCTTCCCAGATAAAAGTTGTCATTTTCCCCTGGCCTTTAGAACCGTGAATCTCTTAGATGCCTTCCACACGCCCCCTTACCTCTTCATCTAAATTTAGGAAACACAAGCTCTGAGCTACCATATCTGCACATACATTCAGCTGCGCCACTGAAGCACAACGGATCGGATACGAGAACAATTACACAAATATCCAACGAACTGAAGGCTCAGAGTCTAACACGCAGCTACGCAGGCAGGCAACCCGCAGCTCACCTACGCTGGCCAAACTTTTGCTCCAAAAATCAGGAAAAAAACGCCTACCAAGTCGTACCGACTCTGGGGAGGGCTGGGTCTTGCTGTGCACGGTACAAGCAACAGACACACCGTTACCTCCCGCTGCTGGACGCAGCGCAAAAGCATCCAAAGAGCATCCAGGAAGTTATGCTGAAGCTCGTCCCCGTTTGAGGCAAAACAAAACCAATTTTCTCTTCAGTAATTTTACTTGTTAGCTAAACCTCTTCTTGTGGAGGTTATAAAACGTTCACAGAAACACAGAACGATACGGGGTTGGAAGAGACCTCTGGGGATCGTCCAGTCCAACCCCACAGTGTTCAGATGTGCTGGAGCTCCTTTCTATTCTCCAGCTGTCTCTCTGTAGCCTAAATCAACTATTTAGACTTCCATCGTACGCGGACTTCAGCTGACCGAGAGAGCTGACAACCGGCAAGTTTAGGAGCAGCGACATCCTCCTGAAGAGCTGCCTCAGGTGACACCGCTTCAGTGCCTGGGTCCTTCCCCCTGTGCCGGTTACGTTAATAACCTGCAGCTCCCCTCCCTGTGCCCCTTCGCCTGGGCCCAAAACCCCTCGGGAGGTTTAACCCCTCAAGGCCGCGTTACAGCGCCAGCCCTGCGCCGACCCCTCAGCAGGGGGGCCGCGCCAGCAGGCAGCCAGGAGCGCGCTGCCCTCCACACGCACCCACGGCAGCCCCGCCGCCCCCCGGGACGCGCACACGCACCCCTACCCCGCACACACACCCCTACCCCACACACACTGGCGCCGCCGCCTCCGCTCGGGGCAGCCCCAGGCGGCAGGGCAGCTGCGCTGAAGCCGCGGACCCGCCGCCCCGCTCCGCCGCCTC
>JAOXJK010000023.1:35713119-35727894 GCA_025774025.1 Xenus cinereus | reverse complement strand
TGAACAACCCCAGCTCCCTCAGCCTGTCCTCATAGCAGAGGTGCTCCAACCCCCTGATCATTTTAGTGGCCCTCCTCAGGACCCGCTCCATCACGTCCATGTCCTTTTTCTCCCTCTTAAGTGACTGTAAATATGTTCTTAAAAAAAAAAAAAAAGTGCTAACGTTTGCTGGAACTGTTAATTCTTAGACAGGATGTAAGGCCAGGCTTGCCCATGGTGAGGCGGGTGAAGGAAGCAATTCAGAAGGAAGAAAAGCAGAAAGAAGCCAATGAGAAGAACAGGCAAAAGAGTATAAAAGAAGAAGAAAAAGAGAGACGCGACCTGGTATTGAAAAGTGCATTGGGCAATGAGAACAAAGGCTTTGCTTTGCTCCAGAAGATGGGCTACAAAAGCGGCCAGGCCCTTGGGAAAAGCGGTAAGCTTGTCACTGTCTGGAAGCACGTGTGCCTTTATTCACGTGTACCTTTTTATTTTACAGACTGTAGCTGCCACTTCATTCGTAGACATACATGCCTTTCTGAGAGTCCTAGCATTACTGAACTGTGAATGTGTGTCGTGGTTTTGGACGGACTAGCAGTGGCATACAAAAAGATGAGAGTAGATCTCTAAGAACTGAAATAAAAATGGTACAGGCTATTGAGAGATGCGAGGGAAGCAGTAGTACTTGCTACTCAATAAATCTACTTCCATATGTGCATGTCTACAAGAAACGCATTAAAAATGTTTTGATGGCCTTGCAAAGCTAACAGTGTTCCAAAAAACACCAACCTCTCTTTTTGAATTTATAGTTGGATTCTGAAGAAGAAATGGTGCACACTGGCCTACCCTTATGAAGCCTTAATAGATAAAGTAAAATGAGTAAAACAAAGCATCAATAACTGCCGTGCTAGTTTAGTGCATCTCTAGCAGGCAATCGGCAACTGAACTGGCCCGGACAGATTGCTTTTTACTCTTCACTTTGTCAAATTGTGAGATTCTAGAATGAAAAATGCTACAGAAAGCTGTAACAAAGCAGTCTTCAGCACAGGTATGTTATACCTGTCAAGTCAGTACCATTTTCTTTCAATTGGGTAGCGTCCTGAAAAAGGTATATAGCAACCCAGCAGGTGAGCTAAAACAAGAGAGGGAGTTCCAGTTTAGCTGAGTGCCTTGTAATGCACTAAACATAAATTGATAGGGCATTTTTCTACTTCTACATTTTCCTACACTATCACAAGAAAATGTACATATTTAATGGCAAAAGCAGGTTGCCTACTTTAATATACTGCACAAATCATAGTTTGAGAATGTCTTAACTTCACCTCTTTTTCCCTCACAGGAGAAGGCATTGTTGAGCCTATTCCTCTGAACATAAAAACAGGTTTGTGATACTTCCTAATTTCTTAGTTGGGTATTGGAGCTTCTCAACTGCTTACGTTCATATTTTGAACTTCCATAGGCAGAAGTGGGCTTGGTCATGAGGAATTAAAAAAGCGAAAAGCTGAAGAAAAACTGGAAAACTACAGACAAAAACTCCACATGAAAAAACAAGCAAATGAACAAGCTGCAGATCAGTTCAGGTGAAATGATGTAACTGATATTCCAAGCAGTGTCTAAACAACGATTCTTTTTATGCTTTAAGTTTGGTTATTCTTTTAACGCATTACTATATTTGAATGAGAGGTGAGAGTTAAAATACAGCATTTTTTTCTCAGTTTATTTCTCAGTTCTAAAGCAAAAGCAGATGAACATTGTAAGGCTAAAAGTGTGTGCTGCATTGTTTGTTTTTGTAAATGTTAATAATGCAAACAATATACATACTAACTTTGCTCAAGTAATTTGCAACTTTTTAAATCGGAGAAGCGTGTCATCTTTTTAAATAGAAAATCTATAGATTATCTTGAGCAATGTTGCTACAATGGTTTTAAAAATCAGAGTGAATTTGTTTAGGTATTGTTTTTATTTTCTCCTGATTTGCTTGTTATATGTGGAGAAGGAGAGCATAGGGAAGGCTGTATATTTTACCCGTGATGTTTGGTGAACCACTCAATTCACGTCTTATGAAAACCTGATGAAGAAATAGTGTTTGGTGTAGTGGGATCAAAAAAGCACTATCTTGAAGGTATAATTCCCAAGAAATACACGTGCGCTCCCACAGAAACGTCAGAAGGACTTCTTAACTTCAACACTGTCCTGATCTGAGAGAATTGATGAAGCTAGAATCTTAGATTTTCTATTTTAGAAAAGCTATCGTCTGTAATGAATCTGTTTTTCTCCCTGCTTATTTTAGCTATCTACTTTTTCTTAACAGAATAAGATTCAAAAACAAACAAGAAGAACGTAAGATGGAAGGGGACCTCCGAAAAAGCCAGAGGGCCTGCCAGCAGTTAGATATGCAAAAAGTGAGACCTGGGTTTTTTTAGGGGGTTGTATGGAAGGCGCTACAAGGTAGCGATTCAATTCTTGGACGTTCTCTAAAATTGTAGGATAACAATTACCCTGAAGTTTTGATGTTTGGCAACACTTCAGTCCTTTTAAAATATTTCAAAGCATATGTTTACACCATGAAGATATTTGAAGGTGTGTATCAACCTCCTGGTAACTTATGTGAGGACCCGTGTAAATTTGCGTCATCAGAGCTCACCTGGTTTTGCTCCTGCATGCTTGTGGTTACTTTTGAGCTGTTTGGGTATCTTTCAGTAGCCAATGTCAGGCTGTCCAAAATAACGGTGCTGTTTGCCTCAAGTGAGGGAGCGACATCATCACAGAATGGTTGGTGTTGTACTCTGGAGGTCATCTTGTCCAACCTTCCTGGCTCAACAGGGGTCACCTAAAGCAGGTTGTCCAGGACCATGTCCAGACAGCTCTTGGGTATCTTCAAGGATGGGGATCATCATTGAGGGAACCAGCAGATTGACCGAAGAAGCATTTAAACAAAAAACAAACCCAAAACAAAGTACCTTCCACCTGCAAAGAATAACATGGGTAATAGCAGTGAACTGCTATAAATTTTTGCCACTTGAAAATTTGAACTATTTTTCTTTTCTCTATTAACCTGTTAGAGGTTAATACTGCCCTGTAAGTTCTGCTGAGATTGTTTGATACTCCTTAGTCTGCTTCATATGAAGTCAGCTGAATTAGCTTAGATCCATCTTTGTGACTCTTCTTCCTCTGACTTTACCTGAGGTAGATTGGGATGCACTGTGTAATCTCCTGATGAAGTAACTCGGGGTAGCGTATCTTCAACTGATAAGAGAGGATATCTGTTCACAGCCTTGGTGTGTGATTATGTTGCTGTTTAGCCTTAAACATACGGAACATAAATGGAATAGAACTTAATGTTAGCGTGCATTTATTTGTTTTTTAAAAAGTGAACCATCCTTCTTGTGGGCTGCTGTACTTAGTTTCACACTACAGCCTCTTGGTTATACTATACAGGAAAGTTTTAAAACTTAACATGTTACCTATTAGAAATTGTTTTTATCCAGCATCTTACATGAAAACCTACAAAGGCAGCTAATTTTCATTTAAGTCCTTTGTTATTTAAGGATATTGATGTTCCAAAGGAGACTTGGTATTGGCTAGAACCTGAGGAGGAAGACAAAAAGGATGAGGAAGACGAAGATGAATGCACAAGCTCAGACTTAAGTGTAAGCTCTGCAATTAAATTAATGTCTCGATTCAGAATTAATTCTAATATTCCTTTAAAAAGTATGTATGTATATGTACATACATGTATAAAAGATGTATGTATATGTGTTATTTTCCAAGCTGTAGTGAATGGCCTCTTTACAGTCTTAGAGCAGTGATTTTTATAGCAGTTACATGATAAAATATAAAACATTAAACCACTGATTTATTGCTCCTGTCTTTTGAAGCTGGTCTTTGGAAAATTAGCCTAGAAATTAAATTCTAAACACTTTTGTGTCTTAGCCAAGATATGCAAGATCACATATTTGATCAAAGTTACTTGCTCTTGAGTTTTAATTTTGGATGCCTCATCTCATGTCTTAGGCTGTATTTTAAAATCACTAAATAATTTCTGAAAATGCTTCACAGATTAGCTTGAGATGCACACTGGAAATTCACATTTTTTGAGAACCAGATTACGTAGCTGTTGGTAGCCTTATGTGTTTGATTTGCAGAGATCAGGAGTGAAGAATTCCACAAAAAATACCATATACTTGAGATAAGGTATCTAGGTAATATTTTTAGCTCTCTCTTCAGTGCAGGTTTCTTAGCTGGAAAGAAGCGTGAGCAAGCAACAGCCATTAACTTTCCAGAGATCGTGAATTCCTGTGCTGTCTGCTACAAATTTGGGAAACTTCATGCCATACTGAGCATTGTATAGCTTTTCCATAGCAAAAAGTTAAACAAACTGTTTTAACAAAATTAGTAGCTTAAACTGTTTAATGCCACGTGAACCCCAGATCGTTGCATTACCTGTGCATATCTCTAGGTATCAGAAAAGCTACACATCCTGACTACCTATTTGAGACAAGAACACTTCTATTGCGTTTGGTGCGGAACAACCTATGAAGGTGAGAGTAAACTTGTGTTTGAGTTTGCTTATGCAGCTGGACTCAAATAGTACAATGTGTCTTTTATGTTTCTCTTACTGCGGTCTTTTAAACCTATGTAGGAAGTTTTCTCTTCCAGGCTTTTTGCACAAAGCTTTGGATGTTTTGATTACAAGCCAATATTTAGGAGTTTACATACACACACACACCCCCACACAGACACACCCCCAAAAAAGCCCAAACAAAAAAACAACCATACGGGTTAAAACTAGTACCATTAAAAAGCTGTGAAATCTTGCAGGTGTTTCTGAAACAGAACACTGTCCAGTTTCACTGCACCAAAAAGGGTAGAATTTGTCTTCACTGTTTTAAAACAAAGTTTGGAATTAATAACTTGCAAACCTTCTTGAATTCTATTTAATCTGCTTTACATCTATTCTTCAAATAATTCTAGCAACATATTTTTTGTCCTCCAAGTTGGAATTGCTTGCTTTTTCTGTTTATCCTGTAGACTCTGAAGATTTATCCTCAAACTGCCCTGGAAACAGTGCTGCAGATCATGACTAAAGCCTTTCTAAAGGAAGGAGTCCTAGATAAGTATGTATAGTTCACAGTATCTTTTAGAAGGTTCAGAGCTGTGCCATATTGAAGAATTCACACCAATGTATGCGTAAGAACAGTTATGTTGACAGGTTAAACTCACATTTCTGAAGCATCTTGTGGATTTTCTGCTTGATGCATAATGTAATAGGAGTTTAAACTTTGCATTTATAATTGAAGTACCATAATTGAGAGACCGGTTAAGCCTTCCACAGTCTTTGGTTATGCCCTGCCCAACTGAACAAGATCAGCTTATAATAAAATTTGAGTTTGAGTAACGGAATAAATATTGGCTAGTTGCTCTGTTGTATTATGTGTTAAACAGTTTTTTTTTTCCATCTTTACAGAGATGACTAAACATCAGACCTTTTTTTTTTCCTTACTACCTTAGACCTGGTGGGGGAAAAAAAAAAAAGCTTGTAAAACATTACAGTGATGTTATTGGAACCAATATTCTGTTATATATAAAGATGCATATTTTGCATAACTAAATAGTACCAGATCATGTTGTTGGGTTGTTTAGTTTTTTAAATATGGAAAATACATTGTAATAGACCTCTCATTTTTAGGGAACAGCAGTCGCTACTGTAAATAGTCACAAATAGAAAGGTACTGCTAAAGTATACAAATACTATGAAAAAATAAAAAGTATCAAAACCTACTGGAACAAGCTCAGTATTACTTAACAGTAAGAATGTAATGCTATTAGGGGTGCTCTGTCCAAAAGCTGTAAAGGATATTCAACCAAAGTTTGTCATGTACCAATTTTTGTATTATAAGAGTCAATTTATGGGTGAAAGGGAAGAGGAAGTAGAACTAGTGATATTTTGTGTCAGGATATAATTTCTCTCAGAACTTGACCACTGCAAGGAAATACTGATTAGTCCAGAGTAGTGAAATGCTCAATATATTTGTGATTCATATAAGGAAAAAAAAACACAAAAAAACCAAACAACTTCAGGCTTTGCAAAATGATGTAAAATCAGATTCTTATTTAGTAACAAATACTTGCAGCAGATCAGCAATAATTTCCATAAGAATGTAAAAGTTACTATGCATTCATTTATATTACTCCTTTTAACCAAGCACCCACTTTTAACCCATTTAACATTTCAGAAAAAGCATACAGTAATTTACTGGGCATAGTAGCTATTTTTCTGCTCAGAAATCCCTGTTCATTTGCCTTTATGGAGGCATGTGGGCTCCATGGCAATGACTAGTTTGACAGGATACAAATCAAAGACGAGCATCTGAAGGACTACCATCCCTGTCTTTTCTCCCTGCTTTAAAGAGTAACCAGCAAACTGCTCTTACCATGTTTGAGGCTGACAATAAGGCCATCAGAGGTATTCAGTACACTTTTTAAAAAGTGAGGCATGCCTTAGTATTACAATAAGGGATTAAAACCTTAGCAATATGGGAGAGAATGTTTAAGGTGCTCTCTCAGCACACAATTTAAAATATTTACTACTTGAGGAAGCTGGAGAATTTTCATACATTAAAAGCACCTTAAGTGTTCCTTTCAGGACAAAAAAAAAACCAAACAAAAAAAACCCAAAAAAACAAAAAAAACCCCCACAAAACCAAAAAACCAACAAAACCCTAAGGTGTTTAAAAGAACAAATCTAAGCTAGATTTCCGAGAAGCTGAATGCTTAACACTTAAATTCTCAAGGAATGATTACTTTAAAAATACTTTTAAATTCTAGAGCAGTGAAGATTCTAGATATTCAACAGGTGCATAAAGAAAATTGACCTTAACTGAAATTCAGTGAAGAATAACCGACACCTATTCCTAGTATCTTTGCTACCAAAATTAGTCTTGGTATTAACAGGAGCCTTCTAGTAATTTTTTAAAACATCACTGAATAAGTCAGAAAGGTTTGAGTCACATACCACAAGACAGCACTTCTTCCGTGGAAAGCAATAGATAACCTCAACTGATAATAGATGCAGCGCATGTTAACAGCGTGCATACAGGGATTTGCCACAGGCCAGTTGGCATTACATCAACTTAATCTTCTAGGAGACAAGCACTAGGTTCTTGTACTTATTGTACAATATAGTTCAGCTCATCCACAACCTGTGTTTCCAGGTAAAAATCACAAGTGATTGCTTGCAGAAGTGTCCTGTCTGCAGCTGATGGGCGTGAATGGTGATGTGACCTTTTTGGCTGACGAGCTCCTCAATGGCAGGAAGGTGAAACACCAAGGAAAAGACATATCCTAAGTCATCTTGTTGCTTCTGATTTTTTAAGATTATTTCATCAGTTTCAGCAGACATCAAATTCTGGATTTAAACACAGTCTGAAAGCCTTTTAAAAGGGTGTTTACCGAGTATGAGTTTTAAATGAGTTGTCTTTATGAGCAGATTTTAAAAAGTCAAGTATTTCAGATGCAGTGTATCTTCCTGAAGCGTCTTTTGAAAGCATCTTTTTGATTATGGATACCTACAGAAAGAAATTAAATGTCAATAAATTATTTTTTATGAGTAAATAAACTAACTGAAATAATGTATTAAAATCCCATACCTCTGTTGGAAAACGGTTGGTGAAGCTCTCTGAAAGTTTACCTTCTCTAACATCATTCCATACCTGAAATTCATAAAAGAGTTTCAGTATGTTTTCACTGACTATATTTTGCATCTCACTTTATGACCTATGTAATTTACTGAAGAAATTAGGAAAATACAATTCTACAAAAATGGTGAGGCTTCAAAAAGAAAGTAACAGTAAACAGTTTAAAAGTTTTTTCCATTTAGTTATACTTCGTTTTGGTTTTCTGGTCTTTTCATCAACTGTAGTCCCTTTTTAAGCTTAAAAGCTTCAGGGTCTATAATGATGTGTTTGTTTCAGCAATCTTCTCGATTTCAGAACCATTATCCTTCTTTCCTTAATTTAAAAGTAGAGGGTTTATATCCTCTTACCACTTTAGCAAAAAAAAAAAAAAAAAAAAAAGGCAAGACGACTAGATTTCCTACTTTGGATGTTACTATTTGCACGCCAAGCAGGTGTACTTCCTCCCTTCTACCTCGTACAGTACCACACACTTATTTCTATGTCACTGCAGAAAATACTATGTGGAGCCCAAAGCAACATATAGAGGATTTCTAATTACATGCTATCAGAAACTGTTTCTGGATAACAACTGTGTTTTTTTCCATGATGTGGCTTTCTGGATAAACAGAGCAGTCTGTATCATTCACTTTGCTGTTAACTACTGTAACGTGTGCCTGAAGAAGATGACGGGCACGCTTACCTATGCATCCTGAATCATTAGTTTGTCTTATGGATGCTATAGCTTGGCTTAGCAAATCCAGATAACCAGTATCCAGTAAAACAACAGCTCTCATGAACTTCAAGTTTTTTCATACTTTTCAGCAGTAGGTTTAGGCCTGTGACACTATCTACTGGTGATCATCAACTGAACCAGTTACTGAGCTCATAATCATCACCCTCACTTTTGCATTACGTTCTTTCAGCAGGGTTTGCCAGCCATTAAGTGGAATTATTTTTTAAGCTAATGGAGCAGCTGAAGAACATCCTAAGACTTTCCATCCAGCTGACCTCCCCACCTGCCTACAGGCACGAGGTTTTTATGCTTTAAGGAAACAAGACTAAATAACTGCTTTGCCCTTTTGACTATAAACACTATTGGGACTGTGGACACATCTCCAGAGTCAGCTGTGAGCAGGAACAGATGTCTCAGAAAATACTACAAGGCGGCTAAACAGAGCCGAGTTGAACCTGTGAGTGGAACAGACACGTTGGTGTGGTTTTCTCGTATTGGCAAAAGGACTGAGTTAACAGTGTTCGAGAGCTTCTGCGTCCAACCATGTACATATAGCTTACAATTGCTTTACACAAGATACTCAGCAGCTACATTGCTGTTCTACAGATACATAGGTCTGAGCATATGAGCTGTTACACTAATGATGTTCAAAGTACCAAGAAAAAGCAAAAGACACATAAAAGATACCTTTTCAAAAAAAAAAAGCTTAAGTAACACTGGTTTTCTTTTGGAAGTAAAATATTATTTCAATTAAAGCTACATATTCCAAATCACTTTTCTTTTCATTTTGGAAAACTGCAAGTGTTTAGGCTTTATGGACACTTTGTTCTTGCTCTGCTGTGTAGTGAAGATGGCCACGGCAGAGACAAAACTCTCCCATTCATAATTTTTATTTTCTAAAATTAGAAAAGTACTCCCCTCAAATACTCTGATCAAACAAAAAGATTTATCAGAAACTTGAAACCTTTTTTGCTAGACATTATTCTTTAGCATGCTTGGCTTTAATATGTATGTCAGTAGGACATAAGTGAGATAGAACCAGTAATATTTCTTCAGTTATTACATTTTGACCAAGGTGTAAGGACTTACAGGCCTTAAAAAAAGAACAAAGGGCAAGATGTAAATAGCGACAGTAGTTTAGATAAACAGATTACTTCTAGTATGTGATACCAGCAGCAAGGCAAAACAATGACAGCGGGACTTTTTCATTTAAAGATTACATACCTTACTTTTCTCATGACGACTAACTGCTGAAAGAATTTCAAACCAAATCAATCCTAGTGCATAAATATCTACTTCCTTTCCATATTTGTCGCCGTACTACAAAGATGAGAACAATATAGGCATCAAATTCAACTGGACAGCACATCTTAAAGCAAAATTTTAAGTCAGTAGAAATTTCCACCCCAAGGCTACAGGACTGGCCCTACTTGATCTTCTTATTATTCATTAACCGTTTCTGCTACAGAACTGTTAAATAGTGGCTATTATGTCACAATAAATACACTAAAATCAAGACTTCTACAGGCCTATACAGAAAAGGCATGCCAATGTCTCTCCATCACAAATAATGAAACAAATATAAGGGCTCAAATGCCACAGTTAACAGAGGTCCTAAATTCAAATTGAAATACATGGCTGGCAGCGTGGTTTTGCAAGAGCATTTCTTACAGCATGCAGTGTCTCACCCTGCAGGTTAGCACAGCAAAATAAAATGACCACACTTGCAGACAGCATTCTCCAGAATACAGTTATCCTTGTATACAGCCACACCAGGGAACTTTAGGCAACTTGGTTTAGTTAGATTAGGATTGAGAATATGCAGTGCTGAGTTTATAAGGCAAATCCAGTTACAGAGAGACACTAATATAGAAGGATAATTACCTGTTCTGGTGCCATATAAGATTCCGTTCCTCTGTTCCCGGTCAGAGTCCCATATGCCACAGAAGTCACAAGACCGAAGTCACCTATTTTTATTTTATCTTCACGTGATATGAATATATTCTGAGGCTAGATATATATTTAAAAAAAAAAAATCACCATATGACCAAGGTTTATTGTCAACCATTATCAGCCACAAAAGTGCTCCCCATAAAATTTCATAATTGTTCACATAAATTAGCATTAAGAAACTGATGGGGTACGAAATAGAAAAAAGTTCAATTAATTTTTAAAAAATAAACTAAATTTAACGTAGTACATGCCACAGTAAGAAACATTTTTTTTCCACCAGTTCAGTCATAACTATATCATGCTTTAATGCCCTTCAAATACATTGTGCATATAACATTTTCTATTCAGAAGTGCTTTTTCGTCTTCAATCCTAGCCCTGGGATTTGATACACTTGGGCAAAGCATTTAGACTCCCATGGAATGCCACTCAAATCATGGTTTCTCATAGGCACAGCAGGGTTCTCTCTACTAAGTCAATTGCAGAGTTAGGGCTTACTACAGGCATCCCAATGCAGTTCTGTGCAAGTTTGACCATGTCCACACACATTCAATACAGTACCTATACCTGGCTACACTATTTGAAGACTCCGTTCATACCAGGCACAAATGGGATTAATCTCAGTTTGAACCTATCCTGCAGCTTTCATTCTGGGACATGGAGATCTCAGATGGCCAAGCATCTAAGTTGACAGCAGATCAAACTGGGGAAAAAAATTCCTAAATTCAAATGCAGACAGACAAGTTAGCAATAGGACTTGGAAGCAGGTTACAGCTACATGCCACGGATAAGGGCCTGGGGCAGCAAATTCGTAGGAATAGGGAAAAGTAGGAGATTGAGCTGAGATGAAAATAACGTAGGACTGAGGAGGAAGAAAATACATAGCACAGAGTGGGAAAAGCTAAGAATTAATGGATAAGGACAGAAGGCACTTATTAGGCCTCTTTTTCCCCAGGCATCTAGGGAAAATAATGAGTGTATATGTGTGGTTCGTTCCAGTATTGTAGCAATAACCCCACAGAAAAGCTCTAGAAGATACAAGTGTATCTGTCCATAAGACAAGATTTCACAAGTCGGCAGTGAATATGATCTGGAACTACACTATGAATGCAAAAGTTGAAGAGCATCCTAGATCAACATTAACGTTAATAAATCAACATTAATCCTAGATCAACATTCCATTACAGACGTTTTTAGAACACCACCACAACAATGACTTTTTCACAAAGCGATTCAAAAATCTGTAAGCAACATTATAGCTGGCATATGAAGCCCTGAAGGCTTGCAAGATTGTCCTTTATAATCTTTAAATTGAAATAAAATCTATTTATGATTGTATTCTTGGAGAGACTGAAATTCTATCAAAAAAGTAGCATTCAAATGTTTGTATGCATACATGATACAAAAGCAATTAGGAGTATGCTGTTATCGAACACAGTGTGTATTAGGATAAACTACCCCTTTACGATCTGGCAAGAGCAAACTTCCTAGATTCAACTTTTCACTTTCTTTTAATTATTTCATCAAGTGAAGTTAATATTTCTTTTTCCAATAGGCAGTCTTGTGACCCAGTAATACATAATACACTGAAAATGTCTGTTAATTGAGGACTACTGATTTTTTGAAATACTGCATTCTGATATCCTCCAGTTTACCTTCTGATTTTGGATGAAGTCCAGGCAGTTGGTAAAAAAAAATAAATTAATCCCTAGCAATATCAGAAGCAGCACACTTGTACAGTACATAATAGACTAGGAAAGACTAGAATGACTTAACATTTTCTGAAATTCCAGTAAGTACTGTTTTCACCTAATTTTTTTTAAATGACCTATCCTACTTACCTTGAGGTCTCGATGAATTAACCCTTCAGAATGAATATATTTCACTCCTTTCAGTATTTGTAAAAATACTTTTTTTGCCATCTTGTGATACTTCCGGTCTTGTCTGTTCTTGTCAATCCAGTTATCCAATGGCCCTTGTTCACATAATTCCATTTGGATGAAAAGACAGCGCATTTTGTCTGACTTCTGCCTGCAAAAGAAAATTATATACCATATTGAAATTGGCAAGATACAATTCCTCCCAAGCCATCAATGATTCTCAGGTTCCTCTTCCTTAAAAAGCCTTCTTGATAATTATTATTATTTTTAGACTCCCCCAAAACAAAGTCTGCTAGTCTCTTGATTTTTAAAAGGATCCTAGACCAATTTATACTAGATATAAACAAATAGAACTGGAAGCCAAAGCTCATTTGCTACGTGCACATGGAATATTCCTAATGTTTTCCTTGCTTCCTTGTTCACACTGGAAGTTTCCTCAGTGCCCAAATTCTGCTCCCCTCGTATCTAGAGGCATGTCCTGTACAGGAAGAAATAGCACTGTCCTTGGCTCCCATCTTGCCCTCCAGGAACTCTGCAAGTCCCTGGCAAGTATCTGCATTCTGCTCAACAAACACAGCAGTAGCCTTCCTCTCCTACCCAGAATGATCACATTCTTTCAACCTCTGTTCCTTCAAGAAGGGGTGACCCTCTGTGACATCAGTCTGCAAGTTAGAGAAACCCTTCTGAGACCTGGAAATCTGGATGAAATACATTCACCCACCTGAGAGCCTTACACTTTCCAGAAGAGTTCCCTCGCCATCAGCCCACAGGATAGGCTGAGATGGTGAGGGGAAGGACAACATGAAAAGGAGGCATCACTTTTTCCTCCTTGCACTGTGTGATCTGGATGCCCTGAAATAAAGCCACCTGAGGCATTTAAAAAACAAGCAGTAAGTGCTAGGGACTCTCTGTAACCTTGAGTCAGGGCACTAAGTGGAATTCCAGGCTGGGATCTTGGCTTTGAGGACTTGTTTTCTGTCTTTCACCCAGTAACTGTTCAATATAAAATGAGTAAGTGATATGGAGACTCCAATATATTAATGGTTGGGTTTTGACATGAGAGTTTTTTCCCCCATTTTATTCCTCATTTACTGAGCACAATGAACACATACCATGCCAACCATAATTTTGAATCCATTAATATTTTATGACTCTGGGTAAGTGTGGCAACCTATCTAAAGGGTCTGAATTTACAGCTAGTGAAAAAAGCTTAGCATAGAAGCTTTGAAAACTTAATAACCTAACTTAGGAGTAAAAGTCTCACTACTGTCTTCCCAGAAGTCTGAGTGTTGAAAGACTACCTTAAATGAAAAAGCATTTTATTTTGTATTTCTGTTCTCAACAACCAAAACTGTTTCAGGCATCACAGTTAAAAAGCTAACTTAGAGAAATAATTAAATCTATGAGACCTACTGGCTGAACAGTACTTACTAAAAAAAGGAAACTTCCAATCAGGAATTTGGCAACCAACTGCCACACAAATTTTTAGTTTCTGTTGTTAATTCTAGCCCCAAATTTTGAGTCCTACCTTCTTACACTCCTCTATAGATTCAGCAAGTTCTGTACATACAGAAAGAGGAGAAAGATAAAATTGCGTAATGTATCTTATTCATCAAGAAAAATAAGATATAAATATACTTAATTACATACAACCTGCTGCTGAAAAGTACTGTGCCTTTTTTCCTAACAGAAGTATGTAAGTATGTGTATATATTTAAATGTGTATAATTATTTATAACCAATCTTCAGCCTTTCTTTTTACAACACAGAATTCACTACGGCAAACAAGTTCGTGAGTGCCAACTACTGTCTTGTAGTTACCTTGTGTATGGATCAGTTACATGGTCGTCCCCTTCCCAGCTAAAAGAATACCGCACTATGTTTTCATGTTGAAGTCTTGCAAGTTCTTTTACTTCACGCATTACATTCCTATTTGAAGGGGGAAAAAAGAAAAACAAAACCAAATTACATCTCCTTATAAAAATTTAATACTAGGTTAAATAAAAGACACGATACCAAGCAGCAGTATACAGATAGTGGACTTCACCACTGTGAATTTTGTTTACATATACAGAAATCAGTGCAAATACTCATGAAGAACTATTACTAAATTTGGCCTGCACTTGTTGTAACATTGCCTAGTGAAGTAAGTTCAAACCCACCAGCAGACCCGCACTCTGTTTTTGAAGAACCGCTAGAAAGTTTTTTAGTATAGTTCTTAGGATTGCAATACAAATGAAAATAACATATTTGTGAAGAACACAAGAATTTGAAGAGCAGTTACACAACATAAGGGACAAGAATCTCCAACAACTTGAAACTTTTCAAATAGGTTACCTAAAAGAAAAGTTTTTCAGCTGCTGATAAAATACTCCAGTAGGTACCGGTTACAGAAAATTACTTTAAAAAAAATTAAGATCATCATTCTCTGTTGAAATATATAAGGGACAAATAACACAGTGTGAGAATAATGGGTCATATATAGAGAGTTTTCCAATTACAAACCACAAAATGTATTACTTTCATTTTTCTCTTTTTTCCCCCAAGTAACTAGAA
>JAOXJK010000023.1:35686024-35697393 GCA_025774025.1 Xenus cinereus | reverse complement strand
CGTGGGCGCCCGCCCCGGGTGCGGGCACGGCCGCGGCCCCGCAGCTCGGCCCGGCCCCTCCGAAGTTCCCAGAAAGGCCCTTCCGTGTGGGGCCAGGCCGGCTGGAAATCGCCCAGCGACAATTCCTTCTCTGCAGCCCCTCTCCCCCTCCGCCACAGCCCAGCCCCCTCCATCGGCTCCTCTCTCCTCCTCGCCCGGCGCTGCGGGGAAACGCACCCATCGGTGTGTGCGCAGGGGCCGGGCTGCGGAAGCCTCCCCGACCAACACCGTGAGTGCCTGTGGCCCCCTCCCCGACCAACACCTTGAGTGCCTGGGTCCCCCTCCCCGACCGACACCCTGGGTGCCTGTGTCCCCCTCCCCGCCCGGCTGAGGCTCCCTGTGCGCCCCAGCCAACTACAAGAGGCGACAATAAAGCCGATGTCCATCATGTCGCCTGTTCGTTTCAGAAAGGGCAGATCCTGACCTCGGTTCCCCGAGCGGAGGCTTGTTTCGGGCTCGCACTTAGGGCTCCATGTACTCCAACCTTTACACAGATGCGTATGAACGAATAGAGTTATTTCCCCCCCGCCCCCTGCAACCAGGTGTTTTTTCTCTCTCCCCTCTCCCCCCTTAGCCGAGGGGGAGGCTCCCCGTTGTTTGCAGGGGCGCGGAGGGCGTTCGGGGGGCCAGGGGCACACACCTGAGCCCCCCGCCTTCGCACGGGAACCGCTCGCATCATTTCACTCCCGGGAAAACTGTTGATCTCCTCCAAGCGTGAGGCTGAACCTTTGCATTTAGCGCTCACGGCTGCATCGCGTCCTCCCCCCCTCCCGCCAGCCCTTTTATTCCGCACACCCTCCCCCCACCCCCCCCGCCCCGGGTTCGTCCCGGTGCTGCGTTTCCAGAGCCCCCCGGTTCCCCCCGGCGGGGCTCGGGCGGGCACCGGGTGCGGGCTCCTGCCCCGGGATGGGGCTGCGGAGCGTTTGCTGCGGGGGCAAGGGAGGGGGGCGTACCCCCGCTTTTTACCCAGCTAGACCAGGATGGGCTCTATTATTATTCCTATTATTATTGTTATATTCAGTTTAAAATTATCCCTTTGTAACTTGCAAAGCGCCTGCAAATTTACCTTAAACCTGATTTCTTCCCTAGCCAATGGTGTCAGGGGCCGGCTAGCCTGTCCCTCCGGAGCATTAACCCTTGTCGCTAGCTGGAGTGAATGAGAAGCTGAGGTTTGGCCCTGAGGAGCTGTGTTTGTAGATCTGGCACAGCTTTGCTCCCTTAACTCCTGGATCTTTGTTTTGGTGGCGACCAGGGAGAGCAGGGAGCGCTGTGCTCGCATTTCCCTCTGGCTTTTACACACACACGCGCGCACACACACACACACACACACACAACCCCCCCTTTCCAACTTTCTGCTTTTTGCGCTTCCCTTCCAGTTTTTTTTTTTTTTTTTTCACTTCTCAGACCTACTGGCAGCATTTGCCGAGATCTAGATCCCCGCCGTGGTAAGTGATGCTTTTCTCCATTGCAAAACTCGCTCAGCTCTCGGCTCGCTGTCCCAGGGATGGGTGTAGAAGTTGTATTTGTTTGGAACGGAATTGCCCAACCCCAGTGGTTTCACGTCAAGCAGCACAGAGTAAAACTATTGTCGTGTATTAACTCTGAATGGGAGCAAACAGACCAAATAATCATTGCTGGCTCAGACAGTAGCATGGCACTAATGTCATTCTTTTTTAAGTTTGCAAAGCAACTTTTTCTTTTTTTAAGTTGTTATGGGGAGAGCGAGCCTGTGTTTTGGGTCTGATCTTTATATTTACATTACACACCAGACCATAACAAACTATACAAAGAATGCAGCTGCCATATGTGCTTTGTGAACATACAATTATGATTGGGGGGTTCACGCATTCAACCTAAGTGTTGCAGACACACTGATACCACTCCGCAAGGTTCCTGCGATACCTGAAAACTCACTCCATGCGTGGGGGGAGGGGTTGGAGAGACGTTGCATTTTTAAAACCTCTATATTAAAAAAAAAAAAAATCAACTACAGTAAATGCCTCCTGGACATTTATTTTTAATGTACAGTCTGCAGCTCTGACTGGATCAAATTCACGATTATTCAGATGAGGTTGAATTTGAATAACTTGCTGGTTTCTCTCCCCCGCCCTCCTCCACCACCCTCCCCCTACTTCTTTTTTTTTTTTTTTTTTTATGTGTGTTTTGTTTTGTTTTAAAAATTAAGAAAATGAAGCGAGCCGCGGAGTCCGGCTGACCTTTGGCTGACATAATTTAGCAGGAGACCGTTCGCAAATGAGGACTGGATAAATTAGACACTCTAGTTCTCCGGGTAAAGCGAAACTCAGCACCCGGCTCCCACCGAAAGGAGCCGGGGCAGGGGCTACCCCGCGGCCCGGGAGCACCCAGGGGAGGACGGTCCCGGCGGAGGGGCGCGGAGGGGCGCGGAGAGCCGCCGGGCACCGCCAAGTTCGGGGCACGTCCCCTTTGCCGAAAGCCGCTGCCGAGAAACGAGCCCGATAACCGCACGCTAACCATTCCTCTCCCGCAGGTCCCCGCTCCGCAACCGCGCGGAGGCCGCGGGTGCGCACGAGTGGCGGGGCCGGGCCCGGCCGCTCCCGCCTCTGCTGCGCCCCGGTACGGGCGGCTGTGGCGGCGGTCGGGGCGCTCCCCTCCGCCCCGGGCGGCTCGGCCGTTAGAGCGGGGCGGCTCCCGCGAGAGGCGGCGCCATGGGAGTGCACGGCGTCAAGGCGGTGTTCTTCGACTTGGACAACACGCTGGTGGACACGGCGGCGGCGGGGCGGCGCGCCATCGAGGAGGTACTGGTCGTGTCCCCCCTTCCCCCTCACGGGCCGCCGACGCCGGGGGCTGCGGCCGCGGTGCTTCCCGCCCGGCCCCGTCAGTCAGGGGGCCGCTAAGGGCGGCGGCGCGGCGCCGGGAGCGAGGGGGGCGGGCTGACGAGGGCCTCTCGCCCGTTGCAGGTGATAAACGCCCTGCAGTCGAAGCACCGCTACAGCGAGGGGGAGGCCCGCCTCATCTGCGACAAGGTGCAGGCCAAGCTCCTCAAGGAGTGCCACGACCCCGCCAAGATGTGCATCACCGACCTGCGGATCTCCCACTGGGAGGAGGCCATCCAGGAGACCACCGGCGGGGAGACAAACCGGCAGCTGGCCGCCGAGTGCTATTTCCTGTGGAAAACGACCCGGCTCCAGCACCTCACCTTGGCCGAGGAGACGCGGGACATGCTCGTCGAGTTGCGGAAAGGTCTCCGCTTGCTCCTCCTGACCAACGGCGACAAGCAGACGCAGCGGGAGAAGATCGAAGCCTGCGCCTGCCAGCCCTACTTCGATGCCATCGTGGTGGGGGGAGAGCAGAAAGAAGAGAAACCAGCGCCATCCATATTTCATTACTCTTGCGACCTCCTGGGGGTGCAGCCCGCAGAGTGTGTGATGGTTGGGGACTCTCTAGACACAGATATTCAAGGAGGCCTGAATGCTGGCTTGAAGGCGACTGTCTGGTTAAACAAAGCAATGACTACCCCGGTAGATATCTCCCCAGTACCTCATTATATTATTTCTTCTGTTCTGGATCTGCCAGAAGTTTTACAGAAGATGGAGCACAACATTAATTCTAAGTTAGGAACTGACCATACATCTGGTAGTAACGACACACACTGACAGTTCCAGAGATGGTGACTCGCACTCTTTTAAAAAATACTGAGCCTAGGATTTTGAACTCGTGTATGGTATGCTTTCCTAAACTGCAGATGGATGAGTAAAAGCACAGTTGTCAGTGAAAACAGGATAGAAACAAAGAATTAGATTAATTTAAAAGATGCAAGTGCAGTTAGTTTAAAACAACTGCGTCTGTCTGGAAATTATTTTGACAGACTGTGGCTAAAGTCTATCTGTCTCTGACCTACGTCACCAGTCTCTTGTTTTTATAGCAGAGAAGAAAATTTGAATGTTTTGAACTTTCAGATGCTTTGCTGACTTGTAAGTTTAGCAGAAACTTCAGTTCAAACCTTGTTTGCAGTGTGTAAAAGAAGATGAGAAAAAGAGCGTGGTACAATCTGGTAAATCTTCACCATTTATCTGCAGTTTATCTCGGGAACTGGAGTGAATTTTGCTCTTTCTAAAACTAGAATTTATTGACAGAATTTATCATGTATCAGAAAGCATTAGAAAATGCTCTACCTTTGATCTTGTTTTCAAGTTTTAGAATTTTTTTTCAGACTTTGCAGTGACTTTCCTTTCATGGAATCTGTACCTCTTGCCTTTAATGTACCTTAAATGTACATTAAAAATTTGCATTTGTGTAGGGGACCATTTAGCAGAGGGACTTGATGGATAAATTTTTACTTTATATTATCTTGATGCTTATGCAGCTATGCAGTATACTTGTAATTCAGATTATGGTTTTTGTTGGAATGTAATTGATCAAACAGGGATATTTTCAATGGTCTTACTGTACTGTTGGACTCTCTAAAAGCGAATATTATTGTTCTGTCTGATTTTATTAATGGATTTTCATCAGACTTTTTGGAGAAGTTGTTCTTGGTCTTGCTCAGGTGTATGACTACTCGGATTCAACTGCAGGATCAGTGCTTTTTTTGACTGTTTTAATCACGCTGCTACACAATCCCTCCTTACTCCAGTTTCTACATCTATTTAATGTGATATACTCTGGAGGAAATATGAACTAGTTGTTTGTAAATGGCTTTCATGACTCTCTTCCAGGAAATGGGAAAATTATGTCATATGTATTACAGTACTGTGTACAATTTTATAAAGCATACGTGCTATTTCCACTAGATGCAGGAGACAACTCTCTTAAAACACTAAGATTTCTCTTTCCCAGACCATTATCTTAATAATTTGTCTGTACTTCATACTCTTACTATATAATGGGAAAGTGTTCACATATTAAATGGAAGTGTAAACACTTGTTGGAAAACCTGTGTTTTTCAAAACCTAGTTGCTATATGTACATTGGGGTGAATATATGACCATATCTGAGCAGTCACATTTTATATTTTAGAATAAACCCATGACTAATCTTTTGAGAAAAGGGATGCTGAGGTGCTGTCAGAAGAGTGTCTGGCATGTGGACAGCAATAGAAGATCAGCAAAAAGGTACAGAAACCTACAGGAGATGGGTGTGTAGAAGCAATCTTATATAAAAGGAAGGTTCTTTTGTTTAACTTGACATGAATTTAAGTCTTGAGTCTTGCATAGGATGACGGATTCGGTTTAGAGGAGGCAATTTGGCAAAGAGTTATGTTGCATCAAAATATGTTGCCCCTACATTGTGGTGGGGGAAGGGGAGGGAAGGAAATGCTCATTAAAGTTTGAGCCCCATCCTCCAATTGTCCCTTAAAAAAAGTAAAGCAGTCTGGGTTCTTCATCTTATCTGGCCAAGACACCTCTGAGTCACCAGGATCAATGCAGAGAACAGAGGGAGGCCCCACCTGTGCCTTTGAGGAAATGGGCATATGCTAAAAATGCTCCAATTACAGTGGTATACTACGTTGCCACATGTAACCTGAACCAGTGTGATGACTTGACCCACCTTTGTTACTGCAGTAAGAGGCCTACGTTGAGATTTTATTTTGAATTTGGAAGAGCGTGAAAACTGTCATAGGTTTAGCTGATGAGCAAAGCGTTGCGAATATCATTCCTAATAATCAAGGACTGAGAGAAAAATTATATAGATCACTGAGCCTATAAGGAATAATGTGTAAAAATAGAAATGTGTCCAAAAAGGTTAGATGGATCCCCAAAAAGAGAATGTATTTGAAGTAATCTGTTGTAAGCATCCTGTCTGATACAAAAGCAACATCTTTGCTTACGACAGCATCCAAAGGACCTGCAGTATAACTCTGCAGTGTTTGCACAGCATCAGGGTAATAGAATTTAGCTCAGAATGAGGTTTCTGATACACCTGAGATTTAAAATAACAAATAGTAATAATCCACAATTCTGTCTGTGGGCTTGAGGCGTATATACACACCAGGTTGCCATATTTTAAGATAAGTCAAGGCTCGTGTTCTCTTGCCACTGCATTATTCTGAAGTGGGATGCTGAGCCTGCTTATTGTGTAAAGGGTCTCTTGTTTTAGAAGAGACTGCTCTTTGTTTTGCACGTGGCCAGTCCTTTTCTTAGATCTATGAATCTATAAAAAACCGCTCAGGTGATAGTGTGGTCTGTAGAGCCCACACCCAAGTATATTTTTTTTTCTATTGCTGAGTTCTGTACCAGGCTGCATGTGGCTACCAGTGTCCAGATAGGCCAGTAGCGTATGACACTTCTGTAAAACAAGAAGAAATAATAGAAGGGATTTCTCTACGTAGGGGTCTTCTTAGAAGCAGTTACCCAATAAGCTGCATTTGGTACCTGGAGTATCTAAATACTCCAGATGTTTTTCTTGGGTGGAGTTCTTACAGAAAGCCTAATAAAATAATACAAATAATTATATTTAACAAAATGGAAACATAAATGTAGTGATGGGATAATTTTCACATCAGAAGCAGAATAGATCAATAAAACAGTCTATATTCAGTTTCAGTTAAGTTATGGTTTTGCTTAGTGTTATGCTCTATTAGTTAAGTTGTCTAGTTTATATTGCCAAAACTAAATAAAAAGAGGAAAAAGAAATTCCATCTATATTTTTTTAAAACTTTTTTTTTTCAGATAAATATTACCTCCAGAGATTAATCTACAGTAACTTTGGCTTTAGTGAAATGAACTGAAAGAATAGCTTAGTATCAACTGTATTTTAATTCTTGATTTAAAGTAACCGATGTACTAGTCTAATAAAAGTATTTTGTTTATAAAACATTTATTTTAATGCTCTGTATTACTGTGGATAGCTGTTTTGTGACCACGTTTACAATAAAGGTCAAGAGTTCTGTTTGTTTTTTAAAACAGCACACAATTAGGCTTCAAAATCTGTGACCTCCCATTTAGATGTGGTGACTGGAAGTAGTTTTCATCATTTCAAACAGAGATTGAAACATAGTTACATATTAATGAATATGTGTCTATGGAATTCCTAACTGCAGTTCATTGCTAGTTCAACCTGACTTGCCAGCTCAGATATGCCTACGTGTCCTGACGTCATGGCCTGGGCTGCTGCAGCAGCATAAGAACAGACTGCAAAGCAGATAAAATAAATAAATACAGTAAATACAGTAATCCAATCCCTGGCAGAGTTCAAGGCCAGGTTGGACGGGGCTTTCAGTAACTTGGTCTAGTGGGAGGTGTCCCTGCAGGGGTTGGAACAAGATGATCCTTAAGGTTCCTTCCCACCCCAACCATTCTATGGTAATCTCACCTCCAGGGGACTCGTTTCAGCAGGCTATGGGTGCACAAAGCCGTATCCAAGCTATTGCTACGCTCACCTCTGTGACTTGGGAGAGGGTAGAGTGGGATGTTGCTCACCTCATGGCTCTCGTGGCTGCAGAAAAGCAAGCTGTCCCCTGTTAGTTTTCCATTGAGTAATGGAACAAATTTTCCATCTTCTGGACCTGTGGAGACAGATGGAGAGAGAAGGAAAGGTACTTAATGCTAGTCTAGAGGAGGGCAAGGTGTTAAACTGAGTAAAGGGGCATTTAGCCTCTATCGCTGGCACTTGGCACCACAGCATCTCTGTTCTTGTTGAGGAGGTTTTGTATGTGTACACAAAGTTAGAGTTCTTAGAAGGCAGCCTGAATGTTTTATACGGGGGATAAGTACATTTCATTAGAATTAATGAATTCTAACGGATTCATTAAAGAATTAAAGAATTCATTAAAGAATTAAAGTTAATGCAAAGAAATGAGGTGTTTGGATGGGGTACCAGCTAAAGGTTTTCATATTTACAAACAATAAATACAAACAATGGACAACCTCCTGTGCTGCAGGTAAAATGAACTTAGAAAAGTTCTAGTTGTCTTTTCCTCTGAAACTTCTGTCACTTGACAACACCAATAATAGGGCTTTGAACTAAATTGAAGTAGTCTGATCCGTCACAGATCACGTAGGTTCACAGATGTAGCAATTCTTTTTTCAACTCCAACTGTAAAATGTGGGGATTTTTGCTCCTGGGTTATCTTGAGGCCTTTAAACAAAATTTTAAATCCTACCTTAATTCTATACTAATAAAACTCATCATTTGGAAATCATTTGCACACGCCAAGAGGTACAACAAATAGAAACGCAATGTATCTCTGCTGTATATAGCGATATACTGTTCTTTTGTGTACAGTTTTTACTATCAGCCTTGCAGTGGGATTGTCTCCATTATAACTCGCTTTCTAGATCACGCTGTGCACGTACAAGAGCCATAACAATGAAGAGCATTGTTATGACACAATGTGTCTAAAGCAAAACCTGCAACTTTCTGCCTATGTTGCAAGGGGCCTGGACACAGAGAATCACGCTGCCTGCTCCATATAGCATATTTTGACCTTTTAGTCCATCTACTAAAAACAAGGTTGCATGAGAGCCTTCCGCTGAACAGCCCTTAAATGCCAGAAGAAAAATGCATTTTAAAAAATATGACATTAAATTATAGTGCTAATATATGAAATTTAATTCCTTTAGAAGTGCAAGCCATGTTTCTTAACACCTAGCCCAAGACCAGATGATAACCTCACACATGGTCTAATTCAACATGGGAAAATGTTGCCGTTTACATTGGTGTAACTTCCCAGGGTTAAGTAAGATCTGTGTGCTCATTTCTATAAGATCACCTGCAAGTGACTTCTGCCTTCTACTTTTCCTCACTCAGCTAATTGTTTGCCATCGTCTATGTTGTCAGTTACATTTCCGTATCTTTCTGAATCACAACAGAATCTAGCATTTGGGACGAAGGGGCTAAAAAGACAATTGGCAATAAAAAATAATGGAAGAGAGCCAGCTTCTGTAGCAAGAGCGTGTTAAGTATATACATTTAGTACCATCTCCTTGGCAGCTGTGTTTTGCAAGAATGTGTTAGGGCTGTGTTTGTTTTGAATGGTCTTTCGTCCAAAGAAACCTGCATTTCATATCACACATACTAGCCAAATTTGTCCATTTGTAAAAAAGTAAAATTTGGGGGGAAAAGAGCCTCCAAACAAAATCCTCTGTTAGTCACCTATAGATATCAAGGTTTATAAGGCAAATTTAAAATACCAAATCTGAGACACTTTCCTCCAAGTTTCAAAATAAATGTTGATGATCAGTTGACTTAAGAAATTAATTTTGTGAGGAAAACAAAACAGTACTCATTATTTCAGCAGTTTTCCAGTGTCTATTCAGTCCATTCATCACTGACTGTAAATGTTTGATTTTTCTGTCAACTATATTCAAGAACAACTTTGTCACACTGAGAAAAATCCAACTTCTTTATATTCTGGAAATGACATATTACTAGGCAACATAAAAGAAACTACATATGTAGCTTCAACTATGCTTTAATAAACATTTTATTTAATCTATTTAATGTATTACTGCCTATTTTTTGTTAGGTTCTTTTTAGAATTTTGCCCTGGAAATGTTTATTTTGCTACAGCTTCAATACTGCAGAAATGCAATCAAACAAAGGGCCAGTCAGGTAGAGACAAGTATCTTTCCAGTCAAAATCCAGCCTAGTGAGCATCAGACGAGCACACATTTATTTACTTGTGTTGTTGCTGAGCCTGCTCAGTGGGACTGCGTTCAGGCAGATGTGGGAAGACCATTTTCCCAAGCTAGTGACCAGTGTCACAGGAAGGTGCAATTGGAAGATAAATCATTGCGTTTGAAAATACATCAAATACTCGAATATAAATACTATTGGTTCTTTTGCTATGTGACTATTAGTAAATTCTTCTCTTTTATTCTTTTAATGAATGAGGTAAGCAAATATCCTCAAACTGTGCTGTTTTCATCACAGCACTAAGGTGCAGTAGGTCTGTCTGATAAAGTCGGGCTTAACCATTTTCATTTGTGCTACTGGTTGGGGGGTCTTTGCTGTTAACGATGTGGCCTGTTAAATCTCACTGAGGTTAGGATTTATCAGGAAGTCTGCAGTGGATGGACTGACAGCCTTTGTTTTCCAAACTGTTGATGCCTTCCATTGTGTTTCAGACATTTAAATGAGAAGGGTCCTGAATGTTCTAAGTCCTTTTTTCCTTTCAGGAAGAAAATGCATAAATGACACAAACAGTTTGTTTATTTTTCTTTCAGTAAACCTGACTGGGTAAAAATACTTATTTGCTTCCATCCCTCTTATCTGAAAGAATTTTAAACTGTACCTAATAACTTGATGGCTAAACTACTTTGATATATTTGTTATCTTTGCCCTGTTACTTTGTGAAACATTGTATGTCTGTTTTAAAAACTGTTACTGCTGCAGCCAGAGGTTCATCTTACATTGTATTATAGTTTTACCCTGTCTTTCTATGTTGTATCTAACAACAAAAACAAGACCCTACCTTAGAGATATTTTACTTTGAAATAAATCTACCTAGCTAACAACTTCTTTTTGTTTTATTTTGAATACTGTGCCCCTGACAATGTTCTGTCCACCTAAACCACTTCCCAATTGATTTTTTTTCTTTTCTGTAGAGCAGCAGTGTTTGTGCATATTTGCTGGGTGAGCCACATGCAATAGAGAGATGCACAACACAGAGAAAAAACCCCTTTTGGCTTCTAATAGCCTTTATGTTAGGATTTGAATTCCCAATGTTTTACAGGACTTGGGAGTTTTTAGGTTGACTTAATAGTCTTCTCTGCAGTTTAAGTTCTCTGAAGCTTAAGCAGCAAATGACAAGCAAAGAAGATGCTTTTGAATACTGCACAGTAGTTTTATAATATGCTCCCAGGAAAAATTGTAATTGGCCTGGATTCTCCATTTTAGTGCCACAGTACAACTGTTCAGGTATCGGGAGGTTCATGCTGGCATAAAACATTTTAAGAATATTCAAAAATAGGCCTCACTGTTTTTATGTTTCTATTTTCTATTATGAAGTACCAGTGCTGTATTTGGGGTTGTATACTCTTTCTCTATAATGGGGTTTGATGAAGAAAACTTTTTTTTTTTCTGTATTGCTGAATGCTAAAGCAGTGTCCTTAAGGAGTCACAGTGCTGCTAATAAACTATCCTTTCACATTAAAAGATTCAAATTTATTTTATGTATTTTAGCATAATTTTGGCGTGGCCCATTTCAGGAGTGAAGAAAGAGAAAATTAAAGTTGAATAATAGGACCATTTCTTGATTACAAAAGTTAGTCTGAAGTAGGGTTGAAAATAAACTCCTGTCATTTGGGTATTTAAAAATACACTCATTTTATTGTACTCACAGTTGCTCATCTAAGTTATTTTAATATTTTTACTTAATATAAATTTTAAAATAAATCAGTAACAAG
>JAOXJK010000023.1:35665625-35685924 GCA_025774025.1 Xenus cinereus | reverse complement strand
AATAAAGCAATTAGTAGTCTGCTGGAGACTACATTCTCACTTTCAATGTTTCCTCAGCAGGTGGCATTAGAGGCTTGTTAGATTTAGACCCAAGCACAGTTTTTGGTTTTGTCTTTTTCCTGTTCTTATTTTTTTTCTCTATCACTGTTTTAAAAATAAAGCACATCTGATAACCATAAATGAGGTCAGAGCAGTCTTGTTTTACTTCACACTACCCTCCAGATATCATAAATTATGACGAGACCCTATTTTACTAGGCACTGTAAACATACGTGGCAAAATAGGCCTATAAATAAAAAAAAATATATATTTTGATCTAAGTATTATCTTTATTTTACAGATGAGGATCTGTGGCTTATTTTGCAAACTGCCCAATAGTCAGTTGAAAAAGAGCATGACCGGGAGGATCAGCAACAAGTTTGTCATAACATCATGGTGCCAAACAAAATCCAGCCTTCTAAGGTACTGGTGCACTGTGCTTGAGCTGAATTTGATTTATATCATGTAGGTATTAGATTTGTTGAAGAAAAAGGAACGTTTTCCTGCAGCTAATGCTGCAGTGGCATCTTTATGACTTCAAAATTCTCCTGATGAGCTCCTCTTTCTATAATTAGACAGCACACTAGCATTTTATTTCTATGACCTCATGTAAAGGATTACTATAAGCTGTTACCTGCTACCAGTTTTTCTCACTCTCTGGAGTTCTTGGCCGCATCTCTAGACCAACAATTCAGGCCATGGCTGTAAAGTCATCACCCCCGTTCCTATTCGGGTACGTGAAAACGTGGGCTGATTTTCATTCATGAACCCAGTGACACTGTGTTTAGCATCTCCCCCTTACTTGATTTTTGGTGCTCAGTGACAGATTTAGGGCTCGGCCTGATGAAGCCTTGAACACAGGTAGGAATTTCTGCTGCACTTTTCCTCAGTGCTCAGCAGGTGGCAGTTGAGGATGCATTTTCAGCAGCACCAGCCCGAGGGCTACAACACCCCTGGGCAACTGCAGTAGCCTGTCAAAGGGCATCTCCACCCAGTAATCACATCGACCCTAAGGAGATAGAAAAACCGATCCACACGTGCAGTGGGCTTCTGCATTTCAGAAACTTGTACCACAACGTGTAGGGGTTGCCCAGTGCATCTTACTCACTTGGCGCCCATCAGCTGTGCAGTGTGTAGGCAGGACGACCACCCAACATACGTGCTGTGGGCTTCTGTGTGTGCTGCTGTTGAGCATTCTGCAGCTCCAGGGCTGCCAGGTCACCAGCATCATGGCTGGACCTGCTGCTAGTGCTCCAGTCAACTAGAGTAGAAAAATGTATAAAAATCCACAGGTTTTGTCCTGACGGAATTTATAAGATGATAAAGAGAATGTGCCCAGAGAGATAAAAGGTGCTCCCACTGTGAGGTACAGAAATGCTGCTGTCTCCATCTCAGCAGAGAGAGAACAAGACTCAGAAAACTGAGTGACTGGCTGATAGTCACACAGCAAGCTTGGGGTGGAGACGTGGCTCACAACCAGATAAATCTGGCCATGGATAGTGCCTTGGGCATTGAACATGAGGCAAAGCCTCCTCTGAAGCTCTCTGATGCCAAGAACAACAGCACGGTGGCAGGGTCTGTCCATATCATGAGAATAAACAATGCAGCATTAGAGTGGTTCAAAATGTTTACTTGCACTCAGCAACCCTTCTGATCTGAGAGCATGGCTGTGCTACAGGGAAGCACCTCTGATAAGTAATTGTGAATTAGGGTACACACTCAAAAAACTCCATTTCTGCACTGGCTGACTGTCTTCTCCTGAAAGCGCCTGCTACATTTTGGGGCTTTCTCAATAGGCCTAGTGTTAGAGGAGGTCTTTCTCCGTGTTAAATAATATTATCAGATTTCTGCACAGAGAAAATGCCCCTAAACAACCCCCAAGACCTTTCCTTGATGTTCAGGAGACAGCGAGCTGCCCTGCCTGCCTGTTTGACACATGTACCAAATGTGGTGAACACAAGGATTTTAAAGGACCTTTGTGCGTTACTCAGGCCAGAATGACACAAAATACCAAAATACCAAAAAATACCCACTAAATGATCAATGTGGTTTTGGCCGCTGAGACTGTAAAAGGCTGTGTCACAAGACTGACGAGGAGTTCTGTGCCTCATGCTGTATTTGCTACCTTTCTTTTACTTTTCCTGCCCATCCAGCTCCTCTCTCTTATTTCATCCACTTTTCAGGATGTGTGTGTTAAGCTCTCTTGGGCGAGCAGTCTTATTACGAGTTTTTACAGTGCCTAGAATAAAACAAGGCCAGGAGCTTGGCCAGTGCATAATACCCAAAGTAAGCACAGCTAATAATTGTGTTAATGAGTGATATTGCAAATAACAATGCAATGAAAAGAAGACCTCCTAAAAGCTTCAGTGCTTCTCCATGCACCGAAGACAGCAAATTTAGAAGGTCAAAAAGCCAAAAGCCAACACGCCTGCAGATTTCCATGGGTCATACCAGAGAATTAACTGGTATTTGCCCTGTTTTTACTTGCTGCTTTTTAGCCCAGTTATGATTTCACTGGAGTGGATAGAGAACAACTCCATTAAGAGCAAAGTGTGTATGACTAAGGTAAGCGGTGGAAAAGTCTGGCCTGCTGCGTGGGAAGTAACTGCTATCACGTCCTCAACAAACATTTTAGCTAATGTCTGTTACCTCACTGTAGTGAAGCAAAGCAGGGGTGATGTCCTCTCCTACAGATCAAAGTCAGTGGGAATTCCCTTTGAGCAAAAGTAGCAGCTGTTACCTGTAAGAGTCTGAGGGATCATGTTTACCTGGAATTTCCCAAAACCCATAGCTGCTGGCAGGTATTTGTCAGTATGCGACAGTCTGGCATGCAGAAAATGATCACGTTATGCAGAGTAGCAAGTGCTTTAACCTGAACATTGCTGGGAGGAACGTGGAGAAATCCTGGGCAGTGGTGCTCCAGGATCTCTGCAGATGAGCACAAGGTGAGTGGGAATTACATCAGTATCAGGAAACAGGCACATCCTACAAGTTAAATGCAGACTTAATTCCCACAGCATGTTGTAACTGCCAAAGTATAAATGGCTTCAGAAAGATTAAACCAATTTATGGAAGATGTATCCAAATGAATATGCTGAGCAGAATGGTCTGGGTACAGGTTATGCCTCTGTAATTCTCTACCACAGTGATGGCCGGCAGCTAAAAGTGCTTATCAGGGAAAGGAACACCCTAGAAAATGCCTCACTTCCTACCCTCCTCCTCAGTCATCTACCATGGGCCGTCCCTGCTGACAGCCCACCAGACCGACTCGCTGAGCTGGCCCCAGACAGATCTTCTCATACTATGTTTTCTCCCCCAAAATCCCAAGAAAATATCCCCAGAATTAAGTTAAAGTTTATATAATTTGCATATACCTGCAACTCTCATTTAGAAAAGATCATGATATGGGCTTCTTACACATTGCAAACAAATATGTCAGAAAAACATGCAAAATGCAAATTGTATCTCAGACATAATCACTGTGCCTGCTGGAATCTGCCACCTTCATTACTTCCCAGCTTCCAACTGACACCTGGAGGAAAGTGTTTTCAAATACACCTGGCTAGTTCACCCAGCACATGAGATCTTCATAACAGTTATTTAAAATACCCCCTGGTACTATGTAGCCCAAAGAAAATACCTGAGATGAGTCATATGAAAACATTTCAGCCCTACCTTACTACAGAACTGTAATGCACATCCCTAATTGAGAATAAAACATAGCCCTCTACTTCTCTGTGTGAGGACGCTTCCTTCAGCCAGTACTTAGTTACAGACATCATGACTGCTCTCCATATGTTTAGTACAGAAGGTACTGATGGTGATTGGACCCAGAAATAATATTTTTTTTTTTAAATATTGCTTTAAAAGAATATATTTCTATAAGTGAATAATAAAATTTTACCTCTCTAAATGTGACGTTACTTGATTTTACAGCTTTTGGTGTGAAACTTGCCCTGGGAAGAAGTTCTAAATAAAGCTATGCACTGCACAAGTTTCCATCTAAAACCATCTCTCACCATGCAGGGGGACCCCCTGCGAGCCCACAAAGGTATCAACACGTGCAAGCGCCCTAAGTCTGCTCTCAGGTTTAAAGTTAGATTTGTACCTTAGTACCTCCAGAGCCTGGGTGAGTTGCGTATGTGATAAGCACAAGCACATGCAAAGGCAGATGCTCCTCCCCACTCTGTTCATTGATATATTTCTGATCATCTTCATATATATTTTAAACACTCACAATGACCTCTTTGCCCCTCCCATTATCCTTCAGTGCCTCCAAATATTTCTCCACTGAGTTACTCCAACAGCTTCTTCCTAGATAGGCTAGCCAGCTTTCCTGGGTTTTATATCTCCAAAATCCAGCACCTGTGAATTAGTTCTGTCATAATACTGGTTGATAATATAGTAAGCAAGCTTTCATCTTAACGAACAGCACTAGATATATTGCTACATAATATACTAAGCATAAACCACAAATAGATAATATCATTTTGATGAATAAACAGAATAGTTATTATTTCTAGCATCAAGTATCAGCAGGTGCGTTTGTCAGTCTCTGGTGTGAGACCGTGTGCAAGAAGTTCTCTGGAAATATTTACACTTTCACATATATTTTATTCTGCATTATTTGGGCACTGTAACCATCTCAAAATTAGTTTCCCCAGACCCCTGTCAAAGCTTAGTCCAATTTCGTGTTGCTTGAGACACAATGATTCAGCAGTAATGGTGTAAAAAGCTTTTTTTGCATACACAAAAATCAGCTCCTTGCTACTGCCAGGCTAAACAAACTGTGGCGTCTTTCCAGAAAAAAAGAAAGGAACTCCTTATGTGAACCCAAGATGTTGTTGTAAGTTTATCTTAATGAGGTGGTTACAGTCTTCAGCACTCATTTTTTAATTATTTGGAGGAATCCTCTCAGACCCAGTGAAATGGCATAGTAGGATATTAATCTGGGCTAGAAAAATCCAATTATCAGAAACAAGCAGGCAGCTTTTCTAAACAGCGTCCATTACATTCTACAGGATCCCAGTTTTAATTAAAACAAACAAAGCTCTGGTGTTCTGGGTACAAAGAAGGACTCCAAACTTTCTAGTCCGGTTCAGGCTCAGCTGCCATTTTTGTCTTCCCTTGGCTTTATCTATATTTAGAGTCATACCAATTTAACTCCCAAGCAGGTTTTAATCACAATTAATGAAATAGATGCTAACCACTGCAGAAATGCACTTAATTTGAATTAAATAAGGTTTATATCAGCCTAGTTAATTGAGTTTATTGCCACTTTCAACTGGTATATACAACATTTAAAACTGAATAGAGTGTCTTCAGATTATATTACTAAATTCAAATTATACAGCCAACCAGCATAATTTTGAAGGTAAGTGTTACCTATGTTAGGGAAACCCAATTTTGAGAGAGAGCTTAGGCAGCCACAATCCCTATGGAAAGACCCAAAGGAGAATGCCACAAATCACCGGCTTGGGGCTGGGGAACACTGGGGCACAGATTTGCACTGAGAGCTGCCCCTTGTGCTGTGAAACCATAATTGCACAGGAATTTCATGTGCTGGTAATATATCAGTGAGTAACAAACAGATAAACTGCATTCTGGATTAGAAATACTGACTTAAATATTAAATGAAACCAGTGTGCCACAATAGCATAGCTGCAGGGACTGTTGTTTTCGAAAGCTGACAGGTACTTCTGTTTTGTACACCGGAAACAAAAATGAAGATAAGTGCACATTCAGTCTTACCTGGCCCTAAGGAGATAGGGTCCCTACCAAAGGAGCATGAGTTCTAAATAAATAAATTGCATAAAACAAAATTCAGTGATTTATAAAAGAATAGCTCTTAAGTGATGAACCAGCCCTACCAGTGACAGGATATTGGCAGGTTATTCTGATGGATACCTTCTTCTGCTAAAATAGCAAAATAAATTCCTTATCCCTCATGCAAGCAAATCTTGTATTTTGAGATCTTAAACTAAATGGCTTGTTCTCTCACAACACGTTGATAATGTATCACCCAACTCTGTTAAATAGATCCAGCCACCAGCGAAGAGAAACCTTTTTAGTAAGGATGTCTATTTAAAAAGAACGTTAATGCTGTGGGTCATGAAAACCTAATCTGTTGTTAAAGGAAATTATAATCTGATATTATTAACAAGTTTTTTGCCCATGCCTGTTCAACCACAAAGCAATCCCAAATGTTTTTGACTGTGTTTGGAATTCCCCTTTATCTGCAACTCCGCACGCTCCTTTAAGTAACCCATTGTCATTGTAGCCAAGACACTATTTGTTATTTTAAGGATCCAGCAGAGAGGACAAAAATGCTATACTAAACCAGCAGATACTTGTGATGAAAGAAGCGACACAAATGAACAGTAGAGGAGTTTCATTTAGTGAATTCAGTGTGTCCAGAGACTACACCACCTCTCACAGCAGCTAGCAGTACTACACCTCCATATTCCAGCTCACAGATGAAGCAGCTCCTGTTTTATTTTGGGGCTCTGATCACCAGATTACCTACATTGCATGTGCTTTCATCTGCTGCTGGGCTTCAGACTAGGACAAAACAGCTAGCTTCATTGGTAACAAAGTTCAAACATTTTTCTCTGGAGACCAGGAGCAATGCAAATTAGTTAGCTAGCTAGCTAACTATATTAGTTAGTAGCTGCTAAAATACATCCTTCAAACTTGGCTCTCACCAGGCTGAAAAGATCCCACCACTTCCTACGTCCCTCATCCCACACCAAAAGGAGGGTGGCCCAAGGTCTACATTCCAAGGTGGGGCACAGATTTACAGGACTCCTAATTCCTCCAAAGTAACTGAAAGACATATTTACCATTCCTCTTTCTTGGCAGGATTAAACTTTGACTTGACTGGGAAGTGTAAATGTCACAGATGAGATCTGAGCTGGTGTCAACTGAAATAGCCCCTCGCTCTGCTGTTGTACATCAACTGAGCATGTGAGCAAGCTTCCGTTGTAGGGGATGTCTCTTCAGGTTCATAGCATCCCCAGCCAGAGAAAAGAAAATTTGTTTGTTCTTTTTTTCCTTTTCCCTTCTTTTCCTTTTTCTTTCCTTTTCCTTCCTTCCTTCCTTCCTTCCTTCCGTCCGTCCGTCTGTTTTTGTATCTTTCTTTGTCTCTACAAAACAGATGACTAGGGTGTTTTTTGACTTCTGCAATGGCACTGCAGGAATTACCATTGCAAATCAGAACAGACTATGAAGTTCACTCCCCTTTCCCAACAGCTGTCAATCCCAGGTGATTCAGAGGACAATGTAGGAGACAGGCTCAACAGTTCCCACCATGATGGAGGACACTTGTGAATGCAGTGGAGTGAGAGGACACAGACCCCTTATATGCAGACAGAATATTTCAGCTCTTTGTAATACTTATTTTTGTTATGTAAGTACCTGATTTGATTTTGTATTTTACTAATTCTCTCTGTTAATTCTATTGAGTTCTTTACCAAACCATGATGCATGAGTATTTCCTACACATATACACTATGAAAGTAATGATCAAATGAATATTTTAAATACCTTCATGTCATTATTCTTTTAGGAAAAGATGCTGAACTGATCTCTAAACCATACTTGGCTGTATATTTCTGTAGTATTTCACCTTGCATACACCTCATCTTCAAATCCTAAGTAATATTATCATCTCTACCTTTATTTCAGATTAAAAGCTCTTAATTTCCCTTACTATTTTCATTATTCTTTTTTTCCACCTGTCTTATGTTCTAATTGAGATTCTCATTATTGAACTCCCTACACCCAGTCCTGTTTCTTGATTTTCCCTAGTTCTACTTTTGAAAAGTCCTGAAAAAAAGTCTCTGAAATATCTAATTACATGAAAGTGGGGATAATGCGGAGACTAATACACTCTGGCATGATTTACCTAGCTTGGAGAAGTTAGTGTTTTCTGAGAATACACTTTGAAGAGGCTTAGTTTCATGGGAAAATGGAAAGAACTTAATTACATTGGAGTACAATACTATGTTGCCACCCTTACCATCATATTTAATAGCATAAAACTGTTTAATAGCTTTTGTCATAGAAATTATTGAAGTGTTGCATCACTTTTAGATGTGAACAATTTTTTAAACATCTTGTTTATAAAAAAATGCAATCTCAAGTCTAACAGTTTGGAGAGGATTTGAGAATGCTGATTACACCTGGGAAACATTTTTAAAAGTTTGTTTTCCAAAGAAAACTCTGAAGCTGAATTTGACTTAATTAACTTTATAAAGTAAGAGGTGTTGAACCAACATATTTCATTTACGGTGAAGGAAATAGTGCTTTCGTTTTTCCTGCCCACCCAAAGAATTTAGAAACCAGTCATTCACACATTTCTAGTCTCTCTTCTCCAGTCTAGTAAACAATTTAAGAAAAACTACATTCAGACAACAAAAAGCAAGTGAATAGTTCCTAAATTATGGACTGCAGATGACTCAGGAGGACATGGAAAGTGCTTCCCACCTTGTGCTTTTATATTAAAGTGTGCTGGCAATACGGTTCCTCTCTTTCACTACCACAACATTTTTGTGGGGTCACTGCAACCATTAATCCAAACAATCCTTGGGAAGCACTGAGTCTCCCCAAAATGGCAACTGCACCGAAGAGATAATCTTTCATCCCAGCGTTGTCAGCAGGGTGCCCATTGCTCTCCTCAGGCTTGCGTGACTTTTCCAATAATAGGAAAACTCACCATAAGGGTAATGAAAGATGACCATGCCCACTTGAAGAGTCAGGCCTGAGTGATCTCCTGAGAAAGGGACAACCTGCATTTGGAACTTCTCACCCTATGAAGGCAGGACTAATTTTCACTGTTTTGATGATGATGGTGATCATTACTATTACTACTATTATTATTATTACTATTATTTCATTCACATTATACCCATGCTTAGGTCTGCTGCAGGGAAAAGAGCTCACAGCAGGGGAGCCAACACAGGAAAAGATCCAAGGTCTCTCCCCCATCTCTCTGCCTCTCGTGGTTGCGTGCTCCCCAGGGTGGGCATGTTGCAGGGATTCAGACAGTACCTGCTCCTGAGCTTGCACTCTCATTTCAGGGAAGCCCAAAACCTTCCCTCCACAAGGGCTTTGTTTTGGAGGCAGGGCTGAGGGTTCCTCGACTGCAGGCGCCCAGACAATAAGGCTGGCTAGTGCACAGGCTGTATATTTAATTTCCCATGGGAGTGTTGCTGCTGAAGGAGCATTATACAGGCAGATATGGCAGAGCTATTGCCAAGGCTTATTTAATTTAATTGCAGTGCCTCAATACTGACAAACATCCATTCCAGTTCATGAAAGGTGTAGGCTATTTTATAGAGTGCCTTATGGCTCCCATTTATGTTCTCCTGAGTTTGATCTTGCTAGGCATTTGAACTAGATGCCATCAGACACCAACAAATGCTTATTATATATAATGAAGAAGGAAGGCCAAGCAGGAGGTGGGAAATTTCTTAAACAGCTCCTCAGCTGAAACATGAACTAAACAGGAAAACCGAAATAGTAATGTGTGCAAGGTATATGTATATATGTGTATATGTATGTGTATATATGTCCCCCATATATCTATGGACAGATTCAATAATTAAACATAATTTATTTTTACAACTGGCTACATCAAAGCTGGATTTTGTTATAACACTTTGGCTTTGTCAGGCCACCGGGTGCTCACAGTGGTCTTTTTCTTTGTCAAGCGCTGCTTCTCACAGAGGGATTGCGCCACTGAGTGAAACTTAAACATTAGGAGTAGAACTCTTCCAAGGAGAACACTGTCATGGCTCTTACTGCACAGTTGCTAGTAGAGTGCAGTAATGGTGGACTATCTACCGCCATGTTGTTTTCTGACCACTGAAGTATGATTACGCAGTTAACAGTGTCATCATTCAAAACCATTTTGGTGTAAAATGTGTACCTGTAATTTTGAACTCACTTTACCCTGCCCTACAGGCCTTGTGGGGCAACGAAAATCCCAGGTTTGTGAGTATCGGCTTAGGTTAAATTGAATGGGCAGAGGAGAAAAGTTTTCATAAAACAGGTCAGCATTTCAGAAGAGTATTTGGTATGTCACATGGATCTTACTAAAAGCTATACGTGAATTGGTTTGAAGATATAAGCGGCAAGATAGGCTAAAACTGTCTGAAAGTGATCAGGCAGGACGTTCTACAGACCTAGCAGGACAGACCCAGCGAGGCTGGAAGAGCGAGGAGGAAGCAGCGAGTGGACAGGAGCAGACCCTGCCCACAGCCTTGCGCATGAGTGCCACCGAGCTGTGCCCTGCTTGGGTGCACACACCCACAGCCGCCAGCGAGGGGACACCACTGTGTCTGGGAGAGCCTGGGACGCCTGGGAAAGCAAGCGATGGGTCTGGATGAGTTATCAGAGCGGAGGGAAAGAGTGGGGCCTCACTGACATTGGCGAGCACAGCTGCAATGGGGGAGAGGAGGTGACAAGGAAGCCTCCTGAGCTACAAGACCACTGGAGCCCTTCTGCTACAGCTGATTCCCACTCGCGTGCCTGGGAAAGCCCTAAGCCCTGTGCTGCTGCTCCCTCTGCCCTAGAGCAGAGGAAAGGGAAAGCCATTTCCATGTTTGGATGTCGGACCTGGACTAAAGGACAGACTGCCAGCTGCTGTGCCACTAGCATGGAAGTGTGAGAACAACCTCTGCTTTCAGCAGGTTTTGCTCAATTCTCTGTGATTGCTGGCACTGCTCTTTTGCAGATGTTTCATGCATGTACCTCATGCACCAGTACCTCACAAACTATCTTTCAGAGGGTGTAAAACACCTACTTAGCTGATGGCAACTACTGCCTTTTTTCTCATACACTTTTTTACATCCTGACAGCCCACCTCGCACCATGTCTTCTGGCTCTCCCCAGTAACAGGGTGGGCATCCAGCTCACATCAGCTCAACCCTTGTGTGTCACCCCACCAAGAGCACGTAACAGGCAGCTGCCTCTCCTGCAAAGCCTGAAGCATGAAGAGGTGAGTTTCTCAGGTGGCACTTAAGGGATGGAGGGATTAAGTGAGGTGCCGAGACAAAAACCACGTCAGTGCTGGCAATGGGGCTCCTGCCGGGCTGTACCTGGGCCAAGGTTTGGCTCCCACAGCCAGCTTTCCTCCTCTCACCCCCAGACTTGCTGCTTGCACAAACGCCAAATATTGCCCCAGCCAGAGGAAGCAACACTCGATTCTCCACAATGGAAGCAATACTCCTGCAGTGACATGGGACAGCCATTAGAGAAGTGCCGTTACGGCACACATCGGGAAGCAGAACTGACCCATGAGTCAGCCGGCGCTGCAGGACATGGGTGCAGAAACCAAGCCTTCAAAGAGGGACCCAGTGCGTGCAGAGGGGAGCACACAGCACACAGGTAGGTGCCGACGTACTAGCAGCGATTTCAGAGCTTTCAAAAGACTAAAAAGATCCCGCGGTTTGTGTTCCTTATTGCCACTGTCACCATGTTGGCAAAACCTGGCTTTCACTAGTGACTCACCTCAGGAGGCTGGGCTTAGGAAGAATTTACTTAGGGTTTTGGGTTTTGCTTTTGCAGGGAAGCCATTGAAGCATTTCAGGGATCATTTCATGTTTCAGTCTTAGTTTTACAGAGGTGCAGGTGTGATCATGAACCCACCTGAGCAGCTGTTTGCCTTCCCCTTAGCCCCTGGAACGGGGACAGGGCTACTCTCCTCTCCTTTAGATTTTTAAAGCATTTCTCTAATCACGCTTCTCCCTCTTCCTCACTCTCCTCTTCTCTTTTTATCCTGTCTCTGCTCTTTCTTATAACTGACCTTCGTTTTCCTCTAATTCGGCCCCATCTTTCCTCTCCCTTTCCTCATGCTGCCTGCCTCCTTCGCAGTCTCCTCTCCCACCCTCGCTACCAAATACTGCTGCCAGCCTCAGCCCACCCTGAGGGTGAAGGATTGGGGTCGGGCTGCCAATGCCAAGCGAGGCCACAAGCCACTGCCCTAAGACTGCTGCCATCCCACTGCCAGTGCCAACATTACTAGCTGCTGCACTGGAGAAATAGAGGCACAGAAATCCCACATCGCCCACAGCCATACATCTCCCAAGACCCAAGGGGAGACCAGAACACACCTTGTTCTTGCTACCAGCCCACAGTGTAACTGCAGCTGCATATTTGTCTCTCAAAATAAGTAGGAAGGTTGTCGAAGCCCCAAAGTCCATCACTGGTGGTCCAAGGGATCAGGTGAGGTGCTGCTGAGTTCCTGAGCACTTCACAGTTTGTGGCAGTGGTAGATATATTCTTTGTCAGTCGCCCCAGGGCACGGGGTGCAGCTGGAGATGGGTACCTTCCCTTTTAGCCCAGGGGAGCAGAAGCACAAAGGACACCAGGAGGAGTAGGTGCTCGTCTCAGGTGGCACTAGGGAGTGAACTTGCCCCGTGCTTGCTGGCAGCATTGCCCGGCAGCCAGCAGGCACCCACCCAGGGGCTTCACCCTGGAAGCTTGTGCACCCCTTTCCTGAAAGTCAGAGGCAGGTGTTCACCTCTCCTGGCTTGCCAATGAACCTTGGGATGGGCTCTGCCCTGGCGAACCCACCACTCGCAGTCAGCAAATGGCATTTGGCTACATAAACAGGGCACCCTGCTCCCCGAGTCATTAGCACCACCAGCTTTAGGAGCTGAGTAAGCCATCATTTTCTTTCAGAAACACCACTTTCCTTTGGTAGCTTTCCAGGGTAACTTGCCAAAGCCGTTCTGGATGGTACAGGTAACACCCTTTTTCTTTTATCTTCATTTTAAGTTCCCAGGCAGAGCTGTGAGCCGGGGATGGCTCCCTGGGCAACAGGAGCCAAAAGCTCAACAGGACCAAAGCTTTCAGACTCTCTTTCCTCCCCCAAAGCCTAGCTCTAATGCTCAACAAAAAGCTGTAGTCCAATTTACAGCATATTTTCTCATCCCTAAACAGCTGGAATGTCAAGTCCTTCTGCAAATCTCACACCATTACAAACTAATGATAGATAATGAAATAACAGTGCCAGCTTACAGCAAACAAACACTGAAAGCACAAACCAGTTTTTCCTCAAAAGCATTTATCCTCTTTACTGATGGGGTATTTTTTAAGAGTCCCAGTCCTTTTTTAAAAATCACACATAGAAATATGGGAAAGCACCTGCAAAATGCATAGTGCTATGTTAAGATGGTACACTCTTAGTGGTCTTAAAGTGCTGATATAAATCTTTTTATGAATGCCCCCAGACAATTCTTTTGCTTGTCTTGGCCCTAGATAAGACAGGCACAATGGGAGAACCTGATTAATTGTCTTGTTCCATGATTGATCAATACCTGACAATTTGACTTCCTAAATCCTTTTCCATCACTCATCACAATCCACCCCCTCTCCAGTTCTTCCCATTAACACCTTATTGTAACAGCTCAGGGCTGACCTTGGCTTTTGAAACCAAAGGCAGGACTTTTAGGATTAGGCATTTACCAGTAGATGAGAAAAGAAATACTGAATGTCAGCCTTCAAATACCCCTTCTAAGGCAACATTACTGTTTTCCAGTAATTTTTTCACCACAGTCACACGTGGGCAAAATCTGGCTTCCACTACAGTCTATGGGAATTTCTTTTCCCAAATATCTTCACTGGTCCTGGTTCTGTGGTAACTGAATTTCATTTCATTTTTGTGGATATGAGGATTTGCCCCAGTTGACTTGCAAGAGGTTGCAAAATAAACTCACGTAGTATAAAAAGGTGGGGGTAAATACCCGCAAAGTCCAGTTCTTTGCATGAAGTTTCATCCCATATATCAGCCCAAACCTGCCATCAGAGTTTGTTACATAAATTACACTTAGGAGCATGAGCATTAATGGGAAAGTTGCAGTCACATTAGCGCACAGTAGCTGCAGTCAGCCCATTCACTTTCTCACCAAAAGAATCTAAAGCATGTTTTAAACAGACACATCACTGTTTCCTCATATCACGTATTTAATTAGAACAGATAAATTAAATTACTTCCTTTGCCTGTATGGCATAAGAACTCTGTATAATTACAGAAGAGAAGGCCATCCTGCAGGCCATTTTGTGGCATTATAACTGTGCTGATTCACCTGATCTTGAGCCAAGATCCACTTTAATCTTTCGAGTCTTGTTTTAGTTTGAGGAACAGCCAAACACACCCACTTAGGCAGTATAGATTAGGTTTCCCACTATTCATTAAAAAAGGGAAATAAAGATTAAATTACTTTTCTGACATAGGGATTTTTTTTCAATAGCAAACTATTGTGATCCGTAAGGATTTCATGAAAAAAGAGAAGAGGGGAGGGAAGATCACTAGGCAATTTCTTTTATGCATTTTATTAGTTAACAGGGAAGGAAATTTTCTTTGGGTCAGGGAGCCCCATGGCTTTAGTTGCCACAGTGTCCCTACAGCCCTCAGTACAAGGTGGTCCTGATCTACACTAATACAGATAACAATGATAGTAGGAACAGGGACAATGATGATAATGAAGATGATTCTAATCATAACTTTCAGCTGTGACTGCAAGCAGTGCCCCAAACAGTGGACTTGATCCTGGTTTCAAATGTCAGTCACAAATCCACAGAGACTGGGTGATGGTGTGGCACGTACATGGTGTAGCATGGTGCAACATGAGCTGTGGACTCTCGGTCAGCAGCTGAGATCTTCGGTTTCCATGTGTGCCTGAGCAATGGTCTGTCCCTGGCAAAAGCATCCAGCTTTGGCGTGGGGACTCCGAGTGCTGAAGACTTTCTCACCTCCTGCCAGTTCAGCAGCTAATTGCACCCAGTGCTAAACTTGGCTGACTTCAAGAAACTAAATCTTGTTCTGCCTTTATCTGTGAGATTAGAGAGTTCCATAGTTTCAGGTATCCTCCTCTCCCCTTCAAGTACACACTTGGACTCTGATTGAATTACCTCTTCTCTTTCTCTGCAATTAGTTAAATGAACTGTGCCCATCAGTCTCCCGTTCCCCAAACCACAACTCTCTCCCCAGCTCTCTGCAGCTGGCTCCAGCCTGGGGACAGACACCGATGGCAGGAGGAGCTGCTGTGTCTCTGTCCTCCTGTCCCATCCCACACTCCTCGTGCCAGGGTACTCAGCACCCTGTAGCCCCCACGGGAGTCTCCTTGTGCATGGGCACACCTGACATGGACACCCTTCAGTACCAGCCTCCTGAGCACCCACAGAAGTGATATGGACCCCTCGATCCATTTCTCACTACCTGGTTGCTCCTGTCACACCAAAGGAGCCACAATGCACTTCTTTTCCCTGTGGCCTCCCTTGGCTGTTAATTCTTATTCCTCTGACTTTTATGCCATCTGCAATTGCGCCTTCAGTCAGACAGCAGTTTGTGTTTCTTCCATAGCACTGGTGAATTCCAGACAGCCTTTTCATGTGACTCATTCGCCATGAAAGACATTTTACCAAAATCCCCTGTGGGCTGGTAATTCCTCACTGACACTTTGCGATCCCTTCAGGCCAGTTAAATCAGCAGATGACTTCCTGACTACTGTCTTTTACGCACTGGCTGCAACAGGAACAGAATGAATCTCTGGAGCTTAAGTCTACCTCTGATTTCTTAAGAGCGGGCTTCCTTTATCCAAAAAAATATTTTTCCTTTTAATTGGAAAATGAGTCCTGGAATCCAGGCTTTAATTGGAAATCTTCTTCAGCAGAAGACAGTGTACACACGAGTACCGTGGGGTTAGCAGGTTCCCACTGTACTTGGGTGGACCAGCCTCATGGATGTCCTTCCTATGTGTCCTACAAAGAAGTCTGAGGTGGCCAGCCCCCACAGGTCAGGGTAGGCAGGCCCAGGTGCTTTAGAGGGAAGCCACATTTGCCTTTGCATGCTGTTTTTTTCTATTTTCTATAACTCTTACATCCAGAAACTATCCCAAGTCTTCAAAGGATCAGTCCTATGATTTTGCTCCTTATTGAAGTAAAGTTCACAGAAAAATATTTTTTTTCCTGATCAGGCACAAGTCTCAAACCAAGCAGAAAGGCAGACAGACCTTCCATGAAATTTGGAAGGAAATTCTGCTTAAACAAAACCAACCAGAACAATCAAAAAGCACAATGAACAAGAAAGTGTTTATATTTATGGATGACATTGCCTTTCCCTGCCTAAGGGAAAGGACAGACTAGAAATTACTGGACCTCATTAAATCTTCTTTTTCTACGTATTCAGTGGTGAACACTGAAGAATTGTTGTCTCAATTTATGCCAGGGGACTGGTTAGCTTCCAGTCTCACTCACAGCACCAAGGCAAGCACTGACTTTCTAGTCAATGTCGTCACTTGTACCTGCTAACATTTTAGAGGTCCAGTGAAGAAAGTGAAATACAGCTCCCCTGGGAGATGAACCTGATCATCATGCACCATATCCTGCAATTTCAAAATTGGCAAGTGATGAAATCTCCCTTTGCTTCTGCTAAAGACTGGCTAACCACACACTTATACTATAGCCCAGGCACGGAGAATGCAGTGTACAAAGAATGAATACGTAGCAAACATGACAGTATTTGGTGGTAGTGCCATAACTGATAGACAAAGGAAAGCAGCAAGAAACCATAACCAAACAGAAGCTCTCTGCAGCACACAGATAGATGCCTCTCAGTCCTGGGTGCAAGCAGACAGTGAATGGTGAATAAGTAATCATTTGGTTGTGTAAACCCCACGGTTCTGCAAGTTTCACACCTGAAAACCTGCAGTCAGTATCCTCATTTCCTCACAAGTCCAATCACCAATGACAAGAACAATTTTCTCCTCTGCCCATGACCTTAGTTTGAGATTTAAAGTTGCAACCATTTCAGTGTTCCTAAACCTATAATGAATCAAAAGCAAACATCACAGACATCCATCCTGTAATGCCCGGTTGTTGAGGAGATAAAGAAACCACTTTCTTTGCCAGTATCCCATGCATGTCGGAACTTAGTAATAATACGTTTTGATCTGTCAGCCTGCTATGTTGACATACTGAAACAAAAAGTGCTTCCACTCAGCCAAAACCACATATCTTGGCAGTCTCCATCCTGAAAGACAACAAAGACGTAGTCTGAAAACTTGGCAACTGTCCTGGCACGCTACACCTTGGGCTTAGCAAGTCAGTCACGCTATGCTGGCTCTGGTTTTACCATAATGCAATAACACAACAGGAAATTCTGGAGTTTTGGTCCTCAACACATTGTCTCTGCTGGCCTTCAGAAGCTACTTCAGAAGCCACTTCAGAAGCCAGGTAACCCCCTAAACTAGGAAGTCATGCTCCTTCCTGTAATCCACTCCTGGTGAGTGAAAGGTGTTAAGTGGAGAAAAATACTTAGTGCTTACTGTAACTCCCTTTCTTTTATTTTTCTATTTGCTATGGTAGGTGTTTTCTAAGACCTGAATAATTGCACCGTGAACATAACACTTGCACACTTCTTTTTAAACATTAAGATAACAGATTAAGATATTCAGATATCAGATACAGACGAGGGTCCTGGAGGCAGATTAACAGAGGTCTCTACCCTTGGTGAGAAGACACTGCACTGGCACGTTTCTAGTGGGATACTAGGCAAAGGACAGAAACTGCAGAAAACTTCAGGGTATTAGGAGGGGCTTGGGCAATTTCCAAAGAGGAGGCAGGCATTAAATATTATTTCTTATGGATAGACTGTGATACCCAAATTAAAAAGTAATTTTGCTAATTGCATAGAAGGAGAACTAGTCACCTCTCAAGTTAGTTTTATTAATTCTAACACAATGCTGAAAGCACCAGAGCTATGTTAATCTGTGCTGCTTCAGGATCTGACGTTATTCTGCAGAACGATGGCTGTGAAAACATTAAATCAGCTTTTGAGGGCTTGAGAAAATATAAAGAATCTACTGTAAAACTCTTATAATACAATGAATCTCACCTCTTTTGGCTAAAGCCAGTGCATAAACAGTGTACTGTGCCAAAAAAATGGTGCAGGTTAATACTGGTAGATGCAAAAATTGATTGTTTTACTGGAGATACAGAATAAAAAGAATTTCAAGGCAGATTAAGTAATGGTCAGAAAAGCAAACGTGATGTCCACACGGGTAAAGACAGCTCTGAAGAGCACAGTCAGTAGGGATGTGGGTAAATGTAGTACATCAATGAAAAGCTATATGGCTTCTGTGAAGTCATATGTCACAAATCTACTAGAGTTATCTGAAGGTAACAAACGTGCAGACAAAGCAGATCTCACTGATATTGTCAAACTGGGTTTCTAAAAGGCATTTGAAGCAGGTCATTCACAGAAGGCTCTTAAAGAAATTAAACTGATCTGGAAAATGAGAGAGAATTCTCAGATGGATAAGGTCTGTTAAAAGTTAAGGAATAACAATGGGAATAATGTGGTGGTTGTAAAAACACTTGTCCTCTTGTCTCGCAGTCTTTCCTCCCACCCTAAAATATACCCAAATTTTCCACCCCTCACTTGAAAATTGGGATCGGTCAGGCACAGTTTTTTTCATCTATTTTTCCCTTTGAAAAGCAAGATTTTGTTCATAACTTGAGAAGATAGTACTGTAGATCTTTTCCCTTTTCAGTGAAACTTCAGAGGGAAACACTGGCACCACTGAAGAAGGGAGGCAGTGAGACTGCCCGTTCTGTTGGCAGAAGATCAAACATGACTATCTTGCCTATCTTTGGCAAGGCCTGTCTTGGCAAAGAGTAAACCAGTGATTCTACCCTCAATACCAGCAGAAGTTGTCAAACAAGCGATTATACAGTTTGCAAATACTTAGAAGACATCAACAAGACTGAAAAAGCTCAGCATGGGTATCTGAAGAACAGAGATTCCGGCTTGGTAGATAAGTTGGAAGCATTAGATACAGATAATTCTTGAGTTGAGTACAGTTTTTAGTAGCATCACATGATACAAAAGCAGTTAATGGACATCGGTATAAACATGAAGCACCCAGCTGGTTGAAAAAACACTCTGAAGCAGCAGTTCTCAGGAGTTTGGTGTCTATCTGTACGTGTGCTGCTAAAAGGGCCTTTCCTGAGCAGAGCTGGAACCAGCATTCCAGTGAACAGCTTAGAGGACAGAGGAGAGTGGGCTGAGAGGTGACACACCATGTTAGGATTTTAAAGCATTTTGAAGAATGGGACTAGAATTCAAACTGAATGTGAGGAATCAGAAAGAGCAAAGCCCAAACAAGGATGGCATTCAGTAACAACAGTGCACGATGCAATATCTGGGAAAGAAAAATCAGACAGACAAGTAAGTGCTTACTCAAACTGGGAGGCTGGGATTGAGGCTGATTCTAAACTGAATATGAAGTAATAATTTAACGCTGTTAATTCATCTCGGCTGTACTAATGGCAGCATCATACATATCTCACAGGAGATAATGATAGCTTTCTTTGCTTTGCTAGAAAAGACTTCAAAAGCCACATTGTGTTTTGTTATAAAAGACATGGAGAAACTGGAAAGAGACTCTGGATTACAAAACATTGAAGTATTAACTATGACAGAGGTCTGATCTTGCTTTCCCTAGATGCAGGTAGGTTTGGGGAGGGTGATTAGATGGTAATCTTCCAATGGAATGCTCTAAAGGTTATTTGAAAGAGGATTGTGATAAATTTCCCTCCACAGCCACTCAGAGAAAATAAGAAGAAATTATCTTAATTTGCAGCAAGGAAGATTTAATTTGGATGTTGCGGAAAAAACCCAGCCTTTATGACTAGAGTCCTGAACTAGCAGAACAGACTCATTAGGGATGTTGGAAGTTTTCAGAAACCCACTGGACAAACCCTTTTAGGGAAAGCTTAAATGCAATTCATCCTTTCTTGGTGAAAGGACTTGACATAGATCTCCTCTAAAGGCTCTTCCAAACACAGTCTTCTGAGTCTGCAATTTCATTTTTACGTAGTGGATCTTTGTTTCTTAAGTTATATATATATATGTTCACCACTTTTTAGTCACACTGAGACTGAACCAACTTTATACACAGTAATAGCTAGCCCATATGTTGCCTGCTTCACTGATTTGTATATGACTGTCATTATATTTGCTGTTCTCAGCTCAGCCAAATAACATACAGACCTGATATGTTTTACCAATGATTTTACCATCCACTAGTAAATGAGGAAATGAGTATGAAAAGTGATGATTCCACAGTATCTGCTGTCAGTGCTGTCATACTGCCTACAGGCTATAACTGACAATCCACCAAATACATACAGCCTGTGTGAATCACTGTTACGAGGCGTTCAGTACGTTTATAGTTCCATGCACCCCTAT
>JAOXJK010000023.1:35644335-35665613 GCA_025774025.1 Xenus cinereus | reverse complement strand
GGGTTGCCAAGAAAATGTCTCTAAGCTTTAAATACGATTTTTTTTTCAACTACTGGGGGAAACAATAGTCTGACAAAAATTAATTCATACATGTGAAGTTCTGCTCAATATTCTGTGACAACTGGTAAGAAACCTCTTGATATACTGTGTGGCATCTATATAAAACAGAATATGCTGCATACAAATAGGAAACAGATGTCTTCTAAGTGAAAGGATAAAGTCTAATCTCGGTCATTACATGCTGACTTTTTCTCTTTCCCCACAGAATTCTGTTCTCTAGGTTTTTGTTTTCTTTTTTAAACTACAGTATTTTTATTACTAATTGCTACAGAAGATTTTGTGAAAGTCAGGGTTGGGTTTTTTTTCCCCAAAATATATGTGAAGTTCTTGTTCAGTGAAAATATAACCTTACTGTCTAAAAAAACCCCTCTTAAGATAGCATGTTTACCTACCCTGCTGACCATCCCTACACAAGTTGTATGTGTCAGCTACTACCGTCAATATTTATTCGCCTAACACAGATTTTCTGTTTTCTGCACAGGCCAGGCTTTGGAGAACAGGCATAGAGGTAGTACCTGTAGTATATCTGCATCCTGTGTTAGGTCTCATGACAAGCGCAACATCAGCTCATTCACAGATGGGGCCCCCTAAACATTGGCCACCACTAGGAGGTGGCATCCAGAGAATACAGTGCTGCCCTTACATGGAATATACAGTAACGGAAAGGAGACTAAAACTCGTAAGATTAAAGGAAAACATTTTAAAGTATCTATCAGACACAAATTGACATGAATGCCAGAATAAGAGGATGCTGAAACAAAAGGAGAGCATAAAACTAGGGTAGTAAAAATAATAATAAAAGTACCAGTAATGTATGGTAAATTCATTTCTTTCATTGCTCGTCTGGGTTGGAATTGTTCTAGGGTAGGAATCTGCCACCAGAGAGTAGTATTAATAACGTCAGTCAGGCACGGCCCCATACCTCTTTGTCTGATTTAATGTGCTAGACAGGGACAGCTGGAATCCCTTGCAATTTTCAGCTGATTGCTAAGGAAACCTAGCTGTTTTTCAACCAGATGTGTTCAGATGTGAAATTTATGAGTTTAGGTGGAACACAACTGAAACTCAATGGTTTTTCATGGTATAAAGCCTTCTGTCTCATTTTGGCTAGACTTGCTGTTTGGAGATTTTGTATTCATCCCAGCCTGTAAGCCAGAGCAATATCAGTGGGTGTGAACCTGGAAGAACCATCCAAGCAGAAAACGTATTTTGTGAAAACCCAAACCGTCACATTTTGAGCAGCTCTGTTTTATTTCAACAATTTTGGACTTAAGAGATTAGGCAGGTGGCTAAAAACCTGCTGGTTTCTTGCCCCCTTGTCTGCAGCCACTTTCCAAAGGAGAGGAATTATGTTTGAACTCCAGTTTCACTGTGCACCCTCCAACACAGAGGCTACCAGCCAATGCAGCAGTTGTGCAAATAGATTCCTGGCCATTAAAAGTCTACAGAGATGTGCCACTCATGCCAAGTCCTGAATTAACCCAGTGATAAAACGGTGAGTGTCTTCATGGATTAGTTTTGTCTCATTTTTTTTCACTTGAAAATATCTGAAATAATTCTAATGTGTTAGGACATTGTGCCTCTGAATAGAACATATTTTAAGAAACAGACAGTGTGGGAATATGCTATGTGTCCTACAGACAGAGAGAAAGCACTCAAAAGGGGGAGAAGACAAGCAGAGATGGCTTTGACCTGTTCTTATAGCCTCTGGATGCAGCATTGCTCCAGCAGTCCAAGTAAATCCTCACAGGCACTGCAAGGTGCCCTCAATCACCCCTCTTGCAAAGAGCGGCATTTCTGGACATGAGAGCCACATCATGATTTTACCACCTTCCAAAGACAGCCCCACTTCTGGCACAATTCCCATGGTGAGGTTTGGGAAAGCTCATTAGACAACTCCTCCTTGCTATCTTAATTCCTGACCTGCAGTGTCATCATCCCTCTTCATTTTCAAAATTTATAAATCTCTGTCCTCCTCAACCAAAGCACAAGCCTGTACATTCTTCAGTTTCTGAGTACTACCACTGGGAAGGTGAGTATTTTGGTCCACTACGCATAACTGTATTGCAAAGTGATATGCATATCTTACCAGATGATTGGAGTAAAATGGGTGTTGTCTTTCCGGGCAGCTAACAATGGCAGAAATTCATCCATGTGATAATCTGATTATGGACAAAGTATTCAATTATTGCTTACTTCTATTTAAACTTACATTCTTCATGAAAGATACTAGAAAACAGTTCTATTTAACATCTGTATCAATAGCCTCTGAGAACTGAGAAACAGTACAATGGAAGCAGAGATAAGAAATAGGAAAAAAGTAAATCAATAAGCTTACTCTCTTACTCAAATATAAACGTTTACATTTGTGGGATTAATGCCTAATTGACATGACTAAGAAAAATGTTGGCTTTCTGTTGGGGAAATACCATTCATGTACATGGTTCACGAAATAAAGAAAACTGGGAATACGTGACACTGGAAGAGATGTGAAAAATAAGGACTGGTGTAGAGGCCCAAGCTGAATATGAAATTACAGTCAAGCTGCCACACTGGGGGGACCTTGTAGCAAAGCCTATGATGGATAATTCTATGTTTTGCTGAACTCACAGAGGGGGTTGCAGCCTGGGCAGAAGGGCAGCAACATTTCATTTCTGCAGCAATTGCAAGTTTATAGCCCCACTTGGTATGTTTAAATGTGGTAGGTTCCTCACTATATTAAATCATTACACTTCAGCCAGGTGGTTGTCTGCTCTGATCCTGTAATGGCAACTTTTCTTAACCTGGAAATACCTTACACAAGATGACCAGCCTCAGATGCTCCATTTTAGCTAGAAAAGCCTCACAGATGCCTGATGAATGACCACAGACACATCCTGGTGACTTACCATATGAGTACAGATGTGCAAACAGATGTATTCAAATACTCATATAATAACTCTGATTATTTTTGTCCTCTAAACGTGATTTCTAGGGGCAAGTCTTTAAGCTGTTAGTTGGAGCTGTATGGGTGGGAGAGGATCGCTGTGAGGTTTCCTCTTGGCAGTGCAGATCAGAGGTGGGGAGCAAGGGCACCCTTCCCCTTATACCACCACTGCATCTGCACTTGTTCTTTTTACAATGAATGGTGCCAGTGATACAGTAAGAAATCTGGGCCTTGGATGGATGCAGGAGTACATAATTAGCAAAGAAATGAAAAGGAGTAAAAGAAAAAGCAAAAGGGACTTCAGTGGCTCTACTTGTTTTCCTTGTATCTTCTTCGGACTGTTTGCTTTCTCCTTCTGAAATTATTTGAGCGAACTGGTGACTCCATCGTGTTTATTACTTTAATTATCAATGAACCATGTAGATGAAATTTACTGAATAATAAAGCTGTAGACAGATGTACTCTGCAGATCATCACGCACAACTGTAAATTTGGGAAAAGAGCAAGATTTCACTTACTACATTTAATTGGGCACAGACCAAAAGGACTCAGGAATTTATAGCTAGTGTTTTCATCCATTAAAAAAAAAAAAAAAGATGTTTCCGATTTGTAAATTATTGGCTTAATTCAATTTAATTCACATCAGCAGGAACACCTTAGAGTCATCATTGCTTCAAGAGCTTGACTGTCTTAAGGCGTGTCTGGAGGAGGGAGGAGCAGAAGTCAGGAGAAGTGCAGAACATAGCACACTGTAAATAATTAAAAGACATAGGGAACTGAGTGCATTGGATAAAAACTTTGATTTATGTTTTCTTGCAGCCAGTGACCAGTGTGGGAAGCATACTAGAAGCACAGGAAATAAGGATTCCCCATCAGCATCAAATGGGTTGTAAAAGGCAAGTGAAAGCGCCAAAGGCCCTAGAGACACAGGCAACTGCTGCCCAGCTCCCACCTACAGCAGAGGTCATCTCTTTGCTGTACTCAGTTTTTACAAAGCATAAAGACCCCTGCAAGGAACAAACTTTAAGCTAGTCATTAGCAGAATTCATTTGCTTTCTTCCCTACAACAAACAGCATCAGCTCTGCTCATATGAGAGGAAAACAGAGCAGTGACAACGTACAGCCGTGAGCAGCAATCCCAGAGTGTAAACAACTGCAGAGACGCAAAGCCTTCTTCAGGGGGTGGCAGAGGGAGAAAGGGGGAGTGCGAATGTCGCACAGGAAGGGCCTGTGCCAAGTGACCCCATGCCCCAAGTCTCTTTATTTTAAAATATTATTTTTTTTACTCCCCGTAAAAAAAACCTCACATGCTGGCATCTTCTAGGCAGAAATTATTCTCTTTGTGCTGTGTTGAGAGTATAATACCAATTACAAGCCCACTTGAATGCCTATGGGAAGTCTTTCCATTTGCTTCATTGCTCTTTGGTTATTTTCTATTCTCATCCTGTCAGCAGCTTCTTGTTCATAAATATGTGATAGAAATAATTATTGATACTTGTGGTGGTAAAACAGAAAAGTAAATACCTAAGAAAATAGTGCTTCTGACAGCAGGCAGCCTTTTTCAAAATCATATATTCTATGATTCTGAAGCGATACTAATAAGTGAACATCCTAGCTAACGAGACTTTCTTAGGTTGCCAAAAGCACCCTGTCATTAATGGAGTTACATAATGTGAATAACCTAAATACAAAGAACTAAAACCCTTCCTTCATCCAATACCCTACATGACACCAAACACAGAACTGGGCTCCTTTCCCCTTGGCAGAGGACTGGCAAAAGCATTGCGTTTTTCGTAGCCACCTTTAATCCCAACAGGCAGAGCTCAGGAAATACAGCAGGGGACTGCCTCCTTTCCACCAGCCACGGTTTGTCAGGTCTTGATGGGTGCCCTCGGCCACAGAGCTGCTCGGTGTCATTATGCACCAAAGAGCAACAAAGGGAGCTCAGCTGGCTTCAAAGGACGCCGGACCCACAGCCCGGGCTGAGGGGGGCTGGCAAAGAGCAAGGAAAAGTCAGGCTTCAATAACTTTTAATGACAGCCCTTGTTAGGGTTAAAAAAACAACTAAGCCATCGTGCTGTGATTCAGTCTGAAGGGGAGCCCATCACCCTTGCCGCTGTGAAGGAGGTTGTTATCTTCAAAACTAATCATTCGGAGCCACCGCAGCAGGCGTGCAATGCCAAGCCGAGATGCAAAACTCGTGGCTGCCGGCCCGATTGGAGAGTGATTACTGTCACTTCTGCCATCTCATCCTTCTTGCGGGATCCTGCCTCTCTTATCAAATTACATTTTTGTTCTTAGTGGGAAAAAGCAAGTTGTTTCAGCAAACTCCATTTTCATCCCCTTCCCAGGCCCCCTAATCAGCCCCTGGAGTAATGCACTGACTGGTGCAGATGGACACTTCAAATAGCACCAGTCAGAAAAAGTCATAAATGAATTATCATCTTTTATTTGTCCTATTTCTTAGTGTTTCTTCCACTAACAGAAAAGAAGGTTTAGCGCTTTAGAAAGCTCTTATCATCCTTTTCTGCTTTTACTGGAATTAAAAAATATTGAAGTAAAAATCAGCAGTCAGGATTGGCAGGAACCAATGGAGGAGACTTCCCAAGCCTTTGAAACTCTCCAGAAATGCCATATACTTGACCTTTTTCCTCATCAGTCCGACCCACATGAGCCCTTGGATATCCTTCTGGCTTTAAGAGCATTGTGTCTGCCAACATTATAGACGAAATCTGTCCCAGTCAGTACCTTGGCCACATCTTCTGTGATCCTCTACTGAGGATAAGCTCTCCTCATCATTCACCTCTCAGTAACTTTCCTGTGTCAAGAATGGACTACGTTCTCATTAGATGACTGAGGCAAAGTGAAAATCCAGCTGTTGATGTTTCTTTTCTTCTGAGCAGTATTTATTTACTGTGATTTCTGCTACAATATCTCCTGAAAGTCTCAGTGGAGACACAGGCCCTGGGATGATATGGGCTATACATGAGACACAGCTATACACCCTGGAAGTTTACAGTCTAAAATAAGAAGACAAACAACTCAGATGTTATTACAGACAAAGAAACTCACACATCATGAAATTAAACAGTCCCAGTGGGAGAAAGATTTGCTTGGGTTTGTGGATAAGATTGGCAGAAATTCATCCCCAGAGAATATCAGTATAAAATGCGAGCTTAGAATAACAACAATTATCATATATTTAATAATTTAAATGACATATACTTAATCTGTGCCTCATTTAACATCAGAATAGCCCATCTATTTCAATGGTCGGATATCTTCTCTACTGGTTGAATCTCTCATTCTTCACAGTAAGTTTTATTATTGATTCCTTCTGAATTCCTGTTTCACAGGCACTTCCATTCTGTGAAACAGCTCTTTGTGGCACTTTGAACTTACAATAGCTTCACATTGAGAATTCAGAGGTATTACATGACTGTTATTTTAACAGCATGTGTGTATTCAGTTGCACAGAATTACGAAATGTAATTATGGGAAGGGGTTTAGAGAATTTATGTATAAGACATTTCACAGTCATTAGCAACCGCAGCAAAGCCCTGTTGGACCAACACAGGAAGGCAGAGAGAGACGCTCCTATTTTTCTGGCACTCTAGAGTGGTTTTCCCATTTGTTGATTCTAGAAATATTTTTCAAGTAAAACCTAGTTCCAGGAGCATGGGAAATTGCCCTAGATTTACATCCATACACTGCAGAGGGAAAAAAAACCTGATCCTGCACAATAAATCATTTTCCATTTCATTTCAATATGCAATCACATGACGGCACGCTGGGGAAAATGGAAATGTAATGGTATCGCAGCTGCACATGGGCACACCGGCAGGCGAACAAACCCAAGACAACACCGAGTTCAGAAGTTCAGATCCAGCACAGGGTTATAAAAGCTGAATTACAACCTTTGCTGAACTCAAATCCTTAGAGCAACTCCCCCCCTCACCACACACATGCGGTATCTTTTGTCCTCCAGCAGAATAACTGGGGTGCTTAGAAATGACAGGCTTCAACTGCGAATATTTCTGCCTTTTCCTTACTATTTTCAGTAACTTTTCAGAATAGTCCTGACCTGTTCTTTTCCTCCTAATTACGGGGTTGCAAAAGACACAGCACACCGGATTTTCAATAATTTTCAGTCCTATTTTTTAGCAGAATGGAAATGTCATGGCAATAGCATGATCCATTCAGACATAATAATAGCTTTGTTTTCAGAAACAACAAATTCCACAAAATTAACATACTTCTCAGCATACACAGGGTACAAATCTATTGGATTTTAATGTCTCAGGATGTGAAAAATCAATATTTAACCCAAGGTCCTCATCATGTTTGGATGGAAACAATAGTCCTAACACAAAATGGCTGCTGGGTTACCTGGGAGAGCAGGGAGGAGAGAAGAGCTGTGGAGAATGTGTAGGGTCGAGCACCTTCTTCAAATTTACACACCTTCACTGGCCATCAAACCAACTGTCTCAAAAACACCACCTCAGCCAGGATAAGGCTTCCTAAGGGTTTTCACACCACTAAGTGTGTTTTTAGAAAATGGAACTCCCTGGGATACAATGCCCACCCTCTCTTCACCCGCGCTCAACTGTTCAGAGCGAGCGAAGCCACAACAGGAATCTTCCCTGATTTTTGTTTTAATCACTTTTCCTGGGTTTCTTTGCTGTTTTAATTCAGAACAGAGCCCACAGTGGGAAGAAGGTGTGGGGCGAGGGCAAGGGTGCCCTGTGCATCTCCTCAGAGGGCTCCTGCCCACCACATCTGAAGCCACAGAGATTTTTATGGGACTTCAGCAAAAGAACAAACCCAAAGGGAAAGGCAAAGGGAGCCAGGGAAGGAATTTAGCAAAATGGTGGTTTTGTGGCTGTGGCTTGCTGCTGGGCTCCTTTCTGAAGGTGATCAAGGAAACTGCCAGAAGGTCAGAGGACATGTACTGAAGGGGTTTATTGGCTTGTGTGGTCCTGGAAAGACCTTGTTGGTGCTGTATGCAGCAGATCTCTAATTTGTTTTCATTTTCTATTTTCCTAAAGAGAGAGGGTACGCTTTTGCATCTGAGAACCTAAAATTAGGCTCTTAAACCTGAATGTAAGCCCTTAAATAAAGGTTGCCAAGCATTTCAGTGGGATTTGACAGCTCTTGGGTTATTCCTCTTTGCAGGCAGCATCTCACTGCAATATGACCATGTATTTTGAACACAATGGATTTCATAGCATCCGTGAAACCCATCACAGCCCAGGGGAATGAGCCAAATCCAATATCCACTGGACCTTTCTCTCACAGGTAACAACCATCACAATCTGGCCAAAAGCACTCAAAAATTACATCTCATCATGATTTAGCAAAAGCAATTGAACAAAAGAGTTCCTGAAATAAAGTCACTGAAATCTGCTTCCTTCAACATACCCTTCACAATCTTTTTCCTCCCAAATTTATCGTTCTTTTCTCATCTTTAGGAATCACTAGAACTGTAGCTCCCCTCTTTTAATCTAAGGCCATTTCTCACTCTTTTGGTTGACCCGACCATGATCTCATGTCATTCCAGCATTGTTTCACTACAAGCAAAATCCATGTACCAATTCGTACTGTGTATTCACTTCTCCTTATTGCCTAGATTTTCCTAAAACACTTCTATACTTACACAGTCCCCTACAACAAACTACAAAAAGTACTTGGAAAACCTAATTCTTTCCAGTAGGGAAGGAAATAGCTTTTGCTACTCTTTCAGTTATATCGTCTGCTACAGAGATAGGGTCCCCTTAAGAGCTTGGGTAGATATGTTTTGCTGTGGGCTTATTGCATTGCCCATGATTTCCACTCAGAGGACCCTGGAACAAACAAAAATCATAATCCTGTCCCTCCATCTTTCTCAAACAATATCTGAGGGTAGAAAAGAACACTCATTTGTCTTTTTTAAAATGATATTTTAATTACTCATGTCATGCCTCAGCAAAATGGAAAGCCTTTTGTTGAAATGGGGCTTAATTGCGTTACGGAGCCTTCACGGGACCCTCGCACATAAAGCGCTTTTCTTCAGACTTTCAAGACCTAAATTTGCAGTTGGCTCCTGACCAGCGCACTCGAGCAGATAGGCACGTAGGTAGCGGGCAGACCCCGTGTTGATGAAGTAATCATAGTTGACTGCCTCGCCTGTGCTATTCCACAAATATGCCCGCAAACAAAAATTGGATATGCATGTTGGTTTTCATTTTGAATCCATTCAAAAAAAAAAAAAATATGCCCTTGGTATGTCAGAAAGCATGGAGACACCTTCACGGACTGTTGGCTACGCTTCGGCAAAGCTTTACAACTGTCTGTTAGACAAAAAAGAGACTGATGCAGATACCTTAATAAGCATCCCATCTGTGAGGTCATCGGGATATTTCAAACAACTTTCAGCTCTCATTAGTTTAGCGGTTTCCACAAGCATGTCCTTATCTTTTGTAACTTTTGCAGCCAAACTTCCTGGGAAAGCCTCTGAGCTGGGTGACATTCTTACCCATGGGTCAGTCTGCAGTAATGAGCTAACAATTTATGTGTCCTTTGCACTCTTGGGCAGTATATGTTTATATTAACCTTTCATGTTGTGAAATTTTTCCTTTATCCATGTAATTCTCTGGCTTCTACCATGCAAATCTCATTATTCCTAATAGGCTGCAATTAGGATCTCCAAGCTGTTGATCACAGTCATTCGGAACAGTGAAGGGCATTTTCCAAGAATAAGTGCTTTTTCTGTTATATTAATGATGGAATGTGTAACAGATACTATGCCTGAAAAGTACTAGTGAATAACAGAGCTGCTGGCTAATGGGAATCCTTATCAACTCTCTGGTTTGTACCTTCAATTAACACAGGAGTTATAGCATAGTCTATTGCTTCACATAAAACACACTATGCATGATGTTCCCCGGAAATGAGATTTACGATTTTTCAAGTCTGCTAGGCCTGAATGAGTAAATGGGTATTTATTACAATTTCTTACAGTTTTATGCACTTGAAAGAGATAGAGCAGGTTCATCAGCACTTGCTCACATGCTAGGTCTTTATCGCACTAATGAGTACCCCTTTAAAGAGGATGTTGTAATGCTATTTCCTTTTCTAAGAACTCCAATGTCTATATACAGAATTTGTTGGACAGACGCATGCTTCTTCTTAAGGTGCAAGAGGGTAATATCCACAGCCATTAATCAGATCTTTGGCTGCTGTTTTCTTAGCTTTGCGAGAAGGACATGGGTGGAAAATGAGAACTGGTGAAGCACTAATAGCAGATGGATGCAGTATGAAGAAGTAAGAAGAGATTCCAAGGTATATTTATCTTTAGGGCCTTAAAAGATAAAAACAAAACTTTGAATAGAATTCAAAAAGCAAGGACAGCCCCAGGAGTGAGCCAAAAAGTATATGTGCATGTGTGTGGTTGGAGGGTGTCTGTGCAAATCAAGACAAAGGGACAAACATGGTTTGTGGAAGAAAGTGAAAAATGGTGGCTAAGCAGAAGACATTGTAGTATTTCAGTATTTAGTTCAGTCAACAACTGGACTAAAGTTTTGGTAGGAAGGCTGAAGTAGCAGTAAAATAGGGAAGAGATTATAAAAAAAAAGCCTGGATGGGAGTGGTGCAAACAGGGAGTAAAGACTACCATGATCTGAAAAGCCTGAGTCTGGGCAGGGCAACGGTGAAGGTTAGGAAGGACAGAGGAGGGTGAGAGAGATTGATTTCATATTTGGAGGTACAAAGTTATATTCTGATCACATTTTATATTCCAACTGTCTTCATTTTGGTCTGCTGTAAATTGAACATAAGGTTTATTACCTCCATTATTAACCTTCCTTTTCCAACACCATGTGTCAGCTCACTTGATGCATACAACAATGATCTTTTCAAAGCAAATAGAAAATGTTTATGAGTCCCCAAATGACCTAAGGAGAGGAAAACTCTCCAGTCCAGACTTTCTCAGACACCCACTGCCTGCACAGGCTCCTCTGCCTTCCCACAGATTCCCACTAAAATTAATAAAACCTTGAAGAAGTCTGTTAGGAAGCACTGCTCATATCATATTTGTATCACCAGGAAAAGCCTTGAGTTTGGGTGTAACCAATTCTGTGGTTCATATCAAACCCTCTAATGGGTTTGATAACCATTACTCTCATTTCCTTCTTGATGTCTACCAAACATACCAATTTTATTTTGCATTGCCTATTTGCAGTTTACAGTAGGCACCAGCAATGGCTTTTCTGTTGGTACTTTTCACAACCACTCTTTCACATAGAGGGTTTTTTGGAACTGCGTAAGTGATCTGGTCTCCCAGCAGGCTGGCTTCTAGATTTCTCCTTTTACTATTTTGGTACTCCCTTAAAAACCTTAGAAAATACAATTTTAAACACAACAATCATCACATGCTTCATTATCTTTATCTGTATTTTCCTGTTGTTTCTCATCTTTACAACTTGTGCACTGTGATGGAACCATTATGGTTTCCCTTTCACTGTTCCATAAAATAGGAGTAGTTTATGCACATTTGAAAAGGGAATATCAATAACTGTAAAATCCCTTTCCCATCTCAGACAGAAATATTATCGTGGGTCAAACGCTGAGTTTTCCTAATGCAAAAGATGGAATTCAGAATAGGCAAGTGAAATGTACTGTTCGACCCCAAGAAAAGTGAGGAAAGTAAGAGAGGCTAAATAGCCAGTCCTGGGTAATGAGAACTAAATGCAGATAGTAGCCAAGGCTTTCCAAAGGGCTTCTGCAAAGATACCACAGCAGTATTTGCATCCAAAAAAGGCTGCATTTGCATATGAGACTGAAGATCTGTGTTATGTTTTGTGGCAGAAACCATTCATAAAATACACAGCTTTTGCTGTGGATGTCCTCTAAAGATGTCACTATTCCTGTACTTTGTAATAGAGCCAATACCCCTACTACCTGATTCGTTGCTGTAAGAGATATGCCAAGGTAGGGGATATTAACTTTTGGAATCAACAGAAGTAGAGACATCTAGAAGGAGAGCAAATTAGGCCCGAACTTTCTAATCAGGTCTTGGTCGCCTCTTTTCAAAAGGCCTCATCGAAAACCCCTTCACAGGACTTGCAGTAAAAGCAGGGCATAATATCTTAGGCAGCTAAGATTGCAATATCTGTTTTACAATCTATTTGAGCTGGTATATCTCAGCCTGATGATTCACAGGATCATGGTAACTGTTCTGCAGAACCAAGTTAAACAGTACAATTCAGTGTTTTCAGCTACAATTCAGTGGCAAGTTGTCAATAATCAGTACACTCATCCCCATTATTTGGGGAGCAACTAATCTGTAAGACGTCCCTTCTCTCTGTTTCCTGGAAGCTCTCAGAGATGCAATAAAGGCAGCTTTGCTTCCAGGAGCCTGGTGTAGCCTTGCACACTGCCAGCCATCTCCATCTGCGCGGGCACACAAACGCTCCGTGGTTCTAAGTCCACAAAGCATTGACCTCAAGATGCAGATATACGCTTAGTGATACAAAGACTTATGCAACTGTAAAAAAATGTAAAGCAAGTAACATTATCAGGAAGAACAACAAGTGCTGTCAGAAACCTGACTTTATGCTCTGTAAGATAAAAAAAAAAAAAAGAGCAGTATTTAATAGATTAATTACTCTATTGTAGGGTTTGGGGGGAGGGGGGCAGACATAGCCTAGATCTCAATGCGGTAACTTAAACATGGGTGTTTAGAGGCATCTGAGATGTCCTGGATCTCTTTGCTCCCAGATGCCACCCAGAAGACTATATGTCTCCTGTAGATCCTATGTCACATTTGTCCACCCTGCACAGACATCTTATATCCGTATATATGAGAAATTAATCATTCAAGAATGGACTAGAAAATTCTCAGAGCATTTAACAGCCAAAGAATCTGCAGGGCAATACCCCACTGGCCCAGAGGCCTGCTCGTAATCAGGGAATGAAAGTCATCAAAACAGGAAGAGACATCTCCTTCAGCAGGGGGTATTCTAGCTTTGTCAGCAAGCCACAAGAGACTGGAGAGAATGTTCAGTTTGGTCACCATTAGCCCTGCCACAAGGGTGAGAAGGGACCCTGCCCACACACCACCCCCTTTGCCCTGGGAACATCCTTGTTTGCAAAAAGGGAACCTCACACAACACACAGTGATGGAGAACCTGCCTCACACCTGGACACACCTCTTCAGTTTCTTAATTCCAAGAGCACCTTTCCTCCCTTAGGAGATCATCAAATGAAGGAGATACCAAGGCTGAAGCCAGGCCTGAATTGGTAGCATATCAGGTACTCCTCAGTAACTGCCTGGGGCTACACGTTCTTACCCTGTGGTACTCATAGGAAATGCAAGGGACTTATCCCTCCCAGGAAGCCTATGAGATATAGCACAGGGTAATAACGGGATCATGGCCTATCGTCACCTACCGCAACTGACCACAGTAACTTATTTGCCTGCATAAACCTAATGGAAACTTAGTGCATGCTAAAATGCCAGCATGAAAACAAGATACATTTCTATCAGATTGTCACCAGACCAATTTTAATCTTAATCTTTCTGGGCTAAACAATCCCTTCTGCTGAGGGCTCCAGATGGGATAAAAAGAATGTAAATAGCAGTCTAATCAGCGTGACAGAAAGGGAAGATGTGGGAGCACAGCCTTGTTTTTTACTATTTGAAACCCAGCCAATGAGTCATTTAATCTGCAGCAACTTGTATAGTACCAGTAGCTTGTAAAGGAGATGATTAATATAAATTTTAAAACTTTTTTAAAGATGTAAAGTTGCAGATAGTTTCCTGTAGGCAGGTGGAACACCACCTCTGGCAACATCCAAATTGTCTGAAAGAATTAAGCATCAAATTTCTGTCAGCAACCTGTGTAAGTACTTGGCCAATTTCAGTAGATACAATCTCACTAATAATATTTCTTGCACTTTCTTTCACGTTGTTTTTGGTTGGATCTTTTTAAGATTCTTGTTTGGAAATCAACTGGAATAGAGAGCACTTTTAAAAATTAGATCCCCTCTTTTTCCAAATATTTACTTTTCTCTCCATATCTGACTAAGCTTGTATTGCAATAACTCTGTGTTTTCTAAACTGGAAAGGTGCTTCACACTTAATCAGTAGGTGCTGATGGGTTTTTTTTCCTGCTCTCTGTTTATAAAGAAATTCTCCATAAAGGGAGATAGCAGGGGAAAAAAAAACACAGAGAGATAGGCTGCAGAAAAACAACTGTGTAGGCTTCCCTCTTTCGGTCTATATCCTCCATTTACCTTTAGTAGTTTGGGAACAGATATTTAAAATAAACCAAAAATAAACTAAAAATAAACAAACAAACAACTAAAATAAAAAACAAAAAAAGGGACTCAAGAAGTGCACGAGGTGACACCCTGCCCAGGTTGAAGCAGCTTCCACCATACACAGGCAGGTTTTGGCACCCAGGTAAAAAGAGGGATGAGGACATGAAGATTTTCAACCTCTTGCAATTTTAGTTAGATTAGTGAGAGTGAAATACTGCCTGCGGTTCCTGGGGACAAAGTGCCAAACCATTTGCCCGTGCAGCCGTGTGCGGGTGCTGGGCTGTGCCAGAGGAACAAGGGCTTGCTGGTGGGACAGGGAGAGGGCAGCGGTCTTCTACACGCAGGGTGGGCTCACTCGCCTCTCACTCTCAGAGAGGTAGGTCAGGAAAGTTTGTCCTCAAAACCAGTATAAACCATGGCTTTTCCCTCAGCTCATCTCACTAGTATTTCACTTCCAGAGGTTTCTTTGTAAAGCTGGTTCTGCAGAATTTGGTTGTATCTTTAATCTAGATTATTTTAACTGAGATTTTGGCATGGGAAAGCAGTCATAGTCTAAGAATGCAATTTAAATCTGACTGAAATTGCTGGAGAGACTCCTGCTGGGTTCAGTGCACTTTAAATTAGGTACATGAAACATCGTCTGGCTGCGCATTACAAACCAGGGTTGGAAAGTGCTGACAGAAACAGGTTGCCTTCACACTGGACCAACATGAGGGCAGCGCAAGCTCCTCGTATAAAAAGTATTTACAGACTTGTATTGTGTAAATATTCGCTCTTTCCAGATTAAAGTCTCATTTGGAGAAACTTCAAGGATTGCCAACAGCTTCTAGCATTATCCCACATTTCTACAGATTCAAATGATAAATTGATATCTCCCTGTTACATTAAATAAAATTGTATAAAGTTTTGTTCAAAAGAGTAAAATATTTGTAAACTAAATTGAACTGTAACTCTCATTATCTTCCTTACCTGTTCAAATCCCCCAGTCCTCTAGTCCACTCCCATGCAGCAGATACCCCACTTTTAAAACATTTATTCCAGCACTAACTGCACTGACTTTGTTAAGCTTATTCTATTTCTGCTGTGGTTGAAATTGTTGTGGTGACTTTACTGTAAGGTTCACAGGTTTTTGCAGGCAAAAAAAAAAAAAAAGGAGGCCAAGTGTGAATTAGACTCTACTTCTGCAAATATTTCTGTACAGGTGGATGCACGTGCAGAAGTGATCTCACTGAAGTCAATGGGATGAAACACCAACTCAAAGGATATAGGTAAGTGCCTACAGTAAGGTACATAATTAAGTTTCCACAGCCAACAGATAAGTTTGATATAATTGAGGAGGTAAGAGTGTGGACAGATCCTGGAGGCAGCTAATGATAGGACAACCTTTCCAGAGTTTCTTGCTGCAAGCACAGTTAGATGATTCTTATTAATGCTACGGCCAAACACCCTGTGGGATGGAGAATATGGATGCAGTGTTGGCTGTGGACCAGCTACCCTTACAAAGAGTAACCAGTTTACCCTTACAAAGAGTTAAACCAGTTTTTAAGCTCATCACAATATGAAAGTCCCTCTGCAACAGTGAACCTGTTTCAGGACCGTCTGAAGGTCATTACAGTAGGTTTTAATTTGTATGCAAAAGACCACATTCAGTGAGCTTGCTGCCAATTAAGATTATTTATGGAGAACATGATGTTTAATTTCAAACCTCACAGTTTCAAGGAAAAGAGGGCAGGCCCTCAATGAATATGGATGGGAGACTCCCAACAGTGCTGGCAAGCAGCAAGAAACAACATTTGGCTGCAGACAGACATCCCGGAGTGATGCAGCAGTGGGGAAAAGATGACCCTGCCCTCCCTTGTCTGGGCTGCCACCTCCTGGCTTGTGAGAGCCCTCCTGTCCCTTTCAGTCCCCATGAACTCAACTAGGGTCAGCAAAGCCAAGTAATTTCAACTGGGAGAGTCCTGGGAGGAGGAACAACGAGACTTTGCAGGAGGTGGGGTCTGCAGCCAGCCCCACTTCTTGCAGACAGGCCACAAGCCACATCTGGGGATACTAAAACAGTGAGCCTTGCTCCTGAAGACCACCAAAACCTTGTCACTGGCAGGCTCTTTATCCAAAACTTTGCTTTTCATGCAAGTATTCGGAATTTTTAAAATTATTGTGAAGTATTTTTGAAAGCGGCCCTTTCCTGGCAGGGTTATATCAAAGTCAGGACAGGTTGCATACACTACAAAGCCACAGAGCAGCAAGCCGAGAGCACCCCAGGCTCAGAAGCTGCCAAAGGGAAGGAGCTGCTGGCAGGTTTTAACAGGCTCCCTCCAACGGAGATTTTTAATAGGCACAAAACACCACAGCAATAAAAATATAATGTGCTAACCTGGGGTAAGCCTGAGAATGAGCTTCCCGAGGAATCCTTGCTGTTGATTTCCAGAGAGGCACAGCCTACTCCTTATCTCAATCTATCTGGCCTGGCAGCTATCAAGCCTGTTGGCACAGGGCTTATCCAGTTCTTAACTACAAATTTTAACCATCAAATTAAAAGTCATTAAGAAAAAAGGCTAGGTGAGTTATTGTTAGTATTTTTAGAGGTGACTACAGTGTACCCTATGAAAATGACACACATTACCCTGGATCCTGCCAACTACACTGTCTTATGCTGAATGTGATGAGGTATTTCTCTTTATTACCTGCTGAGAGAAAACAAGGGTGTTTCCAGCAACAGCAATATTATTGCTAATGTCACAGATGAGTAAAATCTCAATTACAATGGTGTATAAAGTTCTTGCTATCTGTGTGTTCAGGAAAGAGAAATTCCTTCTGAGACAGGCAGGGAAGGGCCATCTTACTATATACATAATAGAATTCAGAAAATGCATTTGTCTCCCGGTTTGATAGCCCAAGTTTTTCCTGAAACGAGAAAAACTGAAACTTACTAAAAGCAAAAAGGAAGGGAAGAAACTGGCTTTCACATGTCATCAGGATTTAGGATAAATATGGGACTGGGGGACTGAATTAAACAATGGCAATGCTGCATTGGCTGAAATAAACAAAATGCTCACAAACAAACTATTTCAAAAGCAATTAAGATAAATGGCTTTGTCAGAACAGCTCTGTTTCCTAGTTATTTGATGTTGTTTTGCTTCTCAGGAAGGTAAGTTTGGTGAGAGATCTCTTTGATTTATAAAACACTTTCTTTGTTGCAAAATCCCATCTATAAACAAACAAATTTATTGCAACTTAAGCTGCAATCGCTCCTATTATACTGTCAGTTCTGATTAACTTCACCATAATCTGGTACATCAGTTTATTATAACAGGCAGACACGGGTTTCTTCTCATGAGAACAAAGTAATGGATATGGGGAATGAAGACCTTTGTTTTTAAGGCTGTAATGTGTTCTAATGCAGTGAAAACCAACAACAAGAATGAGAACAATGATTTTGGTGCTGGCCTAAAACAAGCGCTGGCATTCTTTTCACTGAGAAAAGTCCCCATTATGAGACCTTGTCCAGTATCAGTTTAATAGCCTCTGCACTGCTCGCTGTAATGGTGAGGGAGCCGCTTTCCAACCCGCATTGCCCAGGCGGGTGGCGTGGAAAGTTTAGTTTAATAATTTTCCCTTGTTGTTTAAACAGGTTAAGTAGATTTCATTTTTGCCAAATACTTTACATGGAATAAATCATTCGAGAGCCTGGACAGTTATGCTGAAAGAATTAATTTCTGCATGACAACACTTGTCATCACTTTTCCATTGAATCAAAAAACAGATCTCAAAGACAACTACAGTTGAATAAGTTAGTCTCTTATTTACAAAGCAAAAGGTAACTGTGCTTCTTAAAAACTTCAAATATTTTGTTTGATGGCTAAGGTTAGAAGGTTTTAAGAATGAATAAGAAGGTAGTCTGAAATGCTGCACTGTGGTTTGCTAAGTATTTTTTCTCACGTGACAAAGCACGTTTTCATCTTATTTTCTGGTTTATGAGTCTAGATTGCACAATGTGGGTGACACAGATGACACAACTGTGGGTTTTCTCTTGGCTCTTCCCTCTGGTCTTACCAGAGGGGCATGGGGATAACAGCCACGTCCTTCCTCTCCTACAACAAGAACTTCACCTTTTTTTACCTGTAGATTTCCTTCTTCACCTCTTGACACAACCCCTGCATTCAAAAGAGGCATGCCCTGAGCGGACAAAAATTGCAGGAAAGGAGCAAGCAGTGACCATGCAGTTGCCCAGAGGGAGAAAACTAAAGAGGGAGAATGTTGCAGGCTGACTCTTTAGGGGAACAAAATAACATATCAATAAATCTCTTCTGCAATTATCCAGCAAGTACCAAAATCCTCCTTTTAGGAGCAGGAGCACTTAGATCTGGAGGTGACCAACTAGCATACATACCAATAATGACCAGCTGCAAAAATCCTACTCTGTTCTAACTTACTTGATGTTACAAGTGTTCAGGATTTCAAGAAATAAATCCTCCAAACAAAAATTTCCAAGAGGGAAACAGGCTCTCCCACACGTCTAAAATCCCGAAGAAAAAGGAAAGGCTAAATTCTCCTCCCGAGGAGACGACACTGAAAACCCAAAGATTGGGAAAAACCCAAACTAGACACTGACAAAGTATTGCCCCTGAAACTGCAGCACCCCATAGCAGTGAGGCGCTCTTTTTATCCACAAGCAAATTAATATGTTGCGTAACACCGATGAAGTTTGACAGGTATGTTTACCTACAGGCTCAAAGGTTCACACGATGAAGATCGTTGAAGTTGTAAGTTTAATGCTACGAGGGTTGACTTGTGCAAATTTCACAACAATCTCAGGTTTTACATCCCTTCTAAACCTGTTTTTGAGCCTTTTCAAAGTGTCTCTGAACATTTCCGCTACACTGAAGTATCCGGTCCTCGTCCCAGTCTTGCTGACTCCTGAGCCTAGTTGGTTTTTTTTTTGGCAATGAGTTTCAAGCTCCAGCTGTACAATACATAAAATGCTTTTCCTTTAATCTATTTGGAATTTGCTCATATTTCATCTCTGACTGTCCCCTTGCTCCTGTGTTGCGAGAAAGGTAATAAAAGCAACAAATCGAACTGCTCTAAATGCTTCACTAAGTTGTCTAATTATACACATTCCCTTTTACTTATGCCTTCCCAAACAAAAAAGCTCAAATCTTTTCACTCTGTCTGGAAGCTTGGATTCATTGGAGGGGACAGGAGCAGCCTTTTTCTGCTCCTCCTGTGCTAGGAGGGGAAATGGAAAGCCCTGCAATCAGAAAGGGACTGACACATCAGACCTGATGAGGAATATCTAAAGACACAGAGATGAAACTGCTGGACCAAGCACGTTCCAGAGAAGGTGAGGTTTTTTCATGCATTAGCCTGAGGCATCATTAGAAAATCATTTGCTCGTACGCTTCGTGGTTCTCAGGTTGAGGAAGGCAATGAGTAAATTAGACTATCAGGTGCTTTCCTGGGTGATTCTGTCTCTGCTGTCAGTCACTAATAAAAGCAGCTCCAACCTTAGATGTCAGTGGATGAAACACGAGTAATTCATTTAGTCACCTTAAGAAGCTTCTAAATCCAATGCTGCCTTCTTTCCTTTCAAGTTTGAAACTTCACTCCTCTAAAGCATTGCTGACGGCAAATGTTGCAGACTTGTGCAAATTATTCTCTAACACATTTCTTTAGTCATTGCTAGGTTTCAACGTTACCATTTCAAACCCATCTAAGAAATATGTTTCCTAAAAGGATTACACTGCAATGCTGGGCTAAGGAGAGTACCAGCTTTGTTCTAGTGAAAGCAGAGACTCAGATTTCAAATGTTATTGTTTCTTAATACTTTTCATGGCAAAATCTGATTTCCCACATTACAGATACGAAATTACCGAAGGACAGAAATCTACCATAAGTGGGTCGTATAAACTTACTGCAAGCAAGAGTCCTCATCTCAAAAACCTTAGCAGGAAAGCAGACTCAAATACCTTCTTTGTGCAATGTACGTATTTTTTAGACTCACAAATTACAAAAACTGGAATACTTGGATTCTCCACAGGTCAGGCTATTTTTCCTCCCAGAGCCGCTTCATCCCTTTGAGAAATGTCAGTGTCTTGGGGAGGTTTCATATATTGTTTTATAATGCAAAAACCAAAAGCCTCGATCTGAAACTAGAAACAATTAAGCTACTTCTGAAATTGTAATAAGGGAGTATGGGCAGAAATAGTTTTCTCATAAAGAAATGCAGATAAGTGAATACATCTAGATCTGGATCCCCACTGACTTTACCACAGTTAGTGGTCAAAAAGACAGAAAGCAGGAGTTCAAGCAGCAAATCTCCCTTTAATAGCTGTAGATGAGTTTGTTGCTGCCCCAGCAAGACGCAGAGTATATCAACTGTCAAAAATATGAGTTGGCATTGACTTAGTCTGAGGCCACAGGGAAAAAAGCCTGGGCTGACTGTGACAAGCCAGAGAAACCACTTGCTTTGGAAACCCAAGCCAATGGCCCAAGTCCCGAGTATGCATATTCATGGTATCCAAAATATGCAGACTAAATAGTTTAGAAAAGGCTCAAATGATCCTAGAAAGCAACCTGCCCCTACACTGCTGCAAGGTCTGCTCGCTGCCCAAGTCTTATGCGATACCAACTGGTGTGCCAAGGAGGGCACATACCCGCTGTGCACCCTGTTCATCCCTCGGCCGGTCCCTATTGGCATTGGGTGCTTCAGCAGCTCTGCTGCAGCCCCACTCATGCCACCGGGCAGAGATGGAAACAGAGAAGATCTGCCATCCTCAGCCCTCTGGGGATTCAGTTGGGCCTGATGCTGCTGCTGGGAAAAGCCATGTCTAAAGAGTGACTGACAGTCAGAGACTTCTCCTTGGAGATGAGAAAAAGAAATATCAGTAGATATATATATATATATCTCATAGAATCATAGAATTGTCTAGGTTGGAAGGGATCTTTAAGATCATCTAGTCCAACCATCAACTTAACTCTGATAAAA
>JAOXJK010000023.1:35601418-35637945 GCA_025774025.1 Xenus cinereus | reverse complement strand
CTTGCTCATTGTCATTTTGCTGTCTACCAGGACCCCCAGATCTTTTTCTTCAGAACTTGTCTCCAGCAGATCCACGCATAACCTGTATTGTTCTTCCTTCCTATCAGGAAGGAAGAATGCTCATCAATGTGAGCATTAAAAATAACAGTTAAATTGTCTAACAGTACTGTCAGCTATCAGGATTGAAAAAGCACTCAGATACGAGTGACACTACCAGCACTAAGAAGAGTGCACCCATGCAAGAGAAGAGGTGTATGGGCTCACACAGAGCAAGCAGCTCCCTGGCTGTCTTCCACCTGCACTGCTTGGTAAAAGTGCATTAAAGTGTATAAAAGTATGCCAGGGCCACCATCACTCCTGCTCCACTTAAATATGCAAAGCCTTCTCAGGCCATAACAATCCTGAAATGGGCCACAGTCAAACTCATTCCCGCCCATTAAAATAGGTAAAAACATGTGCACGCTGATGACAGTGGAGAAACATTTTTTTAACATGTCAAAACCTTCAATGGGTAGCCTTTTCCAGTGCTCTGTTGTCTTGGTACAAAGTTTTTCCTCGTGTTTAAATCTTCTATAATGCCCAGGTGAGTTTTGACCATGCGTCCATTAGAACTGGAAAAAAGCCACATTCTTCATTAGTTTTTATAACATCCACTTAAATACTGAAGTCCTTATCAGCCTAAGCAAGCCAAAGAGTTTCCTCTCTTAAACTTGGCTATAGTTCTTGCTGCTCTGATCTTATCCCTCTCCAGTTTGTCCACGTCTCTTGAATACAGTGCTTAAATTAAATTCAACAGAATTCCCTTGCTGAGACTTCATCAGGGTAGGAAGAGCCCTGTCACCACCCATGTCTTACATATTATTCTGTTTCTTATCCACTGTAGACTGACATCTGCCTTTTGCAACATCCTCACACTTTCTGTTTAGTTTGTGGTCTGTCTTGACACCAGCCTCTCTGGTGCTTGTGCAAAGGCTGCCTTCTCAGGCAAGGTTGTCGCTATGGGGCACTGGCATTGAAAGTACTATTAGATAGATACAATGAACCAACCTCATTTGTGTCTAGTCCTCCGCACTTTTATCACATTATCTTGTTGGTGTCCAGCCCTCGCTGCTGTGTACCCAGATCACTTGGGATACTAAGCCCGTTCCTTGTATCTGCAGCCTGCCAGAGCCTTTCCTTCTAACTTGAATCAATATGGAAATAATGACTTGCACCAAATGTCCCATCATTTCTCTTAACTGGAATAATTTATGGAAAGGTATGCTGCTTTAAGCCAAGGGTGTAATTTAGCAAATGTCGAGTTTATCAACACTTTTCAAAACTTTTCTTTTCTTGGCATTTTAAGAAATCTGCCTTACAAAAACACTTAAGATTGGCACCATCACCTTTTACACAACTGCAATAAATTGTGAAGCTGTTTGTGCACTGAAACCCTGGCTTAATCACACCTACCGAGACTATCTGTATCTCCTTCCTCTCTCACACCTGGAACTGCACACCCTTTCGCACCCGCTCCGCTCCACCTCAACAGCAGTGAGCGCCGTGCAGGCAGAGCTCTGCCCACTATGGAAACAGCAACAGGAAATAACTCTACAGCAGATTGTTACTGCTACTGTATTTTATGTGTGGACTGCTTCAGACTCGGAATCCATTTCTGTGACCCTTATCCAGCTGAAGGTCACAGTACCTGGCTTGTCCTCCTGATCTAATGTCAGGTTTCCTATCTGGGAATTCAAAATCTTCAGTAGACAGAAGACATACCTCATGCTCCAGAAGCCACTGCTTTGCGACATGATCAGTGCAAATGCTGAGTATTAGATAAATACCACAAACCAATCTCAATCGCTATACTTTCATCAAAAACCTCATTATCTTCAGTAGGACTTTCTCTTGCATGTACAAGTGAAACGTGGGCCTGCTGCTTCTTTACAGCTTCTTCATACCTGCCTCCTCACACTTCTCTTTTGATAACGTAAACCAGGATTACTTTAATAAAGGAAAAAGAAAATATTTTACTATGCTTGTCACATGCTCTTTCACAGCCTGTGTGCTGGTGGGCTTTCTTGCCCAGGGGAAAGGGAAAGGTCAAGGCACAGAAATACCCAAGTCTTCTTCAGCTTTCGCTCCAGGATACAGTTTATTATCTAAACATCAAATTCATAAAGTAACACAAAGCAAAGCTATTCCCTCATCCAAAGCCAGCTGCAGGGGCTCCCAGGCTTTCCATGCCAGAAAAAGGGCACACATCTTCATTTAAACCCCTACTGAATCAAGTGACAAGCAGGCAGCCTGTAACCCTTTCCTGACTGTTTAACCCTGTCACAACAGGGTTTGCTGTTGTGAATGTTTTATTCCAGGGCTAGCGCAGACAGTTTTACATTTGTTTTGAGCATACAACACTTTAAAGGTTTGTTTTGTGCATCAGTACATAAAAAACCATGAGATAATATTGCTAAACTTATTTAAAAATCAGGCTATGAAGTGCTATATGTGATTTATTTTTTTTAAACAAAACGGAAAGCTTTCTTCATCAGAACAAGCCTGTACGTACACTTTAGCTTTTAGAAGTACACTGACCACAGAAAGACCAACTGTGTGTTTAAGAGTTCACGACCTCAGAGAAGCTGCTATTAGATGTGAGTTTTCTACAGTCAGCCAAAGTATCAAGTCAAATAGTGAAGAATAACAACGAAGATATGCAAAAGTGTTATGTATTTTGGATGTTTAGAACTGAAAAACATGACAGTAAACAGTAAACTAATAAGGGAAAGAAGAATTTTTTAAATAAAACTGATTCCTCAAAAGAGCAGATAAGCTGAAGGGTTGAAAACAGGAAGAAAGAAATAGAGCAGAGAGGAGAAAAGCACACAGATTTATTTTCAAGACTGCTTCAGATAAATGCCTTTCACAAGCGGACCATGGCTGCCTGCTGTACTGTGGGCTTGTGAAGATGATAGGCAACACTGGTTTGTTCACTCGAAAATGAGTAAAAACTCTGTCGCTCAATCGCTATCCTGCAAATTTAAACATCATTTTCCTGGATGCCAGCTATAAGGTCTATTTTAACAAGCTAGAGAACAATAGAATGGATACTGGACAGATCCCTATATTATTATCACTCCCAATTTTATGGGGAAGCTGAGGCACAGAAAAGATTAAATGTGCTTATGTCCAGCAACAAGCTTACATGGCACTCTTGTAACAATAAGTCATCTTGTGTTCTGTTATTTTAACAATCATTTTATGATGCCCTCATTTGTAAGAGTAGCACTTGACTCTCTGTACCTTGTCCCACCGTCTCTGAGGGAAGTGCAAGTAGAAAAGTCTGTCCCGTAGGTCCCACCAAACTGCATTTAACTTATGTCGTTTCCACTTCCCTGGAGATAAGAGGTGATGCTGAGAATGAACAGGATCCTTTCCCTTTCCTGAACCTCCAAATTAAATGTCTAATTAATTCCTTTGGTGCAGCCTTTAACACTGGGTTAAGACACATACCAGCAATAAAACCACTCAAGTTTCAGACCTCAAGGTTAGTTTACTTGCCTGACAGATAAAAACACTTCCTTTCTGCTTGAAGACCTAGCTAATTTGGCCTGGAATTACTGAAACAATTTTTTTTAAAAAAATGTCACTAGGCTTTCTCTGTGATTACTTTCAAGGGTGAGCAAGTCAGTGTGCAGGCTCGGCACTGGACACCCCATCTCCTTGCAGTCTTCTGCTGTAACAAGACTAACTACTCTCTCTTCCTCTCCTGCAGGACCAGGCAACCCATGAGTGGTGGATATTTTTTAAATCTTATTAAGGGAGGCTAGCTCAAATGAAGTCTCTCCAAGCAGCGTGGGGGCACGAGACCCGTGCAACAAAATGTGGATCCCCTCTCCATCACAGGCCCCCGCACTCAGCAGTGCTGACCCCTGCACGCTCAGCACTGACTCCCGTTGCCACGAACCATCTCATTTGTAACTTCCTCCTCCACCTCCAATCTTCTCACTGCCATGCCAGAGTATGTACAAACAGGGAAGTGTAAATATCCTACCCGCCTTTTTTCCTTAATTTTCATAAAGTTTTCATGAGATTGGTTGCAGCAGCAGCCATGAGCAAACTACAGCCCGGATAACGTGATCATGAATTCCTTGCCTGAAGAGAGGGCAAGACTTGGGATCTACAGAAAGTTGCACTATAGGCCTTTACATTACTGGTAGATTAACTAGGAATCAAATCAGGTTCTGTCACTTTAAAATTTTCCTCCACCCTCCATCACCTCCATCCATCAGTTGCCTGCAGCATGTATATTGAGGAATCGCATGCAAACCTTACCATAACCCAAGGCTTAACATAAACTATATTCTTTCAGGTCATTGGCAAATAACAGGTATATCCGGTTGTGCCTTTGTACTTGCCTGCACGCAAATTAAAAGCGCATGTAAAGTTACAATAATCAAAGTCAGTCAGAGGGAAGGGGAGGAGAGCTGGGGGATAATAACCGGGGAATCAGGTTATTTATCTTCACAGGGAAGCCACTGAGAGAAGCCTGCTTGCATGCCATTTACACCTCAAAAGAGAGTCAGGGGCAAACCTGGCTTTTGGCCAAAGCCATCCCTTAGAGCGCCCCAAGCTGTGCCTAATCCTGCCTTCTCCCTGCATCTGGTAAAGCACCCTGCTATCTCCACTGCTGCTACTTCTTCCCCACGGTGCCGCACAACATTTTACGCTTCCTCCTTGACTGTAGGGTGAGAGCGTTTCTATGGGAGAGGACAGCGGTCAAGAGGGATTTGGGCTTTCTTCTTTGCGAGATCTTTGCTTTCATGGTCTCAGCCACTTCTGCTTTCACCTTTGCCGTGAGGGTGCACCTCCAGCGCAGTGCTTCCTCTGCAACTGCTTCAGCCCCTATTTCCCGACAGAGCCAGCACCCCACAGGGTGACCCCAGAATCCCCCCTGCTGCCCCAGCTGGGCTCAGCCTCCTGCACTGTTCCTTCTTCTGGAGGCAGCCAGCAAGCCTTCGTGCAGCCACCCTGAGCCTGGGTGTGGGCTGCTTGGGAAAGGGAAGAATTTATGGCAATTTTTTTCTGTCTTTCTCCCTTGGCGTGCCATGAGATTAACAGACATTAGCAAATGCCTCTTCCCAGAGCGCTGTGACAAGACGAAACCTGCCCTGACTGGCACCTGCAGTCTGTTTCCCTCGTGGTCTTTGATCTGCCATTGCTGAAGGTTAGAAGACCTGAATGGCTCAGAAACAGACACTTCCTTCGGTTTGCTTCCAAACGCTAGGAGCAATCTGTATGTGTCAAGAGAGTTTTCTCTCCCTGATGAATTTACTGAGGGCTAGAGGAAATCTTTATTGTTATTTGTCTTACAGGAGGAGTCAACTGTCAACTGCCTTGATCAAGATTGCAGCCCTTACATGGAATACTGTAAAAATCTCCTAAGCTCAATTTTCCATCGCTGACCACAGATACCACAAAGGGAGTTTCCCTTATCCTCTTGGTTTGAATATACTTTCTCTAAGTCTTTCTTCAAATTAAAGCATGTGCAAATAAACAACTTCCATTTCCCATACCCCAGGGAAGAGCATGAATAATTTTATAGGCTAGAGTATTACCCACATACATCCCAGTCCCTAGAATGTGAGTCATTTCATTTACCACTGAAATGCAGTTACCGCTGGAGGCAAATACACCAAAGTCTTGCACAACAGAGCAGAGGAAGCCAAGAATGCTCTCCTGAAGAGGGATGTGCAACTGTTTCCTCAGCTGAGCTTCAGCAACAAAATCACTGAAGGTCCTGGTTTGGATTCACACATTTGCATCTGACAGGATACCTCAGCAAAGCCAACATAGCCAGAACCACTGTTTCTGGTGGGAAATCTATCCCTCTGTAGCATTATTCACAAATATTATTCACCATTTTATTGACCTGCAGGAATGGAAAGGAGAAGGGGCATGAGCATGTTCCCTCGCTCATTTGAGCAGGGCCATCTAAGGCGTGACATTTACAAGCAAATCCTTGACCGACATGAAATTTCTTAGGTCTGTGACATGAATCTCCTTTGGGAAATCTCAGCTAAAGGCCTGCCTCTTCATGATTAAAAGCTAAAGCCCTCATGAAGCACAAATTATTGTGTTCCTGTTTGGTTCAGCTACCAACTCGACTATGAGTTTGTGGCCAGCACCACATAAAATCTCAGAGCACCTGAAAACCTGAAAAGAGCAGTACTAGGATAATTTTATTTACTTTTTTTTTTTTTAATGTTGAAAACTTGCCATTATAAAATTTCAATCCTTTGGACAAGAAATTACACCAGACCCTATGGAGTCCACACCTAATTGCATTTTACACTGTGCTTCAGCAACAGTCCTAGTCTGACTCCAAAAGAGAAAGTGCATATACATATATGTACACACACTTTACTAGACCCCTGGCATCACTTTCAGAAGTACTCTGTCTGCCGCCCAGTCCAAGAACATCCTTAAGCAGCAAGACTGAAGGTATCATAACAGGGGACAAAGTAATGCTCACATGTCTGTGCAGCTGCCTTACCTAGATCAGACCTGCATCCCCCACTACATAACCAGGTTTATTCTCCAAAAGAAGGAGAATTCTGCAATTCAACTTGGATTGCTCTAGAGGCTACTGGATTTAAATTGTGTTGCCTATTATAACATTTTGATGAGTTGTTCGGCTGTCAAGGCACCAAAGAGTGGTACGCATGCAATACAAAGTGAAGAACCCAAATGATCAATATTTGTATTGATTGGGAAGTGGTAAGCTCAGCATTCATGGGCTGGGCAAATCAACGTCTAGGACACCTAGGACACAAGATCGGAAAACCCATGTTCTCATCAAAGAACCGTAAGTTTCTTCATACCGTCTGTGCTTCACTATCTTCTCTCTCTGTGCAGAAGAGTCAGGGTGTCTACTTGTACAGAGTACCCTTAGCTGGAAACTTCAGGTCCTCCATTACTTATAACTTTGTCTAACTTTATTCATTTGACCTGAAATTTTCTATCCCTGAAAAACCCATGTTTCACATTGTAATTTTTAGAAATGTTCAGTCCAAAACCAGTTGAACCCATTTATGAGAACAAGGAAAACAAGTTCCTATTAAAACAAGGCCTTTTCTTTGAAAAGCGTTGTAGCCTCAAGCTCTAAAGCAGAGACTTGACATTTGTCTGGGTAATGTCCTTTCTCCCACATCTGTGCCTTTTGCTTTTCCCTTGATAATTCACTCAGATTTGGACAAATTTCCAAACTCTGAAAAAATCATATTTTGCACATCTGTATTAAAGACTTTGTAGAACTTCACAGGTAAATCTTCAAAACCTTCAAACCTACAGAATACTGTTCTGCCCATGGGTGAGGTAGGCATTGTTTTCAGCTGTAGCCCAGGGCTGTTTTGATCAAGCATTCACCACTACACTTGAGCACACAACTACAGTGGCATTTTCTAAACTCTTAAGAGTTAGTAAAGCAAGCAAACTACAAACTTTGTATCACCACTACTAATAAAGCACCCAACAAAGCCTGGAAAACAAGTAAGAAATATAATATTACTGCTTGTTAACATGCTAACAATATTGGCCCTAAGCAATGTTATCATTTTTAAGCGTTAGAGTGACCTCTAGCACATCATACAGACTATAAGTTTTCTGTATTTCAAAATAAAGATGGATTGTGGCAAAACAGCTCTTGGTTCTGCAAACCTCAGAAACAGTGTGAGGATGGAAAGCTGCCAGATGCCCCAGCGAGCCCCTTTGCTCCACAAGGAGAGTGAGCAGGCACAACAGTTTGCCCACATGTCACAGGTTGAGGATAGACACAATAATGCACACCTTGAACAGCATCTAAACTTCCCTCACTGTTGCTGTTTTGTCCACCTTCTTCAAAGTAGTCCTTTCACAGTACTTTAATATAGAGCACTTACATAGTATAAATACAAAGACACACAAAATTGCCATGGATGAGTCCCCAACCATGTGTAAATTAGATTTTGCTCTTTTGCCTCAGAGCAGAAGACAGTTTAAAAAACCTTCTCAAACGGCAGCCACAAAGTGACCAGCTCTTTATTTTCCTCTCAGGAAAGACTTAGCTTTGTGGATTCATCTAATACTGTCAAGAAAAGACAGCAAACTTTGGAAAGAAATAGTGTAGAAATTTAGCAAAGCAAAATTAAAACAATCTCATAATCAAGTTTGATGCCTGAATTAAGTATAATGTTATGTCCTCATTTTCTGTAATCATACCTGTGTGTTACCTGTGTGGGAGCAGACTACAACGTAGGCCCTTAATTTGCAAATAACATGGAAAATGCAAACAGATGGAGAGGCTCCAGTTCAGACCAGCACCAAGTTGAGCCCTAGCAAGTACTGGGAGGTTTCTTGCCTTCCCACAGCAGCTGGGAGAATTTGGCTCAGAATTAGGAGCCCAATTTAGGCTTTTCAATAGCAAGGAAGAATTGAAAATGTGAGCTGGGAAGTCAGTGGGAATGCAGGGAAGACTGAAAGTCCAAGAAAAGCTGCAAGTTAATGAAGGTTAAGAATGTGATATGTAACCACAAATACATATGCTTTAAAAAGCATACCACAAATGCTTTATTTTAGGCCACAGTGAGCCGCCTAAATATATGACCCTGAATCACAGAACTACATCTGGTTCCCGTGTATGCCAGGCACTCTGAGCAGCTCTGAGGATGTGGCTCCTTGTATTTTGCTTATATCTCATGCTTGGCATCACAAGAAAGCTGCCAAGCTGAGCAAAACCAGGAACCTGCATCAGACACTATCTCATTATCACCCACACTCATGGTACTCCAGTCTCAGGCTAGTTTTAACACTGAGCAGTTCAGTATGGTGTAGATAAACCCGAGCAAGCAGGCACATCTATATGGGGCTGAGCAGCAAGCACAGATGGTGGCTGCTGAGCTGGCACTGTGTGGCATTGGGTCTGCACTGAGTGCCTGGCGCAGACCTTCTGCTCCTGGAAACTTAAAGTGTAGTGGTAACTTCGCATCATGTTGGATTGCACTGTAAACGTAATCTGAGCTGTTGTAAAAATGGAGGCTTGCAGCTTCTCGTTCTGGTTGTAATCTGATTGTTTTGATGGTGATTTTCCTGATTTACAGCAGTATTGTTGAGACTAGTCAAACTCCAGAGGTACATATGCCTGTTCAATGTACAGAGGTACAGAATGCCTGTACAATTTTAAGCAGCCTGAAACAATAGGATATTGCGTTTGTTTAAGTTTCCAAGTGATTTGTGTTTTACAGTTATGATACTCGGTTCTTCATCTTATATAGTATTGTGCAACACTCAGAAACAGACAATCAGGAACAATACTTCCAAGGGATTATTTAATGAAGAATGGCTTGGATCACCCTATAAACCGTAAACAATTTCTACAAACTCTGTAATGACGCAATCCCAGGATAAAAACATTGCTTAACTGTCATATAAGCCATTTTGAGATTTTGTAAAATTAAGAGAGAGGAAGAAAAGATACATAGTTCCAGGTACGGTAAAGAGACAGAGAAACCCAGCGTGGGAGGGCTCTCCATGGAAAACTGCAAAAGGAAAAGGTAAGGGAAGAAAGCGGAACAAGGTCAAGTCCTTGAGAAATTCCAGTTGCTGTTCATGAGGATTTATGAGCACCTTGCCAGTGTCCAAAAGAAAAGATGACATCTGCCATAGTTAGAAGGAAAACTGAGAATTGAGTCTGCAAACCCTTATTTAGGTAATTCCTAACACTTGTAAAAAATCTCTTAGGGGTTACGGGCTTTCCTTGGAAAAGGGGGGGACTGTGGCAGAGATATGAAAACTTCCTCTCAAGGAGCAAGTGAAGACTCTCCAGGTTGTATAATTCCTCCTCCTTTATCAAACTTTTACCTACACAAGAAGGACTCTTGTCCACATACATAAAGCACCTTAATTCAGAGTCGCAAAGGTACTGATTTCTCCACAGACTCTGCCAACCCCCTGCGTCTGGCATTCCTGTCAAATCAATCAGGATTTTTAACAGATTAGGTCTGAATTCCTTTCCCTTAATCCCAAACGCACCCACTTCTGCCCTTTCAACTCTTTTTCTCTTCCATATTTTACATCAAGTAGGGTTTTCTACGCCTCAGAAACAAATCATTTTAGGTGGCATACATTTTCAATGATTCAGTCTTCAATGCCTAGCAAAACTAACTGGCTTCAATTAAGTCACTAGGACTGGGAAAAAAAAGAAATACATTATCTAAGAGAAATTCTGAACTCCTATACTTCAAGAAACAAAAGAAGCTAGAAGAGTAAATAAAGAGGTAGGCAGGAGGGCAATTTGTGGAATATAAGAGACCAAGAGCCCGATCACTCACTTCCTGCATTTTCTATCACACTAATTCATTGGTGTGATAAAATGCTTCACCTAAGCTATGCTTGATTGTAAGGGACTAATCAAGGTCACACAGAATGAAAGCCTAGAAAAATGGGTGAACATTCATTGTATACAGTCAAAGTAACACTCAGGCTGTAATAGCTGCAATAGTAAATCAAGACTATAAATATCCTGGTTGTACAGCACGCAGTACAAGGGTACCAGCTGGTACTACCACAATAGAACAAAACATCTAAAATAGATTGTTCTTCCTCTCCTACCTAATAGCAACAGAACTCCTGAAGACCAAAGAGAAGTGAAAAGCAAAAAAATAAATGCACCAGGACTTGTAATTCCTGGGATCAGGCCATAAATTGTGAATCTGCAGCTCATAATAGTGGAAATGTGCTCCTTCCTCTGCACTGCCTGCTAGCAGCCAAGAAGCAATCCCACTCGCAGTATGATGTTGAGAAAAAACGTCAGTAGGATGCAAAGCCTACAGTGCACTGGATCTATGCTCACTCACTGAACGCATGAGAAACGGTGAGGTGGGTGCAGAGCCACTTGCAGTATGTCACCTCCAGCAGCCCCATGCTGAGGTGTTCTTCCTCGTACCAGTTGCAACCAGTTTGGACACCCTGGGGACACTGTTTCTTTATAAATTCAGATTTACATGGGAGCTGGAATGTAATCTCCTCTGCTTGCTCCAAAAAGCAATCTCCCACTTTGCAATACAACTAGTTTAAGTGCTGCATCGAAGAAAGCATTTAAGGACTTACTAATAAGAGCTGCAATGCCTGGGTTTTAGGCAACTGACTACCTTAGTCACCAGGAAAAAGGCAAATTTACCTCCTGGCAATGGCAAATGACCAGGACTATAATCCAGAGCTCAGGTAACTGATCCAAGCTAGCCCTTACCCCCCAGATCCAGTGGCCAGAACACTCTTTGCGGGGAGAAGCCCGTGCCTCTTCTTTGACATGTGACCGATGAAAGAGTGAAGAGTGGCCGTCGGTGTGGGACAGGCCACTTTGCCACATCGGAGTGGTTACAGCATGTGAAATTTGGTTTCAGCCTTCTGGTAGTGACGGAGAGATTAAACTGCCTATTCTCTCTCCAAGCTTGCCCTAACCTTAAAGCCACATGGATGCAGCTATCTATGCTCCTCTTTGTGCTGGGCTGGACTGCAGGATCCTTCCAGTTCACCCCGGAGCTAGGGCTGGGAAAAGGGAATAGTGCTGCTTGGAAAAAGTGGTTTTGACACCTCTGTCGCTTGGCAATGTCAGGAAGAAGCACAGTGCGCTCTGAGGCACGCAGAGAGACATGGCTGATGCTAGTCTGAGCAAGAGGTAGTACTGCGGACTGGAGGAGCCCGGGACAGTGACAGCCACCAGGAGGACGCTTCTTAGCAAAGACAGAAGCAGTAGCAGCCTGGCCAGACCTGGGTGCACACCCTGAGCTGGGCTGACTCCCAGCATCTAATTTCATCTAATCCCTAAACGCTACCAAAACACCTTCTTTTCTTCTCATGACGCGACTGTAGAGAATCTGAAAAAAAAACGTTGTATTTTAAAATTTTGCTTGGTACAGCAAAAGCGACGGCAACAAAGCAAGAGCCTTCTGACTTCTCGGTTTCCTTGGCGCCTGGGGGTTTTGCAGCCCCGGTTCCCCCAGGGGCGCCGGAAAGTCCGGGGGGGCTTGCGGGGCCGCACCCGCACGCCGGCTCTCCCGGGGCAGGCGGAGGTGCCAGATTTCAGCGCAAAAAAGCGCCGTGAGCGGGAGAGCGGCGGGCGCGGGTGGAGGCTGGGGGGCAGCGGGGCCGGCCGGGGTGCGAGCTGCCCGGCGCTTCCCTGCCTCCTTCCCCCCCGAGCCGGTGTCAGGTATTGCGAGGAGGGGTAGGGGCCCGGGGAGGAGATGGCTGGAGGCTTTCCAGCCCCGGCTCACGCAATGCAAACTCCGCACGCAACGGGGAGGCGACAGGCGGAGGAGGGGAAGCTCTCCGGCTCCCTCAGCCCCCAAGATGCAGGCGCGACTTTCCCCGCCGACAGAGAGGGCTGCGAGCCCGCCCGCCACCCCGCTCCCCTCCCCGCACCTCCTCCGCTAGAACTTTTGGCCCCGGCCATAAAAGCATCCGCGGCTCAGCCGCTCCACTTGGCGAGGGCCCAAGGGCAGCTGGCAAGTAGCTGCGACCCCCTCCAGCCAGGGGAAGGGCCAGCGGAGCCGACTGCGGCACGCCCGCACCGCACCGCGCCGCACCGCGGCTGCCGGCGGGTTTAAAGCCGCGAGTACCAATGCCGGGCGCCCAGACGCGGCCGCTCCAGCTCCCGTTCAGCCCGGGGGCAGCGGGCCCTCCTCCCCGCGCCCTCTGAACCGCTCGCCTTCGCTCCCTGCAGCGGGCTGGGGTGGCCCCGTCCCGTCCCCGCAGCCCAGCAGGCGGGAGGGAGGCAGGGGTCGGCGGGGCTGCACCGGGCAGGTGGCTGCCGGCGGGGCGAGCTCCGAAGGGTTAAAGCGCTGGGAAGGTGATAATAACTCTGCGCTGGGATCGGGTGCAGTTGGCATTTGCCTGCACATGACCTGCCAAGCTCCGGGTGACAGGAACCGGGGCTCCTAATGAGCTTCCCAGAGACCGGGATCTGAACGTCGCCGTCGCCGCTCTCCTCCCGGGGCCGCCCGTTGGAGCTGCCGCCGGCCGCCCGGCTCCCCTCCATCCTCCCCGGGGTCCCGGATGGAAGCGGCGTGCAACAGGTCAGTTCTGCTACAGGCGCCCGAGGTGGCCGTTGATTTCACCCCCTCTTCCCCTGGCTGCATCAGAAAGGCCGGAGCGCACGGTAGGAGCGGGTGGTCCCCGCGCTCGGGGATGGGAAGCGGGACCGGTCAGCTCGGCCGCGCCGGGACCTCAGGCATCCTCCGCGGCCCATCCCCGGGGCCGCCGGCCTGCGCTGCCGCCGCGGGCGCGAAGGTGCGGGGAGGAGGGAAGGGCTCGGGACAGAGGGGGCTCCGCGGCCACGTGCGGAGGTTTCCTCTCTGGAGCAGCGGGAAACTCCGACGGCAGCGCGGGGAACCCGTTTCTCGCCGGGGCTCTTTTGGCCGGGAGGAGCGATGCGCGGCGCCGGGATGAACCTGTCTCCAGCGCACGGCAGCCGCCTGCATCTGCGGAGGCTCACGGGCGAGAGCATCCTCCTGCCTCCCTTTCTGCCTCTCTCAGTCGCGACCTTCTGGATGCCCCGCTGCAAACTTTCCCTACCGCGGGGGGAGAGAGCAGCGGCCCCGCCGCCAAACACGATTTTGAGCCCCTATTGAGCGCTTGCCATTTAATTATCGATTATGCCTTGTTTTTCGCACAGGATCCGGGCGGGCTTTAGGCAGAGGAGGAGCGCACGGCTCCCCGGCTCCGAGCGCCGAGACGGCTGCTGGCGCTCCCCTCCGCCACGCCGGGACGCCCCCGTCCCCTCGCTTCTTCCCCGCCCGCGGGCGAGGGGGGTCTGCCCGGCCTCAGGCAGGGTCGCTGCCCGCTGACCCTTCCCTTTCCCTTGCAGCATGGCTCTCGAGAGGCTCGGGGAAGCCCTGCGCGGCGTCCCCCCCCTGCAAAGCTGCCTCCTGCTCCTCCTCTGCCTGCTCGCCGCCATCCACCTGGGCAAGCTCCTCCTGCAGCAGCAGCGGCGCCGGCGGCAGGGCCAGCGCCGGGCGCCGCCGGGCCCCTTCCCCTGGCCCTTGATCGGCAACGCGGCGCAGCTGGGCAGCGCCCCGCACCTCTCCTTCGCCCGCCTGGCCAGCACCTACGGCGCCGTCTTCCAGCTGCGCCTGGGCCGCTGGCCCGTGGTGGTGCTGAACGGGGAGCGCGCCATCCGCCAGGCCCTCGTCCGCCAGGGGGCCGCCTTCGCCGGCCGCCCGCCCTTCCCCTCCTTCCGCCTGGTGTCCGGCGGGCGCAGCCTGGCCTTCGGCGGCTACTCCGAGCTGTGGAAGCTGCGCCGCCGGGCGGCGCACGCCACGGTGCGGGCCTTCTCCACCGGCAGCCCCGCCACCCGCCGCCTGCTGGAGCGGCACCTGGTGGGCGAGGCGCGGGCGCTGGTGGCGCTGCTGGTGCGGGGCAGCGCCGGCGGCGCCTTCCTCGACCCTTCGCGCGTCCTGGTGGTGGCGGTGGCCAACGTGATGAGCGCCCTGTGCTTCGGCCGCCGCTACAGCCACGGCGACGGCGAGTTCCTGCGGCTGGTGGGGCGCAACGAGCAGTTCGGGCGGGCGGTGGGCGCCGGCAGCCTGGTGGACGCCCTGCCCTGGCTCCAGCGCTTCCCCAGCCCCGTCCGCGCCGCCTACCGCGCCTTCCGCGACCTCAACCGCGACTTCTACGGCTTCGTCCGCGGCAAGTTCCTGCAGCACCAGCGCAGCCTGCGCCCGGGGGCGGCCCCCCGCGACATGATGGACGCCTTCATCCGCCTGCAGCGGGAGCAGCCGCGGCTGCAGCTCGAGCACGTGCCCGCCACCGTCACCGACATCTTCGGCGCCAGCCAGGACACCCTCTCCACCGCCCTGCAGTGGCTCCTCATCTTCCTCATCAGGTAGGGGCCGGCGGGGCCGACCTCACCCCGCCGCTCATCTGCCCCGGGGAGGGAGGCCGGGGGGGGGAGAAAACCCGTTTAAACGGTGCCGCCACGGGCACGGTCCCCGCCGGGAAGGCTCCCAAAGGGGCGCCGAGACGTCTGGGTGCGGGGGGAGCGGTGCCGTTGGGGCGGCCACGGGGCGAGGGTCCGAGGGACCGGCCCGCCCGCGTTGGTGCCGGGGTACCTCAGCCGCCGCGTTAACTAACACGGAAGCTCTGGGAAACCTGCCAGAAAAAGATAAGAAAGGGGGAAAAAAAAGAAAAAAAAAACCCAACAAAACAAATCACCCTGCTTTGGCGACGGGGTAATGGTGCGTAAAGACAGGCTGGCAAAAAGGCAGCCGCGTAAACCCTGAGAGTAACCGATTTTACCAGGTCAAGATCAAGGAGATCATAGGAACAGGATAACAGCCGCTTAAGCGAGATAAAGAGTTCGTGCACCGCTTTACAAACCCGCTATTATGTTGATTTGCCGGCAGCGCGCGCCTTTGTCGCCGTTGCGTGACCGGGGCCGGCGGCGGTGCCGGCACGGCCCCCTCCGCAGCTGCCCCGCACCGGCTCCTCCAGCGGGCGAACCTGGGCCGGGGGAGGCGCTTTCGCAGAAGAAGGCGTGACGCCGACTGTCTCCTCTGTCCCGGCCTTTTCTTTCCTCATCTGCGGGCTCGGTAGCCTTAGGCAAACACGAGCCGCCCGGCCGCTGCTCGAACAGCGGGCAAACGCGTCACGCTTGGAGCCAAGGGTACGATGCCCGGTGTTGGCAAGATCCGCGGGTTTCTCCCCGTTTCTCGTATTTGCCCGGCGTTCAACACGCAGATCTTGGCGCAGGAGGTAAAGGACGCAGAAAACCAAACCCGAATACTTGGGGCAAATAAAGGCTCCTTGGAGGAACTCGTGCTTTTAGACAAGCAAAAGAAAATAAGCAAAATTTACTAATATTTTTGATCTTGTTTGGTTACTGTGTAGTCTTCCGAACTATCCAGACTTCAAGACAGTCACCCTAAAATACATTATAAGGAAAACATATTTTGGTATTAATTAGAAAAAGAATACACAAACTAAGAGTGTGATGTTCATAAAGCTATTCTGACAATTATCAGAAGGGGTTTTTTCAGTATAAAAATCTGCAGACGTTTCATTTATATGCAATATGTCTAGTGATAAACTCCATGCTAACTTTTAGAAGTCACATACAGAGCTGGAAAACCAAATTCTCCTTCCCAGAGAAAGCCCGATATTTACAAGAGACGAGTAATTTTAGTTTTAGAATGAATTTTCAACATTGGATCAGAATATTCAGTTTCAGCACGTTTTAAGTTAGTTCCTTTCTTTTTTTTTTAATGTTGAGAATCGGTTACGTGCAATATTGAAGTGATACCTGAGCAAATCTAACCTGACACCGTTGCATGGGAAGTTTGGACTTTTCTCGGACCTTTCCATCAAAGTCTACACATTCCTGCAACATATTTAAACTTTGCTCAAACTGCATTATTTAGGGTGGGGGTGAAGTTCTGTGAAAAATGTTTACAGCAAGGATTATTTTTAAGAAAATCTTTTGAAAGCGTTACGTACGTACACACATCTTACTTGAAATGACAGGTATCCGAATGTGCAGGCTAAAATGCAAGAAGAAGTGGATAGGATTGTTGGAAGAGACCGTCTGCCCTGCGCTGAAGATCAGCCTCACTTACCCTACATCATGGCTTTCTTATATGAATCCATGCGTTTCAGCAGCTTTGTGCCTGTTACTATCCCACACGCCACCACAACCAACACCTTCATAATGGGCTACCTCATTCCCAAGGACACAGTGATTTTTGTTAATCAGTGGTCAGTGAATCACGATCCAGCAAAATGGTCCAACCCAGAGGATTTTGACCCAACAAGATTCCTGGATGAGAATGGATTCATCAATAAAGATCTTACTAGTAGCGTGATGATCTTCTCACTGGGAAAACGTCGGTGTATCGGAGAGGAGTTATCCAAGGTGCAGCTGTTTCTCTTTACCTCCATACTGGTGCATCAGTGCAATTTTACTGCTAATCCAAACGAGGACCCTAAAATGGACTTTACCTATGGGTTGACCATTAAACCTAAGCCATTTACCTTGAATGTTACACTTAGAGATACTATGGATTTGCTCGATCAGGCTGTCCAAAGACTGCAAGCAGAGAAAGCAGCCAGTGAAAACCAGCTGTCAGCAAACGCCTAAGCAACAAACCTTGCATCTAAAGATAATCCCTCTCTCTCTTTTTAGACTTAAATAAGTTATAGTTTGTTCTGGTGATCTTTTTGGAAAATAGCCAACATTAAAAGTTGCAAGACCAGGAAGGAAAACTGCACAAGGTATAATTTAGTCCTCTTTTTAATTCTAGAAGGAAAGCCAGGGGAACATTTTAATATATTAAATGATAAAATATATGCGATTTGAAAGTAAGCCTTTTCTTTCCTAGCTTGTTCACAGAAGTCACCATTGTAAAGTATCTACTGACTGGTTGGAGCATCTCCAGGAACTGTTTGTACAATCCCTCCCATGTCTCCACATGCTATGCCTTAACTTTAAGATTGCCTTCAGAGACTCCACATCCCAAAGTGAAATCTCTTATTTAAAATAAAATAAATTTTAAAAAAGGGTTGCTCAGACACTGCAGCCTGCTTCTGAATTCACTGTACTGGAAACTGCCATAGGCACATGGCAGCTCCTGTGTTCTGACTGCGGGGGTATACATTAATGCCTCAATAGTACATGTTCAAAAGATTTTTGGTAAAATGACAATGTAAAGTCTTTCCTTTAGTATTCCAAAGTGTTTACATAAATGACTAAAAAAGACATGCTTATAAGCACATTTGAAAATAAAATTCATATTTTATATGAGAATGAACAGAATGTCCTAGTAATAGTAACTTTTCATTAAGTTTTGAAAAATCAGATTTGATATGTCACCAAATGGCAAGGGTGATACAAACCTTAGCATATTCATGAACAAAGTAGTTATTTGAATTAGAAAGTTTTATTAAAGTATAGCTGAATTTTGTATTTCTCTACTAAAGAGTTAATATCCCTGTTCCTAGGCACAGAGGTAAGTCCAATAAAATCCACATGGGCCAAGGTATTTAGAAGTGACAATCTGGGGGGTTTATATTAAAACTTTCAAGCCACAAGCAAAGCACACAGCAAGTACACCCCTGTTCACTCGGCATTCTGTTAGGTTAAATGGTATATCCAAAAATCAACTACGTACTTCTAGTACAATTTGCTTGGAACAAAGTCTCAGAAGGAAAACTAACATTACGTGCCCTGATTAATGTACCCATTAGTACCCATTAGTACTGAAGAAATGGTACTTTAAAAAAATTTTGCGAGGCAAAGGATTTAAAATTAAAACCAACAACTGATTATTTTAAAGTAACACACACACGCACGAAACTTTATGGCCTTGAACCTCTGGCTAATGTTGGTATACACAAAGCTGCATGTATTTCTCTGAAAAGCAAACAACCTGATGCCTGATTTCGAAAAGTGTTGGGCATTTCTTTGGAGCTGCAGATCACCTTCGATTACACAGGAAATCCATCAGAAATGAGAGTACCTCACATGACTTGCCATGTTCAGCCTAGTACTGAATAAGGTGTTAGAGATAGAAAAATAAGGGTGCAGTGCTACACAGTAAAGTAGCTCTGCTGAGACCTAAGCTGAGACCTAAAGATTTGCACTGGGTCTTGTGATAGATGGCCAGTCTTCATCACACTGGCAGCAGTGGCAGAACTCACACTGTCATTGGGAAGAGCTGGGTTAACGACACAATCCTGATCTTAAGTAGAAGTTTCCCTACTGATTTTAAAAACCTGAATTGAGCTTAAATAGTACTGCTCTGTAACCCCACAGTACTAACGTACCTGTTTAAAGTCTATGACTTCATATGGCATCTATCTGCCTTTTTTTTTTTTAGAGCTAAAAAAGCTTTCTGTTACATACACAAGGAGTAATCTCAGGTGTTTTCTGAATTATGTACAAGCTTGTGATTTCCCAGAACTTAGCCTATACCTGTGAAAAGCTTTATAAGATACTCAGCATTTTCATATGGAGGTCTACATTAGATCAAATGCTAGCAAGACAATTTTCCTTGTACCTTAGTAAGTATTGTTATTAAAAAAATTATAAAGGACGTAACCTACAACTGAAAAGTTGTTCTAAAGCAAGGATCACCAATTCATATTTTAATAAAAATGGCTTTTGCAATTTTGTACTCTTCCAAAAGCTTTAACTATGCATTGGCTACTAATGCAATGTCCATTCACACTGCTTGTGTCTGTCAGGGGGGTCACACACTATATAGCTGTTGGTCAAATAATGCCTTATATAGTCCATGAAGTCACTCAAATTTAATAGCACCCATTTAGAATGTATGCAATTGTCAAGCGAGCTAACTTTTATGGTCATTTTGAGATGTATCATTGTGTTACCAAAATACTAAATAAAATTATTCTTACACTGCCTTTGCTTAGTTTATGTATTTCTAACATCAAGAGAAATTTATTATTTCTGATTTGAAAAGTATTATTTTTTCATATGCTTTTCACCTTCTTCCCATTTCTGGATTTAATCCTGCCCTTACCACTTCCCAGGTCTGCTTGCTTATTCATACCTTGCCATCTGTGTTCAACTTCCTCATGCTTCTTGCCAAGAACATTCCCTGCTGCTCATCTCACCATCAATCTGAATTCTCTCGTGTCTTTTGCTTTCTTCTAATACCCGTTAATCTCTTCTCAGCCTGAAAAATCTCCTATGCTATGTTCTTACCTCTGGCATTTCAGTTTACTGCCACCTCCCCTTATTTTTTAAGGGGGGGCAAAGCCCCCTTAAAAGCCCACAGCCTGGTTTTCCTTTCTCTCTTTCCCTCCTATATCTAGTGCTGGCATATATACTCCCGGTGCTCTTTCCCTCCTATATCTAGTGCTGGCATATATACTCCCAGTGCTCTTTCCCCAACACTGCCCTTGGGACCAATTCTTGCTGCTTTGGCCTTGGTGTATAGTTGGGAGTGCCAGGAAGGAAATCTCAGGGCCAAACAGGCCTTAACGTGCCCTTGACTGAGCAACCTCTCACAAAAATCAAGGCAATCCTGTGGTAAAGGGCAGCTGTTATTGCATATATAAGGCATTTCTTCGCGATGCAGCAGCATCCTCACCCTGCTTTGTCTTCTTTCCTCAGTCTACTACATGAGCCTGCTTACTTCAGAGCTGGCTTAGAGTAGACCTTCATTTTTTCCCTAACTCTGAGGAAGGGGAGCAAAAGCTGGGTAGGACAGAAGGCTGGGCAGACTGACCAACAGTGGTTCCCTCCTTATTTGGGATATTTTCAGCTGGAGTTTCTCCCTAAGGGGGCGGGATTCTAAGTACAGGTTGAGCTGGTGAAATTGGAAGACCCCCTAGAAGTAGCTAAGGACCTGTGGAGCAGGCACAGTGTCCAAAGATATCCCATGGAGCGTATACGTGGCCAGGGCTGACCGGTAGGACATGGTATAGATACAGAGCAGGTGTCCTCCCTGGCTAAAAGCCAAGAGCAACTTCATACAGTCAAGAGATGCTGCCACGCTGTCCCTCCTTCCCGTTCATTTCTAGGTATTTTTCTGCTTTATCAGCTGTCTACAGCTGAGGTCTAGACTCCCTCTTCAGTGTTGACAAGCACATTTTTATAGCAAGACCTGCTATCTTAGTGCCAAAAGATGCAGTGCTAATGCAGCCAAAAGTTGGCATAAAGAAAGCATTCTTGGAGAGATTCTTGGAGATCCCTACAAAAAGTATTTATAGGAATTGAATAGGGAACCAAAAGTTTCTGATTGCACACTGTAAGCCAGTCCCAAGTTTTAAGAAATAGTGTGAGACTAACTCAGGAAATTAGCTTGACTTTTTTTTTTTTTAAATTCTGTGTTTCCATTTTCCATCTGTTTCATTGGAGCATTTTCAAAACTAGGTGAGGTCACATCTAACAGCAAATCGTACACATCTCATGAGATTTTGTGTTTCCACTGTTACTGCCTCCCTCACCAACCCATGTCTGGATGTCACCATAGCAGTACTAGACAAATACATGTTGCTCTTTCTTCATGAAATAAAGCACAGAGAAGTTAAGTAAGTGTATTCAAGACAAGATTTTTCCTTTAAAAATCTTCATGCTCAGGTTGTAGTGATTTCAGTGGGTCAGGGAAGCCAAATGTCATCTCACATTTGCTTTCTCCGTGTACGTGCACATGCACACAATTAATCCATCTCCCATAATTTTAGTAACATCTTTCATTCAAGTTGAGATAAGGGATTAAAAAGAAACCAATACCAAAACACCACCACCACCCCTCCCCCGAAACAGGAAGCACAGGGAGAAATTAGGACAAGCATATGTTTCTTGGAAAGCCAGTAGCTGTCAGACCACATAACAAAGAGGGGAAGCAAGTAGGTTGAGCTAGCAAAGTCGATATGGAATATGTTTATGCTATTGAAGTGTAACATCGCATTCCTTGTGAAGCTAATAGTTAAACTTGGTGGCTTCAGCAGGAGTCAGTTCAGAGCTGCTGAAATAAATAGCAATAATATAACAATAAATAAGACTCATCAGAACTTGAGAAACAACCGCTGCTAGAAAGAGGACAGGGGGTCAGTCCAGGATCTGCGCAACAGCTATCAGTACCAGCGTAGTCATGGCACAGTGTAACTAAGTGCAAATTTACAACAACAAATTCCAACTAGTTTTGCATAAGAACCAGTACATTCCTGTGAGTGGCAGGGACTGATGCGTAGGCCTCTCTGTAGGAAATTGGTGGAGATTATCCAGGCAGAGCAACCAGAGACTAGGTAATAGGGAGCTTACATTTTACCTGAGAAAAGTTGAGGAATTAGCCATGGAAAGTGAACAGTTAGTATTTGCATTTGCTGCATCTTTAGCTTGATTAAATTTTACGCAGACCTCTTGTTTTCCCACACAAGAAGTTCAACTTGGGATAACACCGAAGAGGGATCTAGCTTTTTCATGGATGAAGAAAAAGGCTGGATTCTGAACGGTGCCATTATTTCAATACGGTGCAACACAGATACAGTGATTCAAGTTTCAACAACAACTTTGCTGTTTACCGCCCTGCATTTTTGCAGCTGAGTTTTCTCATGTTCCAGTCACTTGTACTCAGGCCAAGCCAACTCACTTAATTGTCAGGTGGAAACAAGCTTAGCCTTAAGTACAAACAGCCTGGAGCATTTAAGATGGCCATCGTTAATTCTTTGATAGCCCTCCTTTGGGGCTTTTTGCCAACTTTCAGACACTTCAGCTCCACTAACCAAGAAATTCCTAGTTTTGTTAGTGTTGCCCTGTCCTTTAATACTTAGAACAGATCTTGCTCCAACCTGAAAGCAAAAAGCTGGAGCCAACCAAATCAAACGAGTGTCTCAATTCCCTGCACTCTTTATCTGTGCTGGATGTCTGGGGACACTGATCCACCAGTACAGTTAACTCAGAAGATACAGGATGTCAAGGAATTTCAACTGCACACGTGTGTGTGTGGGGGGGGTGAAGCGAGTGAATGCACAGGGGACTTATTAAAGGTGCATAAATCAACTGCAGAGCTATATAGAAGTCATTTGCAGGACTGACTGAGAGCTATATGTCTGAAGTGTAGGAAGATTCCATCTAGGAAGAAACTGTGCACAGGATCTCTGATTTCCAGGAAAAGAGAGGTGGTGATTTTACATTGCTTGTGCAGATAGTATGTCGGGATGAGGGCAATAAGAATCCACACTGTATTAGAGAGGTTCACTCACATCAGCAGCAGAGAACATCAAACTGAGAGCACCTGGACCAAAACTTACCTTCACAACAGGTTGAAGACAGAACAAGCAATTATTTTCCTGAAAACTTTGGACAAACAAAGGATGTCCAAATACTAACTCCTCACTGCCTGTTGACTAAGTAATAGATTTGGGAGGTAGCAAACATGGAAACGAGACCTGAGGAACTAAACACGAGGGATCAGGCTGTGACATACAGGGTGCAGGATTTGAAAACAAAACCGGTCTACAACAGAAAGCCACGGAGAGTGTCATTCTCCTCGCCTCTGCATCCCCAGTGCCTCAGAACAACAGGGAGGAAAAGACAGCCCAAGCTGCAACAGTCCAAGCACTTCCTGGGGAAGTTTTCCTCATGATATTCAGGCAGAGTGGTGGAAGGAGCGGGCACTACACCATACAGAAACACTACTGGTCTAGAGGATCCGTTCTGAGCAGGTCAGTGTCATTTCTTTGAGAAAGCTGAGCAGGACACGGTGTCAGATGGCTATTCCCACACAATACAGTTATGTCTTGAGTTGCATCTAGGGTTGCTTAATATCCCCTAGGGAAAGAACAGTGTGTATTTTGCAGGATGCTCCAGAACTGTTTTTATATACTGATTATCAGTATATTTATATACTGATATTATCAGTATATTTTCAGTGATGGATCACCTTTTGTTGGCAAGGACAGTTCTACAAGAGTAGACTTTATTTCCTCAATTTCCCTTCTCCTAACCTGAGCTCTGGTAAGAGCATAACAGTTACCATGCAGAAATGGGCTTCTGGACCTCTCATGATAACAAATGTAATTTCACGCAATCATGTTTTCTGTGCTAAGAATAACAGAACACCTTCCGCTTATTTGGACAAGTCTACTTATGATAACTGAAGTGGAGATGTGGTGTGAGACACCCTTGTTCCTGGTAAGAAAGCAAGATTTAAGACAAATTTTGATTTCATAAAGCAGGTATGATTTGCAATCATCTGCAGAACAGCATGAAACAATACTTCATGCTTCTTTTATGTTTTATACTCTGTGAAAAACTTTCAAGCTGCAATTCAAAAATTTAATTCTACTGTATATCTCATTTTTAATTATACTTTTTCACTCTACAGAGAAAAATCATAAATTGTGAAGCTATTAATTTTTGTGGTTCAGGAAGTTTAAATAACTCAATTCAAGTAATGAAAAGTGCCACCAGAAATTAAACTCAGACTTCACAATAATTACCCTAATGAAAAATGAGATTCCTAAATGAACCTTTGTCTCTTAGTAAAAAACCTCCTTTTTCCTTCCCTTCATTCATGTATATAGCTGCTGGGGCATAGGGTCGAGCTGCAACTTGTTCCAAGACTTAACTACATTCATCTTTCTGCTTCTGGCAGAAGCGAGGAAGAGCTGTATCTACAGTCCAGAACAATATGCCCTGCAGGGAAGCTTTCTGGGCAACCCTTCCAGGTGGTATAGGAACAAAAGGGAAGTGTTTTCCACCAGCTTTCTCTGCGTGAGCATTCTTTCTCTCAGGTGCCTAACATCCTGCCAAGCCTTCTTCCAAGTATGTGACAAGCACTTGCGCCGCAGTTAAGTTGAGGGCAGATCAGCCAACGGGCTTTGGTCACAAACACGGCAGAAAATGTTTAATAAAATTAAACAAGGATGAATTCCCATAAAGGAAGGGGAGGAAAAATAATCAGGATTAGACTGATATTTAAATTAAGAAGGTTCCCCAGAAAATTACAAGGCAGATCCTCCAGTGACTTTATACTGAAACCTTGTACAAAAAAATCCTACTTCTGCTGGCATTAAGACTAAGTTACTTAGCATTGTGCACACAGATCTACAGCACAATGACAATATTTCAAGGCTAAGGTGCTAATTTCCTTGAAGTCATCAGCAGAGCCAGAATCCAAAGCAATCGGCTGACAATGTATTCACTATACAACGCTGTTTCAAATAGCTCAATGTCATACTGAAAGCCAGAAAGGCTCCTTTCTTCCCAAGCTATCTCTTACTCTAATACAATACTTTTCTGCTCGAGTAAATAGCTCTAGCCTGTTCCCAGAGTTAAGCACATACAGTAGTTTTCACTGGGTATAAAACCCATAAAACTGTACAGCAGGACAGAAACCTTGAGGGAAGTTCTTGGAATAGATAATGCTCCATCAATTGTCTGAATGGCTGGAATTGTGAAAGCAGAACAGATACGTAAGGATTGGATATGAAAGATAAGCTTTTGCTCTCAGAAGGACAGGTGCTTTCTTCTAGGGTTTATGGAAAGTCAATTAATTAAGTGACTGGACCTCTTTAGCTCTCATTAGATCCCCCAAACTATATCTCAATTAGACCATAACATTTTCCCAAGCAAAGATCCAGTTAACAGGGCTTCCTGCATCATATACAGTCAAGGTCTTCATGTAATTATGAACAAGTTCCTCCCTGAGGATTTGTCATCCATGTCTTATCTTCATATATCTTCCTGAAATACACACTTTAGCTAGCAAAAGAATTCTTATCAGTTATTTCACTGAACTCTAGTCATATGTATTTATTTTTCTAAATAGGCACCTTCCCGCCTTCTGAGGAAATCCAGCAATGTTTGATCATACACTTAGGGAAACAATAGTTCTTCAGGCCCAATGGCAAAGACTACTCTGTATGAATGGAGGACTAAGTATAGGGAGAATTGTGGCAGTTGAGATGTGAGAAGGAGAGATGTTAAAATAACAGGCCAGAGAAAACAGAAAGAAAAGTTTCATCACCTGGAGGAGAATGAAAACCAGGAAAAAAATCACGAGCAGCTGCTAATGCTAATTTGCCCCATCCCCGGGTACAATAGCTCCCCAGGGCACCCTAGGGACCACAGGCTGTAATTGATGAAGACTCACACATGCCCCTGCAGAGGGCAATTCATCCCATCCACCCTTTTATCTCCACTGAGCATAGACAGCATGCTTATACTGAACACCTACCATTTAGGTTACTGATGTGACATGCCCCTCCCTTACGCATCATACACTAGAGACAGATATTTAGGTCTCCCCTGCTTAGAAACAGACATGTTAAGCTCCAGAACATCTTCAGTGGTGCAGTTAGATTAGAAAAAAAACAATACTTTTACACTAGTGGGACACATATCCTTAGAGATTGAGGAAATAAGTCCACTGTTTTAATTGTGCCATGTTGCAGAGTCTAACCAAAGTTAACTACCTATTGTCACAAAATCACAGACCAGTTGAGATGGGAAGGGATCTTCGGAAGTCACCTGGTCCAACCCCCTGGTTAAGCGGGACCTCCTGGATCTGATCTAGTCATTCTACCTTCACAATAATAATAATTACCCACCACACTATAAGCTTTTTCTTTCAGATTTTTTACAGCGAACACATAGAAAATAACATGTTCACCTCTGGTTCTCTTTCCTTTCCTCTTGATGTTAAACCTGTATGGACATCACCCTGGGAAACCCACTGCTGTGGAAAATGCTTTACCTCAGCACTGCCTCCCAGGATGAGAAAAACCTTCCCTTCACCTTCCTTTAGGAAGTATCCCCAGAGGCAGGAACAGGGAAAGGCCGTATAAGACAGCCATTACTGCCCCTCTCCTGCTGTTTTGAGTGGATTTTATGTGATTTTATGTGCATTTGCTCCTTCCTCCAGCACATAACAGAGAGGATTTATCTGCCCAGAGCGATCTGTCACAGGCTTTCCTGCTGCTGAACCGAGCCCCTAAGTCATTCACATCTTCCCCAGATGTTTCTGTTTTCTGAACTAACAGGAACCGCATGTACTGCAGGCTCTCCCTGAAGATCTGGGCCAGCACAAATAGAGAGGGGAAAATTCTCCACTTGACTTCAGGAACCAGGCAGTTGCTTGCCCACAGGAGCAGGGCTGGTCCAGGACGCCTCACAAGCAAAGGCTCTAACAAAGAACCAGTCCTGAACCACTGAGAGCCGCGTACACAGGTACGACCCATTGGCGAAAATTCCCCCCACATTTCAAAGGTTTTAATCCTTTTAAAGTTCTACATAGCAACATAGTGTCTTTGATAACTGCAGTAACAATTAAGAACTACATGCAGCAACCTGGGTAATAAACAGTGCCCCGTTTACTCATTGAGTTTCAGCACAGAAGTCGGTGTTTATTGTAATGGTGATAAATCAAAGAATCTAAGCTTTCCCCTCAGTATTTTAAAAATATGTTCCTTGCAAAGTACTGTCATCTAGTCTCCTATGGTTCCAAATATCAAGACAACAACGGTAAACGCAGGGCATATCTTCAGTCAAACTTTGTAGTAAGGACTTAGGACAGGAAAAGCTATAGAGCAACGTGTTTGCAAACACCTAAGCCCCTAATCTGTGCATTACATTTTACTGCATATTTTTTAATTTACTGCACACTGAAAATTAAATTTTAAAGGTAGGAAACAAATTACAATTTATGTTGATCCAAATCTGGACAGGGGAATTCAGGCCACTGAACAGCACTTCAATATTAGCTAGAAAGTACAACTCTACCTTTTTCCTTCCAGTGTTTGTTTTGTGTGGTTTTTTTCTTTGCTCTCTCATCCTTGCTCAGATATTGGTCAAAATCATTTGCAGAAGGATTGCTTTCCTCAACATTTTGTTGAGTTATCAAAAAGAGGTACCAGAATTGTACTTTAGTTTTTGTATGGGCTTTTTTCTATCCAATGCACAAAAACATTTGTTGAGAGATGTTCACCAAAACAAGTTTTATTAAACTGTGCCACAGACATTGTCTCCAAATTTAACAGGAGGTACCCCATGTTTTCAGCTAAAATGCATGTGGTTTATTGCCTTTTTAGTTCTAACTGCTAAATAGAAGTACTATTAAAAAAGAGAGACTTCAGTGAAATACGACTCTTGAGGAAATAGTTTTCAGTAGTAGTGTAGGCTTACATAGTAAAGATTCTTCTAGAATATTTCTTCATTTGTCTAGCTCTGACCAGACTAGATTTTTTTATAATGCTTCTTTCAAAGGACTGACTGGCCCTCAACCTGTGCCCAGTAATTAGCTGGCACTCCTGCAGAGGTCCTATGGATTTCCCTACTGAAACTTTATCTCCCCAGTCAGCTTGAGTCCATTCTTCATAAAGGTACTCAGACATGATTAAACAACAGATTGGAGAGAATCACCACATCCCTATGCCGGCCTAAAAACTTAGACCACCCTCATTGTAATTCTGCACTTCCAGTCATCAAGCTTTGACATACAACCCCCAGGATCCTTTTATACACACTACCAGAAAGCTTCTCTGCCAGTAGCCTGCAAGGCACAATGAAGCCACTTATTTTGTCCAAGAACAAACTAAAACACGGGGTTAAAGTTCATAATTAACTAAGCTCCATTCAAAGTCCAGTGATCTTGATGAATATCAGTAAATTTCAAAGACTGTCAGGTTACTTTCCTCCCTCAGACAAGCAAAAGGGCTTCCAGGAGACAAAAAGAGTTTGATCTCTGTCTCCATGCCCCTGAGAATTATTATTGTTTTTAATGAAACACATTGAGAGTCCACATTGCAGTCAGCTGTCTGCAAGTTGGTTTATTTTTAGCTTGTAATATAGTTAATAAAAAACAGGTACAATCCTCATCCTGCTTTAGAAGCACATCTTGGAAATTGAACAGCTCTGCTAAAGTCATCATAGAATAAGATTTTAAGATGCATCTAAAGAGCCATAAACCAAACTGTTCTTAATATGCCATAAAAGCATTGTTTATCCATGTGCACACATTGAAACATCTGATGTTGCACTTTGCCATTTTTAGGGAAAGCCAACCCTAAAGGGAGACCACACACTATGTCACATTTAGCACCTGTTTGGAAAGTTTCAGCATGATTTTAATTATTTCCAAGCTCAGTAAATCTCCTTCTGCCTCCTTGCTGGAAGGGTTTACACCAATCCAAATGCTGTATCATGTAAACTGATTAAGGCCCTAGAAAGCTTTAATTTGCATCCTAGTTAGCAAATTCCTCTCCTTTTCACTCCCTAGCTACAGCCTTGGTCATGAAAAAGTATAAAACAGTTTCACAGGAAGCACAGTACCAAGAATTTCATTCAAAAATGCCTATATTGCTGTCAATACCTATGGTGAATTGCTTGCACCTGTTAACCTGCACTGACCAAGAAACCAAGCGAGAATGGATGGGCCACTTGGCTGCAGTGACACCAGACTCCAGGCTCCTTCAGCATCTGTATCTAAAGAGTAAGCATCTAGAAAAGCGTGACACATGAACTTGGTATCTACATCTAGAGTTGCAAATCTGCTGAGAAACTTGCACATCCAGAACCAGACAGCTTCATTTACCTCAAGGTGCCATCTTCAGGAGCCAACTTTATGTGTGATCCTGCCCACCTGAACCCCCAGGAAGAGCATAAACAAGGAGTGACTGACTCAGAGACTACACAAGAGGGAGCACCAACTTCTTTGGAAGTGGTATGGGCATATCAGTGGCAAGAGAAGCCCTGCACTCTGTCTTTGACTCCGAATCGGATCTGCTTTGAGACACTGATATATGCTTGTTAATCAAGGGCCAAGGCACAGCTGAAATATTTCCCTCACTTTGGACTACCCACAACATTAGAGCCTACAGACTCTTTATTTCAGAGCAGAAATATGCAGCCAGATGAAAAGGAATGACCCTGGAGTCACACTTGGGCTTTCAGGTATAAGAAGCCCAGCATTAAGAGGTTTCCACCCCTGTAAAGGGGAAAATGGAGTCAGAAACAGCAGAAAGAATTCTGCTGTTAAAAGCAAAGGTTGGAGTCCACCAATGTGCCCCTGGCATCTTGTTCAGCTATACACCAAGGGCAGTAAAAGGCAGTTACAGGAATATATAAGAAATAGACCCTTCTTGGTGTCCTTCAACAGAGACCTCAGCATCTCCTAGCAAAGGGTGCTTCTCACCTGCAGCCATACATCACCCCACTGTTCAAGGAAGATGAAAGCTGAGAGCTTAATCCGTGGTCAATTAAAGCACCAACATGTGTTTTACCTTTAATAAGAGCATTCCAAGGAGCGGTAGAGTCCATATGAGCTGACTAGGAGAAAAACCTTAAAGAACATTCTTGCATGTCACCCTTCACAGCTAGGAAGCTCACCTTTCCTGACAGTGCTTGTTCTGGTGGCATAAGCTTTTTTCTTATTCATCAATGAAAAAACAATAATAAGATCACCACTATTCTTTTTTATACTTTTGGGTTTTTCCCTCAGTAGGAAAAAAAAGACCAGATTTATGTTTTATTTTATATTTCACTCCCGTTTGGAAAAAGACACACAGATCTTATTAAGCAGCCTGCTGCTGCAGTGGAACTGAGCAGTGCCCTCCCACAATGAGCCACATAGAGATTTTGATTCTACACAAGTGGGTCACCTGAAAATAAGCCTAAGTTTTCTGGGCGTAGAGAAAGGATATTTGTTATCAAGGAAGTTCAACTATTCCTTATATTAACCCAAGATGGATTACATTAGCAGGACAAAACTTCAGGATTATGCCCCAGCACAACAAGTGTCAGATGCTTCCAATATATTTCTGCTCCAACTCAGGGTGGAATTCTCAAGTTTTCAAGACCATATCCCCTGGAAGTCATTTAGGTTCCTAACCCTCATGTACTCAAAAATCTGGATGCAAGTAACTTTGCACTTCTCCATCTCTTTTTAAGAAAAAAACAACAAACAAAGCCGAACAACCTGCCCTTAATCTTTCTGTGAATGTTTTCACATAAAGAGATACAAGTACTTTAGCTGAATTTCATACTTTTGCAGGAGGAAGAGGAAAGAATTTGGACATAGCCCTGGCAGTAATCATTCAACAATGAGGAGTTATCCCAGAAAAACATTATATTGCCAAACATGTTCCACACAGATGCGCATTTCCATTGTTCCTCCCTTGCTTTTCAGGCAACAGTAAATAATGCTGTGACCAATACCCAAACACAAGGTGATTTTAGTAGTAGATCTTGTTTGGGACCATCCCACATTCACCAACATTAAATACAATCCCTTAAATTATACATTACCGGTAATGTCCAACAAAATACAACCACATAAAACAAGTCAGGGTGGCAACCATACACCTAAGCCAAAGGCAGCGATGGGACTTAGGCGCAGACAAGTCTCTTCATTCCCTAATGGTGGATATATTAGTTTCTCCAGTAAATGGGCTCATTGCCAGGGTTAGAGTACGGACTGAGAAAACATCACAGGATGCAGACATACATGCTACCATAAGCATTTTTAGAGGGAAGGCTGCAGTCCCCTAAGAAAATGACACCTCACTGCTCCACTGCAAGGTATCTTAATTCTCCCTGTTCATTGCGAGGACTGGGATCCCGAGCAGGCTCACAAATTTCACTCCCCAATCTAGAAACATCACTGTGGTCAAGCCCCTTGCCAAAGCCATTGCTGGGGATTCCTGTTACCATGAAACCTATGTGCACATTTCGAGCCAAAGCCCTCAGAGCAAGCCCACCCTTCCCCTAGGGAAAGAGCTGGGTGTTAAGGAGGAGGTCCTAGGAAAGTGCTTTGCTAACCTGACTTTCAGCTCCAGGAAAATGTTCATGTCCCAGGGCAATCTTTTCATCAAAACTGGGTCTGAATGCCAAAAATGAAGGAAATGAAAAAATGAGTAAATAGCAAATTAAAATCCCATAGCAGTTAATTGTGGAATCAACAAAACACTGAGTTCCTGGAACGAACACCATGCCCCAGGCACCTCAGCAACTGCTGTCCAGCACCACTCAGACTCCTCAGTGTCCGTCTGTCCCACTCGAACGGCAGCTGGGAACCACCAAGAGACAAAGCAGAAATCATGGCACACATCAGGGTTTCTTTCTTTTTTAATGTTTGCGCTGCTGTCTGCAATATGACTAATGAGAACTCCAACAACTGGAACAAAGCAGCACATTGTCAGGGAGGGAGCTGGGAACTCTGCAGCAGCCCAGCATCACTGTTTCCCCCACACGTCCTCAACAGTTATCTGCTTATTAGGATAGACCTACAGGCTGCCGTGTGGTCTCTGTTTATGGGAAGAAGAGTTATGATGCATTTTTATATATATATATTCAAATTTGATGTATGGACATGCCTCTTTGTATATTAATACTGAGGAAATGCTAAAGCAATTCTCATAAGAAAAAAAAATGGATTAATTAATAAGAAAAATATAGTTCAAAGTTAACATATTCAATCTGTTTTTAATATGATTTTTCTATGTTCTTTACCCAATTGTCACACTGGTAACACTGAGGTGGAAATGTACTGTTTTCCTTCTTATAAGACAAAACCTGTTGACTCCTCCCATCCCCTAAATTTACAGTCAGTTTAAAAACAGTGGCTTTTGTAACATGCAAACAGCGTTCTCTAAACACTTTCACTGGCTATCTTTATCCAAGGGCATTAATCTGTTGTCACTTCGCATCTTTTCAGGCAGCGACAGAAACTGCAGAAGATAATTACAGTTAATTTTATGGCACCCTACTCACTACCACACCTGGGAACACTCCACTTGAAATCAGCAGGAAGCTCCAGGGCACCTGGGTGCCTCTTCAGATCAGAGTTAGAGACTGAGCTGAGGGTTTATGTTGTTTGGGTTTTTGGTTTTAAACCTAGAAGAACATGAAGGATGAGGAATGCAGAGCAATTTGCAAGTGGCAAGTGTCAGCTATAGGAGAAACGTCTTAAAAGGCTTATGCAGTATTTCCCAAAATAAAAGAGATCAGGTAAATACTGTGTGTAAAAAGATCGTTTCAAAGGGTCCTCATGGCACACAATGCTGGTGTAAAGTGCTTTACACAAACCAGTTCTCCAAAGGGTATCCTTTCACACCAGTTTTATAAACTATTCTGCAAAATTCAAGAGAATTCCATCTGTGCTGAAAGACCATGTGTCTCTCTAAGGCTGCTCTGATGCCTGCATTATCAAGAGTTACTCAACCTGTCTCTGAATACGATATATATTCTTAGGAAATTTGTCAATAACAACTGAAAAATCTATTATGTCACTGGAAAAAAGGAAATGTGGATTTGGGCAATTTGTCTGCTTCATACTCAAGTTTCCACATCAGCTGTATTTTATCATAATTATATTGAGTGAAATACTACCTGACTGGAAAGTTTCACAGGTCTCCAGTGGAAGAATTTATTTTTTGTAACTTTTAGGAGACTCTGGGAAAAAAAAAAAAAAAAAAAAAGATGCTCCACTTACTTACAAAAGCTTATGCTAGAGATGAGAGGAGACCCTGTCTGGTAGAATAAGCAGTTAGAATTAGTTTGGTAGGATGATGATGGAGTAACTCAATAAACCCCACACTACCTCCTGATGGTTATACATACATTAAGCATTAAGTATATTGGAGGCTGTACTTAATAATGAAGAGACCAATGGAGAAAGCAAACGTTGAACTGAGGATCCACACTTGTATGTTTCTGACTGCCATGTGTCAGAAAAATTGGAATAAAAAACTCCAGAGAGGACTCACAAAAGATCAACACTGAAAAACAGAGTTTGCCAAAACCCTTAGAAACTGAAGTTCTGGATATCTACATAGCTCTGCTGAGGACTTAATTTTTATGGACACCTTCCCTGCTGGCCATGGGGCCCCGATTGTCCCAGGTCAAACTTATTGACAGGCCTGTGGTTCCTGCTGAATGCCCCGCCTGTCTGCTTGGCTGAAAAAGCACTTCACAGCCCCTGCAATACTGCCTCTAGAGCTCACTAGTTTAAGGTTACATTTTGACTTTGCCTTACTTGGAGTACGACCGAAAATACCACTTGTTTTGGCAAGAAAACTGGAAGAGATTCAGCATAACAAGGGTGAACAGACCAGCTATTAGCATCTCTGCAGGAGCTGCTCAGGGACGTGATTCAGTCTCCTCTTACTAAATACCTAAGACTGCTTCAATCTTGACTGAAATTTCTCTCCCCTTCCCGCTCTCACAGGAGTTCCTTTAATTTTTGGTGAATGAGTGTGCAGGAAACCAAAGAAAGTCTATACCACAGATGGGTGTTAAGTAAGCTTCCTTGGGCATTTCTCTGCAAACAATAGTTCTTGCTTACAAAAAAAGCACCCTCAAAAGACAAACCTCCACCTCCAGACACATAAAGCTCTCCCCTCTCATCCTTCCCCTTCAGCCACAGACTCCCTAGAAGCAGTTACGATGGTTTGGGGATATCACTTACAACCATCTCTCCTAGAAGAGTCAGGATTGATGGACTATGCATTGATTCATACTGACTCAGTAAACCCTTTGGAGTTCACAAGCTCACCACTAGAGAAGCGAAGGCAAAGAAATCCAGTATATTAATTTACAGCATCTTTTACTTTTTTCTCTACCATCTGCCTGCCCCAAGTTGAAGATGTAAGGGGCTTCCAATAGGAACTGACAGCTCTATATCAAGATGAGCCTGCAATCTCCAACAGGTTTATCATCTAGCATTTCCTCTCCAACATACAAGGCATCCAGCACTACCTTGTATTCAACAGGTATTTTTCCTGTCTTTCCTCTTGGAGGGAGGTCCAATTACATGCTGAACTGTGGCAATTCCCTTTCATTAAGCAGTTTTAACTCTGCACTTAGAAGTTAGTATATAAAAGGATGCACAGACAGATTCTCAAGTTTTCACTTCACACATAGATAGAAATTTCAGAAAGTTCACAAAGTAATCAAGTTGCTTATTGTAGCTACAAAATACAGCAAGTCATATATATTTTAATTCCTCTATTAAACTTCTGGAGATATATATATCTACACAAATATTTTTGTATGTATAAACACACACAAACACAGAAACTGCGGTCCCCATAAATTTCTGCATGTATAATTACAATTTGACATTCAAAATAAGACCGGATCCATAGCATTCCTACCAGAGTAACTCCAGCGCAAGACAGAAATCAGGATGCTGTAGCACAGGTGAAGCCAGTCAGCCTGCTTGCTTTTACCTGATACCATTGTAAATATATTGAACTATATGCTACTTTGATATAAGAAAAGCTCCTTCGCTCAAGTTCCATCTCTAATCTAAATTTAAGGATTAAACAATGCCAATTAACAAAGCAGATCTCAGCTGCTGGGACTCAGGGTTAACTCCTCTTGCAAAGCTCGTTGGAGGCAGCTGCCAACAGCCTCACCCTGCCACAGGGCTTTCATCCAGGCCCATCAGCGAGGATTTTAACCAAGTGCTACAAGTGGTTATGGAGGAAACTGAATAAAATATTGGCAGTTAAAGTGTATACCACAAAACCAAGCTACAGCAAGGTTTTCACACTAGCATTCTAGCTTGATTTTAGCACTCATTTGCTTAACAGCAACAAGCTCTTCCCACAGGAAAATGGCAGTTCATAGCTAATGCATTTGAAATGTCATTTGCACCTTGTATTGTTCCATATAATTTTAAGTTAGTGAACATGAACAAAAACATTTTTTGAGACAAGGAAAAATGAAAAAAACATTTTAATTTCACTGTCACCAGCCACATGCATCAGTGCCCCAGAGGAAGTCATGGTGGTGACAGCAGGTGGCTCTGGGGTGTCCCCCCAGGTCTTGCTGCAGGCCCTGAATGGGAGTCAAAGCCCTGCATGGAGGAGAGCCTTGCACGTAGGTACTTATGGGTTCAATTAGCATGACTCCGCATCAGGAATTACCAAACCCAGTCTACCTTTGGTGAGCTTTCCTAAGGATAGCTTCCAGATTTTCTCCTTTAACTGAACACTGGCAGGGGCCACGAGCAGACACAAAGGCTTGTGAAACACCCACCACTGCAGTGCCCATCATTGCCCATCACACACGCTCTCTTTCCAACAGAGACATAGCAACGTGAAGCTGGGTACCCAGCAGAGCAACTACTCACCCCTCCATCACCTGCAGGCCAGCAGCAGCCGGAGGCCCAGCCCGTCTTCCAGCAGACTCCTGCAGTAACGCAGCTCCTGAGTTACCGGCAAGCGTCCCCCCAAAATGGGAAGCAGCCACCTGTGTGAGCCCAACACCTTTTGTGAGCTCTCTGGGAACATTTAGTCCGACCACGTGCACCAAACTGCCGATTCTCCGCTGCCAGGGCCCTCCCAAACCCCAGCTCCAGGCATCCTGGCCTGCTCTCCTCACGGCTCGACCAGGCAGGCCCACCTCTCCCTCAGCCTCGCTAGGGCTGTTGGCCCTCACCTGTGGGGACACCAGCTGCAGCCCCCACACCGCTCACCAGCTGGGGTGGCCACTCACAGCCACACCTCTATGGCTAGAAGTACAGCTGTGTCTGGACGGGCTGGATTGATGGGCCAAGGCCAAGGGGATGAGGTTCAATAAGGCCAAGTCCTGGGTCCTGCGCCTGGGTCATAACAACCCCATACAGCACTATAGGCTTGGGGAACAGTGGCTGCAAAGCTGCCTGGTAGAAAAGGACCTGGGGGTGTTGGTCAACTGTTGGCTGAACATGAGCCGGCAGTGTGCCCAGGTGGCCAAGAAGACCAACAGCATCCTGGCCTGTATCAGGAACAGCATGGTGAGTAGGACTCGGGAGGTGATTGTCCCCCTGTGTTTGGCACTGGTGAGGCCCCACCTCGAGTACTGTGTCCAGTTTTGGGCCCCTAACCACAAAAAAGACATTGAGGTGCTGGAGCGGGTCCAGAGAAGGGCAATAAAGCTGGTGAGGGGTCTGGAGAATAAGTCTTATGAGGGGAAGCTGAGGAAGCTGGGGTTGTTCAGCCTAGAGAAGAAGAGGCTGAGGGGAGACCTTCTTGCTCTCTGCAACTACCTGAAAGGAGGT